>JAOQMP010000210.1:17101202-17119361 GCA_027563575.1 Erythroxylum pedicellare | reverse complement strand
TATATCAGTCCATGAGATCTTCAAAATTCAACAAAGTTAAAGGGAGGATAAACTTCTCACCATCACCCAAACTCAAACACTATCAACAAGGTTAAACTCAAGATATTCCAACTGAGAGAATAAAAGAGAAATAAAGATAGTGTCACCACTTCGGATCTACTAAAAGGTATTTGACCTCGCTGTCTCTCTTGTCTATTCTCTTTAGCATGCTTTCTTTCAAGTCTTCAAATATATGGATGACATATTATAAGATATATCAAGATTATTCTATTGTTTTTCTTTAATGATTTACATTGTAACTTGTTTCCATATTAATATCAATATTTTAAAAGTGTTTTTGTATATTTTTTCTTTTGAAATTTTAAAAATTGAAGAATAAGTGATGTATAACAAATTGGATATCACGTTAGACTTTGGAACTCAAGATAGTATGTTCGAATCCCATTACGATCGGTTTTTGTTTTTGTTTTTGTTTTAATATCTTCTACAATTTTTATTTTGTTCATTTCGAGTTTCAATGATATTATTCCATATTGATTGCCATATGTTAGGTTTTTTAAACTTGAATTTTCCTTTTACTCCACTATAAGTCAAACTTGATTTTTATACGCTATAGCTGATAGTGTTCTTAATTTGTACTAAGCAGTCAGTCAATACTTAATCAAACTTGACAACTATATATCTATATATAGCTTGAAACTAAAATGTGTGTAATACTGCATGTCACAAGAAAGAGTGATGAATAGATAATTATCAACTAATAATATCTAGATTTTGATAGGGAGTGTCTAAAGAGCCAAAATCATACCCTTTTGAGATGATGAAACTAGTCCTCTATAGTTTTAATTATTTTTGTGCTTTTGTTTGGAACTTTGAAATGCACAATACCACTAGTCTATGTAAACTTAGTATCTACATATAGGAATCTAATATAGTGTCATTGTAAACAATATCTTATCTACATAGTTTAGTTTGTGTAATGATTATTAAATTGTATCATTTCTTTTTCTACTCAAATTATTAGTAACATTTGAGAAAAATAAAATGTCCCTATCATGTCATGTAATCAAAATTTGAGACTAAGAATGCTTATTTTGTTAAAATGGAAGATGATGAACCAAGAGAGGTTCCAATTCATTTTTTGATAATAAAAAATATAATTACTACTAATGTTTTTATTGTTTTGATAAAATACAATAGTAGAACAAAATGAAGCCATAAACTCAAGAAGATAGGGTATAAAGTTAATAGAGAAAATTTAAAGTTTGCAACCAATGAAATAAAAATCAAAATAAGAACAAAAGAAGATCAAGGCTTATCAAGTTCATTTCACTTTTTTTATTATTATTTGTAAGCTCACTTTGTTAATTTGATGATCTAAAAGGCTCATTATACACAATTATTCATCTTACTTCACTGCTTGAGTCTTTTCATTCATCAAAGAGGCATTGAAGCTTTTGATTTTAATATAAAATCCTCTTAACCTTTTAAATAATTTTTGAGGAATATTTTGGTAAGTGTTTAATCATATTTAGGTTAAACAAATTGATTTTGAGTTTTTGAAGTTATTAAAATCATGTTTTTGGAGCGATTGGTTGATCTATATAAGTTAATGGTCGACCAACATAAAATAAATTTGTTAAAATTAATGTACTATGAGTTTGTAGCAACATTAGTTAATGTATTGGTTGACCAATGTGCAATATTGATCGACCAATATGTGTATTGGTTGACCTGTGTTCCAACGGCTAGTGAATATGGTATTGTAAATGCATACTGGTCGACTAGTATGCTATATTGATCAACTAGTGCATTATATATGTTGATTATAACGTTTAATTCTTAGCTCAAACGGCTATTTTAGGTCCCAAGATACTATAAATAGAAAGAAGGTTTTGGATATTGTATACACACTTTATAAAGAGTTTTAATCATTTGAGCATCATTGTGCCATATTTATGTGAGTAAGCCATTTTAGAGTTATCAAGAGAATAAGTGAGATACTTTTGGGTTGTAATACTCTGAAAAGTTATATTCGGGGTTGATCCATTTCTCTTCACCTTAGAAGATGAATGTAAGAAGGTTTTCTATTTACCGAGAAAGATTATACAAAGGTTATTCTTTACCTTGAGAGAAGAATTATAGTGGAATTCAAAGAAGAATCTTTAAATTGGACGTAGGCAAAGGCTATTTATCAAACCATTATAAATTAATTTGCACTCTCTTTCAATATCCTCTTTAATTTATGGCTCAATTGTTTGATTAATTTATATTAATCAATTTTCTAATCCTTGTTTACATTGATTTTTATTAATTGAGTATAATGGTTAGAAAATTTTTTAAATTTTATAAACATCCAATTCATGCCCCTTCTTGGGTGCCATTAGGGACTAACAAGTGATATTAGAAAGGGTATATCAGGTTAGTATTTCTAACGAATCTTATAACAAAGATCATAATGGTATATTTAGAACCACCATCATCATCATTTAACCAAAAGGGACAAGCATTAGTATACCACTTTTATTTGATGGTAATGATTATCTTTATTGGAAAAATAGGATGAGATTCTTTCTAATGGTAGAAAGTTTACACTTATGAAAGATAGTTTCTAATGGTCCCTTTATTTTTATGAAAATTGTAGAGAACAAAAAGCTACCCAAATTAAAGGAAGAATGGGAACTGCAATATGGGAGATTAGTATCCTTGAATAATAAGGCCATATACATCCTATTTTGTGTTTTAGGAAGAAATGCATTTAATAGGGTCTTTATATGTGAAACAACTTATGACATTTGGCATACATTAGAAATTACTCATAAAGACACAAATCAAATTAAAGAGAACAAACTAAGCATACTAAAATATCAATATAAATTGTTTCAAATGGAGCATGATGAAAGCATTTCCAACATGTATACTAGATTCATTGATGTTATTAATGCTCTCAAAGGTCTTTGAAAGACCTATACTAATGTTGAATTAGTAAGAAAGTTTAGGTCACTTCCAAAGATGTAAGAAGCTAAAGTGATAGAAATATAAAAGGCCAAGGATCTAATAACACTATTATTGGAGGAACTTATTAAATCTCTCTTTATACAAAATGAGGTTCCAAGAGACACAAGAAGAAACAAAGCCATAAAAGGAGAATCAAACAAAGAGGAAGAGACATCAACTAATGAAAGCGAAGAAGAAGATATTAGCTTACTCACTATAAAATTCTAGAAGTTCTTGAAAAAGAAATTCTCAAAAAGAGAGGACTTTATGGAAGGTAAAAATGATTCAAAGCATAAATCCTCTAATTTTACTTGCTTTGAATATAGAAGACTCAGCCATATAAATTCACAGTGTCCCCAAATCAAAGATAATGAGAAGTATAAGAGAAAATATGAGAAAGACATGAAGGACAAGAAGAAATCAGTAAAAGCATCAACTTTGTATGACACAAGTGAATCTAAAAGTTAGCATTCAGAAGAAGAAATAGTTTATATGTACTTTATTGCTATGGAAAATGATGATGTAACAAACAACCCTAGTTCTTGTAATGATGGTGATGTTGATTTAACATATGATGAATTAGTAAAAATTTTATAAAACAAAAGTAAGAAAAGGAAGAAATTATCTTCAAAACTTAAAGAAGTTCAAAAAGAGTTGGATGTATGCATGAGAAGTTAGAATGAAAAGATAAAAAGTGAATTACATAACATTAAAACATCCAAAAATGTGATTATTGATAACAATTATGACTTAGATACGTTAAGGTGTGAGAATAAAACATTAAAAAAATGAAATCGATGCTCTTAAAGACTCTTTATCTAAATTTAAAAAAAGAAATGAGAAATTTGAAAACATGTTAGGAGCTCAAAAGAGTTCTAATGATAGGCGATATAAATGTGAAATAATAAAACTACTTTTATCAAAAGAAAACATTTATATAATGCCTAAAATGACAAATGAGCATAGAGCATCCACATGCATATGACACATTTACTAAGTCCCAAGCTAAGCTCAAAGATCATGCCTTCATATATGGCTCACAACCTAAGCATAAAGTTCAATATTCACAAGAAAAGAATAGGCATAATTTTTATAACAGCATGCAAACTCTCTCACACCTCTATAGAAGCATGCATCATGCCTTCATTTATAGTAAGCATTATACAGATAATCACGGTGGACTTTTCACAATCCTAAAAGACTAATCAATTTAATTTCCAAAGAAAACTTCCTCATTATGTATACATACATAGAATTCTAATCAATGCATTTATGCATCATCATTACTCATATAACATAGTATGCTATTTTTATGGTAAGTTTGGACATATTAATAAATTTTTCTTTATCAAACAATGTTAAGCAAACTTTTAAAAGTGTGGGTTGAAAAGAAGAAAGAACCAAACAATCAAGGAACCAAGCTTACTTCGGTTCCTAAAATAAATTGACTTCCTTATTTTATAAGTTTATTAGAAAAGAAAGAACAAATGGTATGTAGTAGAGATTGAGCATTATTTTTAGAATTTATATCTTTTATTTTGATTCATCTAACATTCTTGCCTCCAAGAAAGTCTTGAAGATGTTGTAGGTTATGGAGAATTTAACTCCTTAAATTAACCATCAAGACTTCTCAAATTGTTGAACCAAGTGAGAATGGTGAGAAGGATGAGATGCCACCAATGTATTAATAATTCAAAAAGAATCTTCATTCAAATCTGTCATAAGTAATGGTTAACATAAGGTAATTATTAACTTCTAATTTAAAAATATGTGATTACTTGCATTTATGTGTCTTGTTAAGTATAAATCCTTGGTGATGATTATTTGAGTTTGAATTATGAATAAGGTGCTTTTAAAGTGTGCACCTTAGTACTTAGAATTAGAGACTATATGCAAAATAAGGTGACTAAGTTAGAATTTACATCAATAGGGTTATTATTTCTTCAAACTTTTGAATAAGAATAAATATTGCTTAATTAGAGGAAAATTAGTTTTAGATAAGGCCCTTTATATGATCAATTTTTATTTATTGATATTTACTTGGTTGATATAAGGTTTTAATATTAATTTATTAAAGTTTTGATGCATTAATTTAAGTTCTAAAGATGGATCCTTAAGTTATCTAGTTAATTGGTCGACCAATATCTTGGTGTGGTCAACTAGAATCTTTAAAATTCACTCTTTTTTTATTGCTAATGAATTTGTCAATCTTTTAGTTGCTTATGACATATTTGGTCCATATATAAAGGTCTTTCTGGAAAGACAATTAAATTAACTTATGACATATTTGGTTGATATATAAAGGTCAACCACAACCAAAAATGGTCGACTAGTGCATATGAAATAATGCCCCCTCCTTTGTGTTGCTCTATTTTCCCTTTTTCTTGCTTAAAGCTCCTCAAAATCCTAGATAAATCACTTGTATCTTTGAAAAACAACACATCCCAATGTAAATAGCTACCTCCTTCAATTTTGTCATCTTTTTATTTAAGATATTTATAATTCGCATTCTCTTTAGATAAACCCCTAACTTTAAGATTACTTGATAATGTTCATGTCTTTTCCACAAATTATATGATTTTTTAAATGTGATTACATCATATTTGTCATTCTAGAATTTTAGATTTGACTACCTTATTCCATCATTGTTTTTGAAATTTACAACTTAATAAATTATACATTCTTGCTGGATATTGTAATTATGTTTTATTTGTTACGATTCCAATCACTAATTTTGTGAAAACTTGCCTTTGGTGTTTTAATTAAAATTTTCAACTTAGGCTTCATACTGAAATTAGGCAAAAAAATTAAATTAGACACAATTAGGAATGTGACCTATTTTCACTATGAAATTATTCAATATCACTATCTAGTTTGGTAATCTTGATCAAATTCATCTTTTTAACTAAGTTAGCTTGAAGAGTGACACTTTACATTGTGCATTTTTTTATTTCTTTTTATGGTTCCAAAAGGGAGAAAGTTTCGTGATATTAGATTTAGAGGGAGCAATCTCTAGTTCTATACATAACCTTTTCTCTTGATTTATTAAACTACTGATTTACCAAAAAATAAAAGTAATACATGAAGTACACTACGTTAGTTCTTTATGTATTGGTTGGCTTCTGGCTTTTTAACTCATATCCAAAACGTGTGTCATGTGTTTGTTCTATACATGTTAATCACATTGGTAGACCTTAAATTATCTTGATGGCAGTGTTTCTTTTCTAAACCTGAAACATTTAGTATCATAATTGATTCATACCTTTTAGTACTCTCCAGTATTATGATCAAGAAAATATGCAATTTCCCCAGCAATGAGCTTCCAAACATAATCGTAACATATAGATTGGTTTTAACTTTATCAATGTGGGATGTCAGGCTAATGATTTCCTTTTCTTTTTTGATTTCGGCAGATGTTTGACCATCTAAGTTTTTTTCAACAGTTTTCTTGGCATATTCATATGTATTTTGTTTATAGCCTACCATTATGTCATGGCTGAATCAGAACATGAAAGCAACTGAAATGTTATCCTAATCTCTTGTAGCTGGTTTACATTGGAGATCAAGTGACATTTTTCTGAAGATAGATTTGTTTTAAGTTCTTAATCTCACCACAGCAAAAAGGTTTCATTTGGAACTGATATTATTCATGGCACATTTTCTCTCTGTAAAGTTCATCTTAAGGAGGAGTATAATTTGTTGATGACGGTAGAGATCATCGGTACCAGTTGGTTGGGCATGATTTAGTGCTTCTCGTACCAATCAAACTATCCAAAAGAAGCTGTCTATAGGCTTGTTGTCACACCCTGATTGATGGAACTGACTGCTTGAGCTTGATGCACAAATTGAAAATCAGTAGGAGTCGATTCATTCTATCAATAAACTAGCAGGCACTAATCAGTTAGCAAGTAATAAATTGATAAGCATAAAGAAAATATATTGAGCGTATGGTATGTAATTAAAAAGTCGCAGACAGCCTCAAAACAAGCAAATCGTTGTCTTCTCTATAGATGAAAACGGGAGCCATTGATAATAAAGCAGGCGACACGGAAGCCAGAAAGCAAAGAAGAGAAGCCCAGAAACAGAAAGCCGCCATAACCCAACGCAATCGCGATGTCTGTTTGCACGCAAAATGCATTGTTAACCGTGCACTTGTCGCCGTCCTTGAACGTCCTTGCCAGTGCCGTTCCTGCTGAGTCTGCCGACAGTAACAAGTACGCAAATACCTACATACAACACCAACACTCGATATCATTGTAGCTAAACTAGAGAGACATATCAATTAGGGTTTTGACCTGGTCGTGTCCGAAATCGAACCAGACTTGGACTATTTCTGGTAACATAGTGGCATTTCTAGAAATTTCCCAAACCGAGGCCGCCATTTCCACGATCGAGTAGATAGCCACCATTGCATTTGCTGCTAAAACATACCTGCACATTTGAGAGAGGCACGTATTCATTTCCAGAACTCCTAGTAAATTGAACGTACAAAAGCATTTGGATACCTGAAGGCGTCGAAGTCGTACCAACGAGGAGAAGCAGAACCCCTATTGTTGGTGAGCATGAAAATAGCTGAAGCAAGTGAGAAGCAAAATGCTGAAACTCGGAAGATGAGAATCAATGAGTTGAATCGCTTCAGCTTCTGCTCGGACACGGTAGAGCGGAAGTGGGGAGTTGGGATCCGGGGATGTGGCGACGGAGTCTCGCCGTTACGGAGGGACTGTGGTGAACGCATGTTTATGGGTGAGGATTAACAGAGGGAAGTCATGAGAAAAAGATTGGCTTTGGGGGTTGTGAATGAGGAGAGTGTTGGAGGAGTCACGGGACATGGAGCGAGAGTTTCATGAGGGAAAGTGAAGCGAAAAAACAGAATGTGAAAAACTAAAAGTGAGGGAGTCCAATTAAACGAATCAATGATATCTAGTGAAAAGTATTATTGGTTCTAGACAGACAGTGATGAAAAAGCAAAGCAAAGGAGACTGGAGTGGAGATTAAAGAGAGCTTTTTGGTGTTGAATATGAATATGATATAGAGAGAATAAAAGGGAGCAAAAGAATAGGGTGTACAGTTCTGTGTTCAATTGGTTCAAAGCATTTTGGGTTCCCTGTCTGTCAGTACTGAATGCTGAGGGCTTCCCACGCGCTTTCTTAACGCCCTTGCTGTTCTAGTATTATTGTAATTACAATTCACAAACATATGTTTTGTTACTAAATCAATTTAGTTATAATTGACTAATTTTTATATACGAAATTATGAGTAATACACGTATTAAAGAATTAATTGAAAGACACATCAAATGGAACTGACTGGTGGGCACATCATTAACGTTGCAGAATTGCCATTCAGATCTATTCTTGCTTTTAATAGGAGAGGGGATAATTATCTTCATAAGAAGATGTACTAAGTATGAGAAGTCACTGTCACCATTAAAGTCTGGGTGTGATTAGGGGATGACAACGAGGAGTATCAATTAGAGATTAATTGAAATCCTTTTGCAATTTATTTCTTTCCTTCCCATGGAACCTGCTTCTTCACAGGCACATGCCTCAAAAGCCTAAACTAAGACCTTTTAAGTTAATATTGGACAGGTTTTAGGGAAACAAAAAATTTACTAAAACAAAAACGACCACATAGAACTCCAAAATGGGAAGGGTGTTGCATAAATAATAAGGTCTAACCTAACAAGAGGAGAAAATATTGCTGAAACTGAAGGGTTCATACAAGTTCGAGAACAGACAAAACCTATATCAGTAACTATTAGTCCCAAAGAGAACAAAGACTTAAAAGAGAATTCTACGAGTTTCATTATATCTTCACATGGGCGCCGCAGCCTCTCTCTTGATTAAAGGAAGCAGCAGCGAGCAAAATTAGAAAACATCAAGCTCATAACAACAAACCGACTAACCTTCTTCCTGAACTCCTCCCTATTTTCTCTCCATTGTTTCTGCAGTAACAAGAATTGGTAGACGTATTCATATGGCCTGAATTATACTGGAGTAAAACAGAATAGCAGAACGTGTGATTCTAACGTGTGCTTGGCCAACATGCAGAGAGCGTCTCCAAATAGAACCCTTCCCTGAATGCTATCCATATCTTGAAATGCTATCTATAGGTACTAACGCGGCAAACCTATGAGGGGTCAAAGCCCATCGATGGATTTATAGAGGGACACTTGCACACTTAGCTAAAATTCACAATAATATGATATCACAATAGCAAAGATTGCCTATTTTTTAGAAAGAAAATATATACACCTACCGCTGCGTCAACAATTGCAGGAGACTCATCATTAGGACTGGAGAGCATCGATAAGATGCTCAATACAATGCTTTCGACCTGCAAAGAACAATGCCATCATAATAAACGGTGGTCAATAACAGAAAAGCCAATAAGACAAGTTAAATGTGGTACATTTGGACTACAATAAGGTCTTGGCACTGGATGACAATATAGATAAAGATGTGAAAAGTGGTTCAGAAAAGTAAAAAGAACCACAATTTCAGTCCTTAAATAGTACTGAAAGAATACTTTTTGGAACCAACAAGCAAGCCAAGATCAAGAATCATAAAGGTCATTAATAATAATAGAATAGAAGTTTATTACTTCTTTCACAAAATTATAAGAAAGCAGAGCTATTATGTCTTCTGCTTGTCATCATTCTGCTTGGCTTTTCTTTGATGCTTCTCCTGAATAGAATTGCTACTGATGACCTTTTATTCACCCTTTGATCGGGTCAGTGTGTAGTTCATAATGGAGAAACAAAAACACCGCAATCTTGCAACAAAGCATATAATCCTTCACCACCAGCTGTAAGTTGACAATTCTAAAGGAAATTTTGGAGCAACATTATCAAAATTATAAAACAATCAGAAGACAATAGGATTGCTTGAGTTCCAATCCCCACAATATGCATTTTTAGACAAACATCCATCTTTAGGCATATAGATTTAGAGTGGTAGACAGAGCTTTTGTGAAGATAAATTCACTGCCTCCAGCTAAAAAATGAATAGAATTTAGGTTAGTAAGCTTTAATATTTTAAGGCACGTCAGCAATGTTAGCAAAAGAAGCTGCCATTAGGGGAAAGGACAAGTCACACTATTCGGTTGTTGTGGAAAAATGAACTTTCTCTTCCTAACCTAAATTTTCTCTTCTACACTACTCTTGTGTCAAGCCAAAGGAAAAAGCACTTCAATCTGCGCTAGCATTGAGCCCCTCAGAGCTGAAGTGCAATTGTCTTGCAGTCATCTCAAGTTTCTGTCTTTACAGTTGTCCACACCAAGATGCACTGCCAATCAGAAAGGCCATCAGATGGTCATGCCACAAAGTACACAGAAAACATGGACCAATGCAAAGAGTTACCATAAGCACGTCTTTTAAGGCAGGGACCAACCAACTGTTAAGAACGGTGTAATGGTAAGGTGTGCAGTGAGATGGAACATATCTCACAAAGTATGGAACAAAAGGGCAGATATATATAATGGATCTATGGGGTTTGACAATCAACAAACTAGGAAAGGCAACGGAACTTCATATAATGGCATTCATAACGTGTGTACTGGACTCCAGCGCTCTGTTGCAAGCTCATAACCATTGGAGTCATCACCTGGTGGATGGAGAATTGATATGCAAACCTTTCCATCTTGATAAACTGTTATTGAAGATGACAAGATGTCAGAAAGTTTAGATTTCATTTACAATCATACATGCTGCCAAGCACTACGCACGTGTCAATTGATATAAGCAATTACTCACCATTTGGATGCCACACCTCCGTGATGAACCTCACAGCTGGGGGGCTGACAGGATAGTTTTCCGGAAAGATCATAATGGCATTAAAGAAACCTCCTTCACTGTAATAAAAAGAAGAATTAACGGTCAAGAAACAGAAAATTAAATCAATTTGTGAAATTAGCCTACATTTGGATTAACATCAACTCGGAGACCAACCCATTCTTCATCCAATACCTAAATAATAATTAAAGACTCTCAAACCCCTCAACAAGATGAAGTACCGCATAGACAAAGCATCAAAAACAAATAGCCCAAAGCATAAGCGACAAACTGACTTCAAAAAACTCACAGAACAACATAACCTAGCACGAAACAAGCAACTATATCGCCCTGAAGGGCATCAACATATTCTGAAATTGCACATAAATTCTAACATTTAGGCGTATATAATGTACTACTTGGAATATTTACTATAAGGTATCGGGAGGTCCCATGATTGTAACACTCCACTCAAAAACATCAATCTCATCAACCAATCCAGCAGAGAACCCATCAACTGCGTTCTTGCAGAGATCTGAACCGAAAAAACTAATCAGATCACGATTGAATAAGAAATCAAGGCAGATGTCAAGGAGACAGGGTTAGTGGGTAACCGACCCTTGAGCTGCTTTTGGAGGAGGAGACTAGCTTGAGACGCGGCCATCGATGACTTTGTTATTGAAAGAACAACAGAGACCGAAACCACAAAATTAAAGGAATTAAGGAGAGGATAATATGTGTTTTGGATATTTATAGAGGAGAGTTGGAATAATAAAAGATTTCTTAAATAGAAAGTCCGCTTTTCGTCAACTAAACCTTTGTTTTTTAATCTTCTTAATTAGTGTGCCTGCCTCAAAAACAAATTGTATTAGTTATAGTCATAGAAGAATGGAACGAAGGAAAATGTGCAAATAAGTGATCGTTAATTGAACGCACCAAAAGCAATTGCTACATAAATACAATGTTAGGTTTCTTCTATTGGCGTAATTGCGTTGGCGTGCCGTGAACATTTTAAAAGATTTGGAGTAGAGTGGGCCATCAGCAATCGACAGTCCACATTCAAAATATATGCTTAAGAAAACAACTATGAAGTTTGGGGCATTCCGAGAATTGAACTCGGGACCTCTCGCACCCTAAGCGAGAATCATACCACTAGACCAAATGCCCGTTTGTCAACTCTGCAACTGTAATCAGATAAATAGTGGGAGTTAGTAATTTCTGAAACTGCCATCAATTCCCCCAAAACCATGCACCGGTCAATCAAGCAAAGGCATCCACCTGGTAGTCAGAGAGATCCCGAATTTAGTACATATACACATGAAAACATCTGTACATAGACATCTTACGGAATAAAATAATTACCCTTACCTTTAATGAACTAAGAAATATCTTTTCCGAATTAAGAATGCCATAAAAAATTCAAATGTTTCAAATTATGAATGAATTAAAAAAAGTAGTTACTGATGGAATTAATAATTCTTTTAATTATTTGTAGTTTCACATTTACCAACTCTGTAAGTCATTCAAAATTTACCATATTCATTTATAGTTGAATGGGTATCAATTTAAAAGATGGTATGTCTTTAATTAGAAATAAAGTAAATATTATTTTAAATTTTTACTCCAATTTTTAATGTTAGTTATAATTATTAAAAATATTAATCAAATACTTGAATTACGATGTATGTTAAATACTATATGATATGTAAAATAAGGTAAATATATTAAATAATTGAAATTAAAATAGTATTAAACATCTAAATATGAAATAAATGTTTATACACCTATTTTCTTTTCCTCCAATTTTTTAGGGATAAGTGTTAAAAAGGATTACTAGTTATTAATTATATCACTAACTTTAAGATTTCTAGAAAAAACATTATTTATATAAAATAAATTCAAAATAGCATGAGCTCTGTTTGGCCGAAACAATTATATTTGTTTTATCTTTCATGTCTCCAACTTTAAATTTTATTACAAAAATATACAAACTATACATAACAAGTTTAAAGTAGCACGAGTCCTATTTAACCCAAACAAGTCTTGAATTGCTTACCAATTCTTTTATAATTTTTACTAATGTGGCACTTTCGCTCCAATAAATTGAAGAATTCTCAGAACATCAAATAGCTTAGCTAGTTAAACAATCAGTCCCCAACTTTTCTTTTTAATCCAATTCATTAAGCCATCTTACTAATTTACGGGGCTATAAAAGGTCGTAAACTTAGATAGTGGACTACATACATATTAACTATAATCACCTTTCAAGCTTAAAAGGAAATGATTAGCAACCACTAATATAAGCTACCTTCTTGAGTTAGTATTCAATCAACTAATCGATTGTTGAAAAAAGTAAGATGACCAAGAAAATGGTAACTAAAAGTTGTTGACCTAAAAAATGAAAATATTACATTGGAACTAGCTAAGTCTTACATTATGAAAGAGAGGAGTACCAATAGTTTCACAATGTTAGATTTGTTTATATACTTAATTGTTGCAACCTTAATTTGTTTTTCACGTGTACTTGATGGTGGAAAATAAAAGCCTTGCATATCTTGAGTACGTACGTAAGTTATCCATTAAAAGAAAATTGTTTTTTATATCATTTCATAAGATTAAATTTATGCAACACTCAAGGTTAGCTTAGTAAGTAGGTGCAAGTTCATTTTGAAAGTTATTTTCTAAGGATTGCTAAAGCTTACGTGTTAAATTGAACTTAAAAGCCTTAAATTTTATGTTTAAAGATCAAATATTGTACTATAGAAATATTGAATTAAGCTTGTCATTATATTGCAATTAGTACATCCAAAACATATATATGAGAATGAATCATTAAAATAAGTCCAACATACAACAACATTACTAACTAAAAGTGTATCACTTAAAAACATAAAATCTTTATTATTGGATTATAAACACTATAAGTTAGTTCTTTTAGCCATTACCTTCCTTCATACATATAATCTCTTACTAATTACTTAACCCTCTTATTAAGTGATACCTTATTATGGGTTACACCGTGGTTATAAAGTTATATTTAGTAGTGATTTGAAGATTCTTGGTTTGCTTCAAAGCATGGAATATTGTTTTGACCTATTGATTTGAGTCTAAAGTTAAATCTTGTGGAATTTGTGTTGTTTAACACTTGATCACATGTTTCTTTCAAATACTTGAGTATTACTTCCTTTTGGAGGATAAGAATTAGTAGCATAAGAACATTTAGAATCTTATAAAATCCTGTTTCGACTTTATTTCTCAAATTTTTATACTCTATGATATGTATTCTTTGAAAATTCTTGATATGTGATTCCAATTCTTACTCTTACTCTCCTTATTGCATGTCTTCTAATAATATTTTGAGCTTCTAGATCTTATTTGCTCTATCTTCTAGACCTTCATCTCCCTCTCCCTGTTATACTCATATTAGATTCAATTTTAGCCTTCATACCTCTTGTCTCAATAAAATTTTGTTGATTATTTGTGTTAGTATTTAGTTATTTATTACTTAAAGGAGTTTTTTTGGTTTAAACGTGTCTCTTTAATATTTGATCCCTTTTTTAGTCCACCTTTCTTTCTCTATAATGGAAAAAAAAATGACACTTAGTATATAATTAAAGTAACAAGAAATCTCGTTAAGTAATAACTAACAAATAAGTACACACTTACAATGATATGAGGTTCAATTCAATGGTTTTTCTCCCCTAGAACAACCTCTTTTATTATATACAAATTGTTTACAGTGTTGGAAATTCAATTGAAGTCTTTCATTACTCATCTTGGTTGTACTCCTTAGTGGTTCATCTTTTACTTCTCCTTCTATTCTTTTTAGGCCTCTCTGGATTCTTTGATTTCAGGTGGGTGAATTGGCTCATATTCTGCAGTAGACCATAATTTTAGACCATTCAATATTTTGATACAATGTAGATAGCATTCTTGTACCATTTACTTAGGAAAAAAATGATTGAGTCTTTGGAAATATATGTGGCTTATGACCTATTTACAATATATCCTATTATTTGTAGTAACGTCATTTTCTCTAGGTCAACTATAACATATCATTAAAGAAAGAAACATCAAATGTTAGGCTTCTATTATATTTTAGTGTGCATAAACTTGATTTAAACTATAATACTTCCAACTTCTTCTTGATTATAAGACAAATAACATTATTATTGTTTAGTATGATATCTTTTTTTTAATCCTAGTTATCAACATCACTTTTATATCCTCGATAGACGATAGACCTTTTCGTGGCTTCAAATATATACCAATTAAATGTTTTGTTATATTATTATACATAATCTTACATTCAAGTAATGAACTTATTAAGGCCTTAACAAATGGCTTTGGACCCTTATCCATAAAGTCTTAATATGAATATATATATATATATCATACTCAATTATGCAATTTATTGTGTTCCAAAATAATTATTTATAAGTATGCCCTTGTGATTACAATTCAAATAAATATACCTTACACACATAATGTATGTAAGGTATATTTATATGTGTAAGGTATATTTATTTGAATTGTAATCAAATATATATGATTATATATATTTATATATATAATCATACTCAATTATGCAATTTTTTGTGTTCCAAAATATTATTTATAAGTATGCCCCTAAGATTACAATTCAAATAAAAATACCTTACACACTTTATGTGCTCTATATGTGAAGCCATTACTTTCAAAACCTCCATTAGACTAAGATGTTGGTCATTGATGAAACTCCACTCATTGCTATCAATTATACTTATATTCCCCACAAAGATACTCAAAAACCAATTATAAAAATTATAATTCTCATTGGGACCTAATGATATGAATGGATTTTGCTATATTTTTATATGTTATTTCATTTGAATTCATTCTTATTTTTGTGTTTAACTGCTCATTTTTTGTTCCTATTGATTTTACATGTAGATTGAATGATGGAATATAAATACAAGATTAAAGCATGAAGTTTTGAAGCCATTAGGAGCTAAGAAGGCTATCTATAATGCAGCCAACAAAGTGAAAAAATTACTTAGAGAAGCATCAAAGGGATTATCCAAAACGATAGCAAAATGTGTTTAATGGAGAAAAAAACCTGCCCAAAATGGCAACCCTTAGAGCCTTCCTTGCACACCAAACAACAGTGTAGAGAATGTACATGAGGTTTTAAGAAGAGTGAATAGTATCATGGACCAAGAAATAAATGGATTTATTTGTCACATCACTAGGGGCTGCGGCACAGGGCAGAAACATGTACAAAAACGTAATATAGGAGGACAAGGCTGAAGGTGATAAATGCAACGCAGTAGTCCAGTCCATGCTAAAGAGAAGTCCACATCAAGGAGCAACACAGCAGTTGGGAAGGAAAAGAAACAAAGACATTTTGAAGAGCAGTGGGTTTAAAAGGCTAGTACTGTAGATGGACCCAAAAAATTTGAAAAAATGATAGAACAGTAGCCTAAGAAATAAACAGAGAATAGAGCTTGCGATAGAAAAAGAAGAGTGGAAAGTTGATGGCTTTGGAGCTTGGAGCTTGCTTCCGCTCCTCCTAGGAGAATCATGTAGCAACATCCTTATAGCCATAGCCTTTTGCATTTATTTTGATTTATTGCACTATTCATACACCTTTTAACTTGTTAATTCATTCTTCAGCGTTCCTTTTCATTTTTGCTTGCTTTTTCTTCCTCATTAGCCAAATGCTTTAATTTCCAGCTCATTAGTGTAATGCTTAGTTTAATTCTTTCTTTAGTTTGATGTTTGTTTATTGTTTGAACTTAAGATTTTGATTAATGAATGGCTTTGGTTTAATTTTCCAGCACTGATTTAATTTAATTAAATATGGTTTATGTTTGTTTAGTCTTTTTTTGGTTAATTTAATTATGTGTGGCTAGTTGCTTAAAGGCTTGAAGGTTTAGGAAGGATTAAGGATGAAAATTGTGAGAATTTGAATTTAGTTTTAATTAGTTTAGTGTTTTTAGACTTAGGTTGGTTTGGGACTTTATGTAAAATGTCATGGATTAGGCGTTATCTTTAGGATTGATCACCTTTTAGGTAATTCCCTAATCCTAAAACTAAGAATGAGCATGTGATATGTAATGGTCCATAGCGATTCCCAAAAGGAGCAGTAGGTTAGTTGGATTTGTTAAGATGCTTAATCAACTAATCTAGGGTCCCATACCTTTAGGTTGCACTTTCTAAGCTTACATGTTAGTGGCCTAAATTATTTATTCCTTAGTGCTTAAAGCTTCTTCACTGTTAAATCTAGAGAGCTTGTTCTAGGTTATAGATGAAAATAGGGGTATTTTTAGAGCTTGTTAGATTTACCTATGTTAAAGGAACTGAGGGGTTGAGAACTTATTTGAACCTATAGGCTTACATCATAACTAGAACACAGATTATCTAGATTCAAGGATAAATAATCATTCCTGAATCCCGATGACATCTTCGGTCCATTTCTTTATTATTGTTAGTAATCTTTCGTGTTTTGTTTTGTGTTTGTTAAATTTTAGTTTCTTTAGCTTTCATCACGCCAAGGGTTTTTGTTTTCCTTTGCTTTGTAACATTAGAGATAGCAGTTCACCCTAGCTCCCTAAGCATTTAACCCTGACTCACCCTAGCTATGTAGTTAGGTTAGTTAGGCATTTTATTATTTGGTAGTTTACAATAAGCCTCACCAAAATTTTGGCGTCATTGTCGGGGAGTTGGTGTATGTTAATTGTTGTTTTTATTTTTGTTTTTGTTGATCTTTTTCATTCTTTCATCAGTTTGCATGTCCCAGAGTTCCTCAAAACACATTCGTTTGCATAAACTTACTAAGGAAAACAGAGGTTCATTACTTACTCCACTTAATCCTTTCTCTCTTTTTTTCCTTATTGTAGGTCGCACCAGATTTCGTTAGAGAGAGCGAGGAATCCATATGTATCTTTCTGAGAACGGTCATTCCTTATACTTCGAAGAAGAAGTCGAAGAGAGTTCAGAATAAATAGAAGAGAATATAGAACACCATCAATGCACCTTAAAGGAGCTTACAGCTCCTTCTTTCAATCCTAATTTGCTTTGTATCAATTATTTGGATGGCAAGCTAGAGGTTGAAATTAAATCTGGACTAATACATGCATTGCCTACTTTTACAAGTTTTCATGACACCAGCTCATTGGGATCAGGCTACATCACAGATCCCATCAAGTTCCTAAAGGAGTTCCACATTGCACGCTTAGACATGAAGCCAGCGAGAATCTCAGTGGAGCGACTCAAGCTAAAGGCACTTTTGCCTTAGCAGATGTGTTGGGACCCGATCTCGGAACCGGATCTCAACCGAAAACCAAAACGAAAAACGATCGGAAGCAAAGCGAAGAACGGAGAACGAATCGGAACTAATCGAATCGAAT
>JAOQMP010000210.1:17066139-17080980 GCA_027563575.1 Erythroxylum pedicellare | reverse complement strand
CATTTTTCTGCACACTTAATAAATTTATTAAAACAGTTCATATGTTTCTAAGATTATTATTATTTGATTGTCATCAAAATTAATAGAAGTGAAGTCCTCTTGACTTAACAGGATGCATAGCATAGGCAGCCATATGAGCTTCCTTAAGAATTTCATTCCTTAGATCATCCATATTAGGTACATACATCCTCTGTTTCAACCATAATGTCTCATCCCTCAACTCAAACTCGAAATCCAGATTCATCTTCACTTTCTTCATAAGCTTTGCTATATCAGGATATTTTTCCTGGACCTTTCTGATTCTATCATACAACATCGGTCTCAGTTTCAAACTAGCAACCAATGCCTCATTTTGCTATAGACTCAACTCCACATTTAGAGCTCTCAAATGAATCAAGTTGGGTAACCTCGATAACTGAATCTAAGCTGCATTGATATTAGACTTTCTGCTCAAAGCATCAGCCACCAAATTAGCTTTACCCAGGTGGTACTCAATCATCCAGTCATAGTCCTTCAGTAACTCAATCCATCTCCTCTGTCTCAAGTTCAACTCCTTTTAACTCAGCAGACACCTCAAACTCTTATGATCTGCATAAATCTGGAATGTCTCTCCATACAAGTAATGTCTCTAAATATTTAGAGCAAAGACAACTGTAGCTAGCTCTAAATCATGTATCGGATAATTAATCTCATGAGACATTAATTTTCTCGATCCATAGAAGATCACCTTGCCATACTGCATCAATACACATCTCAATCCTTGATGCGAAGCATCACTATACCACATATCCTCTAGTCTCTAATGGAATAGTCAACATCAGTGTCATAGTCAGCCGATGCTTCAGCTCCTCAAAGCTCTTCTGACACTCCTCATTCTATATGAACACTACATTCTTCCTCAGAAGTTTTGTCAAATGGGATGAGATCAGAGAAAATCCCCTCGACAAACCTCCTGTAATATGCCGCTAATCCAAGGAAGCTTCGGATTTCAGACACATTCCTCGAAGCTTCCCAATTCATTACTACCTCTATCTTTTGTGGATCCACTTGTATGCCTTGTCCAGTCACTACATGTCCCAGAAACACTACTTGATCCAGCCAAAATTTACATTTACTAAATTTGACATACAACTGCTTTTCCCTTATAATCTATATAATGACTCTCAATTGTTCAACATGCTCTTCTCTATTATTGGAATACACTAAAATGTCATCGATGTATATGATCATGAATTAGTCCAGGTAGGGCTAAAACACCTTATTCATCAAGGCCATAAATGTTGTCAGGGCATTAGTTAACCCAAACGGCATAACTAAAAACTCAAAGTGCCCATACCTACTCTTGAATGCACTTTAGGCACATCAGCCAATGCTATCTTCAGCTGATAGTACCCAGATCTCAAATCCAACTTAGCGAATACCTAAGCTCCCTGTAGTTGATCAAGCAAATCATCAATCCTAAGAAACAGGTACTTGTTCTTCATCGTCACTTGATTCAGTTGCCTATAATCGATGCATAACCTCAAAGGCCCATCCTTCTTCTTTACAAATAACACTGGAGCTCCTTAAGGTGAAACACTAGGTCTAATAAAATTCTTTTCCAACAACTCCTATAGTTGAGTCTTCAACTCCTTTAGTTCTAAAAGTGTCATCCTATATAGAGGAATAGATATGGGCGCAACACCTGGAATTAGATCAATGATAAACTCTGTTTCTCGATCTAGCGGTAAACTAAGTAGCTCAGCGGGAAAATATCTAAGAATTTCCTAACTACGGGAATGTCCTGCACATTCTGCTCAGCTCTAGTATCAATGACATGGGCCAGATAGGCCTCACATCCACCCTGCATCAACCTCAATGCACTGATGAAGGATATTATCCTGGCTGGCATTGCTTGACTAATTCCTCTGAATAGTGCCCTCAGTTGACCAAGAGATTCTAGTACTACCTCCTTGGTATAGCAGTTCATGACAGCTCTATGAGCAGTGATTCAATCCATACCTAAGATAATATCTCTCTCTCTCATCTGTAATATAATCAGATTTGCCTCCAACTCTGCTTTATCAATCCGAATCAAGCTCCTCTTGTAGACCTATTGGACCCTAATTCCAGAGCCCAACAATTTGGAGTCATAAACCGTCAGCGTATTACCCTATAGGGTTATTTCAATTAACCCTCATTAGCCAACATCCCACAAGGGTGGTGTGCCCACATTAGCCAATCACCAAAATCACAATCTTATTTATTCACACATGATTTTATTCTCAATCTTATTGAAGAGATACACAGATACGTTAAGAATTTATTGGTTCAAAAATCACTTCATTTGGAGGTCAGTCGAAGAAGTTATGGGGAAAAAATTCAAACATGATTTTGCCCTCAATCACAGTGTACCTATTTTGAGACAATTGACATAACTTTCACTAGAGATATTGGATTTAGATCGTCTTAGGACTGTTTCAAAGAGGACTTCTAGATATACAACTTTCATGAGACCTTGAAGAGATATGTTTCCATCTAGAGAGTTAAAAATCAATCAGAAGAAGGCTTATTCATTGGTCAAAGATGGATCAAACGGTGGCTTGGTCAATGATGAATCAGACAAAGGCTTGGTCAATGATGCATCAGACGAAGGCTTCGTCATTGGTGGAAGATGGATCAAGCGGTGGCTTAGTCAATGATGAATCAGACGAGGGCTTAGTCAATGATGCATCAGACTATGGCTTGGTCAATGACGCATTAGACGAAGGCTTGGTCAATGATGCATCAGACGATGGCTTAGTTGATGATGCATCAGACGATGGCTTAGTTGATGATGCATCAGACGATGGCTTGGTCAATGATACATCAGATGAAGGCTTGGTCATTAGTCAAAGAGGATTCAAATGAAGGCTTAGTCAATGGTGCATCAGACGATGGTTCAGTCAAAGTTGAAGCAAACGATGGATTCAGTCAAACTGAAGCAAACGATGGATTCAATCAAACTAAATCAGACGATGGGGTTTCTACAGAGTCTTCCTCACATCACCTAAAGTTCTAAAACACTAACTACACTCTCCAAAGTGTCTCCAATGGTTCCTACATCCATTCTAACATCACTTTCACTCATACTCTTCCCAAATTCACTTCTTCTGATGCGATATCACTCCTTAAACATTTAGTTACCAATTTGGTTATATTAAACTCCCAAATATCAACTCAAATGACTCATTACTACTATAGATGTTCTGTATAAACATCCTATACAATATCACCAATTATAATGGTCATATCTCTCAACACTGATATCCAAAATTTCCATTTTTTATACCATTGGACAGCTAGAAAGACAAGCTACACATTCCAAAAGACAATTTTGTCCAATTCATCCTAGATTAATATAGTTTTTTCCCTGAAGTCAGAACACAATTTCTACACCTATGAAAAGCTTGAAAAATGCAATGAAAAGACTTGGATAGTCAAGGACAAAGCATCGACATATTTTATTAATATCAAAATATAAGAGTTTTACAAAGCTTTAATGGGCATTCGAGCCATAATACATCATAATCCAAAAATACAAAGTTTGCATAAACTAGAATTGCTCAAAATGTAACTAAAGCCTTGTTTACAAAATTAGCTTAAAATACTAAAACATTGCAAAAGTGGAGTGATGCCCCGATTCTTGGTTACTCGATCTCATGCTCTCGACCTAAAGATGGGGCGGAAATGGAGAGTTAAGCTTAAAGCTTGTAGGTAACAGTTTTATAATCGGTAGTAAGCAAAAACCATTTTAAAACTCACATCGAATCAAGATAGATATATTTCACAAATCTCAATTTATCATCAATTTATAAGCAACTTAATTCATGCATTATCAAACTTGCCAACACATTTAAACACATAAGCACATTGGAATGGTTTGGTGGATCTAAAACAGAATGCACTATACATTTCCAATAAGGGTCCTCTGTAGCCGTGAACAGAACGTACTAATGCAATCCCACATAATAGTTTTACGTAATTGTGAACTTAGGGAAGTCCATAAAGGAGCTCCATGCTACTAGCGGGCAGGCAGGAGAAGCCTTTTGTCAAAGTACACTTGACTTAACTTAGGGGACCACCACAAACCCACATAATCATACATTTCATAACTTATAAACAAATTGCCCATGATGGCACTTTTTCGAAACTTGATTTTATAAACTTGATATCCTTTCAACAATCATTTTCATTTCATAATTCAAAACACACTTCATATACAAAACATGTAGCACATTCTCAAAGCATTCAAAGAGCAATAAATGCACATTTAAAAAGTAGTTGAAATCATTTCTTTCCATTTCTTAAAAGGGGCATTAATGGCTTATTACTTAATTATAAAAGTGTCCCACCTTGAATTCCTTGCTTATAACTTACTTAAGCGTACCTCTCCTGTTGCTCCTCTTGTCTTTCTTGATTCCCTTTTCATAGGCAAAAATACCAACTGCAATAGGGTTGTAAAATTGAAAACCCATAAAGCATATTCAATAAAATTGTTTCTAGAAAACTTAAACCCATGCATTTGCTAAGCTTCATGAACCAAAACCCTTCTATAAATCCAAAGGATTAAGTCAGACCTTGCCTTGAACCTTCACCAAAAGAAGAGATTATTTGCAGAAATGGAAGCTCTTATCTTCCTTTACCTTGTTCCCTTCTTGCAGCCTCAAAATCTCTTAAGAAAATCTAGAAAAGATGGAACCCTAGCTCAACTCTCTTCTTTTCTCTCAAACCGTCGAAACCTCCCTTCTCTCTCTCTTTGATTTGTTATTTCTCTTCTTCCTTATCTATTTTCGTTTTCCTTCCTTCTCAAGAGCAAGACCACTCTTCTTTTTCCCATTATAACCTTAATGAAGATAAAATGTCCACTATGCCCTTCCTTTAATGCCTTATTGTTTTTAACCTTACGTAAGCTACCCAAAATACCCTTTTATGCATTCTTACTACTTTTAATTTAACTAACCCATGCAATAAATTCTACTAACATAGACATAAAAAAAATTATGTCCTAAAAATTCACCTAGCATAATCTTATAATTCATTTAAATCATGCTTAATTAAAGAAAAAATTCGGGGGCTAACAGAAACACCAACCATCATATACTTGAGTGATTTGAGGGAACACCGTGAGGAAAGTCCATCTTAGTTTTATGCTTATCTTTGATCAACGGTGTCTACCTTTCACTTTGTTTATGTGTACTGATGAAAAGATTATGATATGTGTAGTAGCTCAATACTTGAGTTTGTCGAAGTTTGAAGGATTGCATACACTTAATTTTCTTTGAAAACGAATTGATGGAATAATTTGGTTGTTTTTAAATTGCTTGAGGACAATCAATAGTTCAAGTATGAGGGTATTTGATATGGATTTTGCCAGATAGTTATATGTTATTTCATTTGAATTCATTCCTATTTTTATGTTCAATTGCTCATTTTGTGTCCCTATTGATTTTACATGTAGATTTAGTGATGGAATACAAATACAACATTAAATCATGAAGTTTTGAAGCCATTAGAAGCTAGGAAGGCTGTTCATAATGCAACTAACAAAGTGAAACAAATGACATGGAGAAGCATCAAAGAGGTTATCCAAAATGACAACAAAATATGTTTAATGGAGAAAAAAATGTCCAAAACAGCAGCCCTTGAAGCCTTCCTTACATACCAAACAACAGCGTAGAGAATGTACGTGAGGATAGAAGAAGAGTGAACAGGACCATGGACCAATAAATAAATGGTTTTATTCGTCACTTTACCAAACAGTACAGGGGGCTTGCATCATGAAACAAAACGCACACAATAGCATGGGACAGGGTAGAAACATGTACAAAAATGCAATACAGGAGGACAAGGCAGAAGGTGAAAAATACAGTGCAATAGTCCAATCCATACCAAAGAGCAATCCACGCCAAGGAGCAATGCAACAACTAGGAAGGAAAAGAAATGCAGACATTTTCAAGAGCAATGCATTTAAAAGGAGGGTACTCTAGATGGACCAAAAAATTTTGAAAAAATGAGAGAATAGTAGCGTGAGAAATAATCAAAGAATAGAGCTTACGATAGAAAAAGAAGAGTGGAAAGTTGACGACTTTGGAGCTTGGAACTTGGCTTGGAGCTTGCTTCCTTGCCTCCCAGGAGAATCGTGAAGCAACGTCCTTATAACTATAGCCTTTTGCATGTATTTTGAATTATTGCACTATTCATACACCTTTTAGCTTGTTAATTCGTTCTTCATCTTTCCTTTTCATTTTTGCCTGGTTTTTCTTCCTTATTGGTGGAATGCTTTAATTTCCAGCTCATTAGTGTAATGCTTAGTTTAATTCTTTCTTTATTTTAATTTTTTTATTATTTGAACATGGGATTTTGATTAATGAATGACTTTGGTTTAATTTTCCAGCATTGATTTAATTTAATTAAGTATGGTTTATGTTTGTTTAGTCTTTGTTTTGGTTAATTTAATTATGTGTGGCTAGTTGCTTAAGGGCTTGAAGGTGTAAGAAGGACTAAGGATGAAAATTATGAGAATTTGAATTTAGTTTTGCTTAGTTTGGTGTTTTTAAACTTAGGTTGGTTTGGGACTTTATGTAAAATGCCATAGATTAGGTGTTATCTTTAAGATTGATCACCCTTTAGGTAATCCCCTAATCCTAAAACTAAGAATGAGCATGTGATACGTAATGGTCCATAATGATTCCCAAAAGTAGCAATAGGGTAGTTGGATTTGTTAGGATGCTTAATCAACTAATCTAGGGTCTCATACCTTTAGGTTACACTTTCTGAGCTTGCATGTTAGTGGCCTAAGTTAGTCATTCCTTAGTACTTAAAGCTTCTCCACTATTACATCTAGAGAGCTTGTTCTAGGTTATAAATGGAAATAAGGGTATTTTTAAAGCTTATTAGATTTACCTAAGTTAAAGGAACTCAGGGGTTAAGAACTTATTTGAACCTATAGGTTAACACCATAGCTAGAACATCGTTTATCTAGATTCAAGGATAAAAAATCATTCCTGAATCCCGATGATATCTTCAGCCCATTTCTTTATTATTTTTAGTAATCATTTCGTGTTTTGTTTTGTGTTTGGTAAATCTTAGTTTCTTTAGCTTTCATCATTCGGGGGGTTTTTGTTTTCCTTTGCTTTACAACATTAGCGATAGCAGTTCACCCTAGCTCCCTGAGGATTCGACCCTAACTCATCCTAACAACGTAGTTAGGTCAGTTATGTATTTTATTATTTGGTGGCTTACGACGACCCGCATTACCTAACTTATTACCACTGTAATTAGTTTCTACGGGGTTATATTCAAGATCATATTTGTCATTTAATCTTAAACCATGATTCTTTCTTACTTCGCACATTGTCTTTTACCTAACTCATTCACTATGCTAGCTTCCATTTTATACCCATGATCAAAGTACACTTCTAGTACATTAATTCATGAAATAATTCATGAAATTTCAATCTTATTTAACATTTTCAACAAGTTATGATCATAAGTTAAACTAAGATCCTTCAAACTATCAAAACGAAGTCTAGAGAACTTATTACTAACCTTTATCATATTGAAGTTGTTATACTTTTTAAGAACACTAAGTAGCTTCAACAATGTTAGGTATTCAGTTTCAAGTTTTCCCTTCACTTTTACATCACCTTCAATGTAGTTGAGCTTCAGAGTTGAAGCCTAATAACTACCATATAAAAACTTTATGTCTATAATAACATATGAAATTTAAGTTATACATCATTTGGATAGTAACATACATGTAGATTATAGTTTAAATATGCATAATAGGACATATATTATAATGAAAATTTTTAATCATTTTAATTCAAAGCTTAGGCCCATTTAATAATGTTCTAAGTTTATAGATCTTTAAGTAGTCATTCTAGTAAAAGAAAACCTTGATGGAATTTTAAGTTTAGATGCTCCTAAAGCTTTAGGGCTTCATCACACAATCTCTATGCCATTAAGAAGAGAAAGAGCCTTCTAAGAACAACTAAAGCCAAATCCACTTTTCATTTTCTTTCTCTCATGCATACCTCTCTCGTGGTTGTTACTTTTTGTCTCTTTGATAATTATTTTTTCCTTTTTCTTTCCTTTTTTCCTTTTTGTGTGATCATCTTTTTTTTCCCCCTTTGTTACAATTAAAGTCTTTCTTTTTCTTTTTTATTTCAAGATCTTTAAATTTTGCAATTCATAAATCAACCTTTTTCTTTTACATTATAACCTTTTTAACGTTGCCTTTTTATTTCACCCCAAATTTTAATTTTCATCCACTAATTGATCCTAAAAAATTCATACCACATTTTTAAATAGCAAGAATTATTGATCTTTAAATTTAGTGATTAAATATTTGTCTATTTTGATAGTTAAATTATAAAATATTCTTTTCATTTTTAATTTGAAATTATAATGGAGAAAATCAAATCATTAAAAATATTTAAAAAACTTAATATCCTTTACTTATGGTAAATTGATCCAATATAAAATTATAAATTGATCCAATATAAAATTATTTTTCTTCTTTTTAAACACATGATGAAAATATTCAATATAATTGGACATTTTGCAATAAAATATTTTAAAATGAAGAAATTTATAGAATGAAAGAAAATTTTACTAGTTTTAATGGTGATATTGCTTCTTGTAAAAAAGTATCATTTGATGTATGTGAGAGGATTGAAAATTATTTGCAACAACAAATAAAAATAGAAAATAAAGAGGCCTATAATAGCTTTTAGAGATGATGAAGCACAACAAGTATTAAATAAAGAAAAAAAAGGAAAGTTATTATTGATATAGATTCTTCTTTTCCTTTAAGAACCACTCCTAGTTCTTAGACCTAGTTTAAAAAATATTATGATTGAAAAGGATGTTGTTTTGCGATGTAAAAGAGTTTGGACCAGATGGCTTTATCATGTATATCTTAAAATGCTTTAAATTTTCCTTATTTTTAAGAAGTAATAAATGATATAATAACAATAGGTATAAGATTTGCGATGTAAGAGAGTTTGGACCAGATGGCTTTATCATGTATATCTTTAAATGCTTTAAATTTTCCTTATTTTTAAGAAGTAATAAATGATATAATAATGATAGGTATAAGATTTAAGACACTTTTTTATTATGAGATTCGTGTGCCTTTACTTCAAGCTTTGGAAAGGGAATATGAGTTTATTGTAAATACATATAAGTTTAGTTAGGGAATAATAAGATGTAGTATTATAGCAGATGGGTGGTCTAATCAAAGACAAAGAACCTTGATTAATTTATTAGTTTATTGTAATGTTGGATCAACTTTTATCAAGTCTATTAATGCCTCTAATAGTGGTAAAAAGGACATATTTTATTAGAGTATTTTATGAAATTACTAAATGGGTTAGAACAAAAAATATTATGCACTTCATTACATATAATGAACGTAATTATCCATCAACTAAGTACTTTTTTAGTTAAACTTTCATTAAATAAAGGAAAATCATACAAATGGTACAATATATAAAGAACTATATAAGTCAAACATCAATAAGACAAAACCAAGGTTGGTCAACGGATTAGCTTTTCTTATACATGACATATTTTAGCCATATAAACTACTTCATTTCGTTTTGCTTCTTATAGTTTTGATTATGTTCTATCCCTCTGAAACATCTTAAGCTAAGCTACTATAATTTCTTGTCTCTTTGAAGCTCAACTATCTCAACACTCCTTTATGCCTACTAACCTCATTTTAATTTGCTTGGGTAGATCCAGCTAGAGTAAGGTTATGGACGCACTTGTATTGTGGGGTTACTTGTGCTATTACTACTTACAGTTGTAATCATCTACTTATGGTAGTCATCATAAGGTAAGCTCTCATAGTTTTCTCCCATTCTTCTTCTTTAATACATTATTATATTGTTGATTATGTTGATTTGCAATCAAGTCCTTTAGATAATATTATGAGTCCCAATCCTTCCTTATTTTTCTTCTTACATGCTTAAATTGACATTAACTCTCTTTAAAGCTGGTAGTTATCTACTACATGTCTTTACTTTAGAGTTCATTGGAAGCTACTCCCTCACCCACTTTGTTTCTTCATCTTTGACTTGTTCAATTGATTTTGCATTACTTCTAAACACTCTATTGTTCCTTTTCTCCCACAACTTATAATGCATGATTTGAATGCAATTGTTATTACTGGTTTATTAACTGTAAGCATCTTAAAGGATATTTATTAGTTTATATGCATTATTTATTTTATATATCTCATTTTACAAAATGATAGGTGGCATTTGTATATACTTTTCTTAGGATAATTTGTTAGTTAAT
This sequence comes from Erythroxylum pedicellare, assembly GCA_027563575.1. NCBI lineage: Eukaryota > Viridiplantae > Streptophyta > Magnoliopsida > Malpighiales > Erythroxylaceae > Erythroxylum > Erythroxylum pedicellare. The sequence continues at coordinate 17,070,651 of JAOQMP010000210.1, read as the reverse complement.
TGTGATAAATACATTGATGCTAACTTGTTTAGCTTATGTTTTGTCTTAGTTTCATATAATTGCAGGATTATGTATGAATGTATGTGAATATGCATAAATGTGTGTGAATTAGGTCTTTAATATTAGGTTTTGCATGGCATTGTTGCATGTCTTTTTCTTACATTAATGTTGGTATGAATTGCATATGTTTTGGGCATGATTAAGTGATTAATTTTGATGTTAATCAATAGGTTTGAAGGTAGTTTTGAGGGATGGAAGGATAGAAGAATCAAAGAGAAAGCAAGTCATGTGACCTAAAGGAAAGCTGGAATTTTCCTAGGATGACCCATTACTAATGTTAAGTGGTATGCAATTTTCTTTGAATATTGCATGTCTTATTTAACTCCCTTTTTTTACATGTTTTGAATGATTTTTCATATTTTTTATGTTAATGTGTCAATTTTTCCAATTTTGTGTGAAATTGTGTGACTGTGTGGATGTTTAATGGCTGGAATTTTATGTGAATTAGCTTTATTTTGAAAATGTTATTAAACTGGTGATATGTGTTAACTTAGGAAGTTAGATTATAAGTAGCTTTAACATAAACATGTGTGCTAATTAGGATAGGACACTTGGTTTTACACTTAATGTTGGTAATTCACATGTAGTTACCACTAGAAGACATTAAATCAGTAGACAATCTCAGTTTCCCTTTCATGAAAATAATAAACTAAAAGAAATGAAGTAGGTAAAAAAAAAAGTGTGTATGTTAATAACTATTTCGTTGACCCAAAAGGGTTAAGAATAGAGCTAGTAGTTGGTTGTGAGTTGTGATCTAGTTACGTAACCGGAGGTATTCATCACAAATGTTTGTCTTCGCGTCAAAAGGCTAGAATGATGCTCCAACTAAGCCAGCTTAATAAATAAAAATGTGGCCTAGTTGTGTAACTGGGAGCATTCATCACCAATGTTTGTCATTGCATCAAAAGACTAAGTTAACGTTACAAAAATGAGAAAAAGTGTGTGTAAACAAAACCCTACTCATATGATAAATTAGCTAAAAATTTTCATGAAAGGATAACTTGGATAGTTATCCATTTAAATGATCAATAATTGTAAATGTATGTCTATAAGTGACATAGGTTTAAATTTGAGTTGTTTATATCTTGATCGATGTGTATGTTTATATTAAAATACTTAGGCATAACGGAATAAGTCAATACATTGAACTTATGATGTAATTATTGTTTATGATTAAGTTGATTGCTTAACGTTCCGAGTTAGTAGCCATCAATTTTGACATTGTACGCGTGTATGTTTTTGTGTATTTGTGTTCTTCATATTACTTTTGTGTTTGATTTTGCTTGAGGACAAGCAAAAGTTTAAATGTGGGGGAGTTGATAGGTGGCATTTGTACACACTTTTCGTAGGATAATTTTTTAGTTAATCATGATAAATTGATCATTATTAACTTTTTAGCTTATTTTTTGTCTTAGTTTCATACAATTGCATGATTATGTATGAATGTATGTGAATATGCATGGATATGTGTAAATTAGGTTTTGCATGAATTTTGCATCGAATTGTTGCATGTCTTTTTCTTACATTAATGTTGGTATGAATTACATATGTTTTGAGCATGATTAAGTGATTGATTTTTGTTGTTAATCAATAGGTTTGAAGGTGGATTTGAGGGATGGAAAGATAGAAGAACCAAATAGAAAGCAAGTCATGTGACCCAAAGGAAAGTTAGAATTTTCTTGGGCCAACCCATCACTAATGTTAAGCTTTCGCATAATACAATTCTTATTAGATGTTTATTCATTTTTGATCCAAAATAAATAGGAGAAATTAAGATTCAAATTGGTGAAATAATGGGCCAATTTGGATAACAATCAATAAGATATCACAGATTGAAATCAACATAGAAAACAGAGTTTTCTGGAAAATTCCAGTTGGCAACTTCCTCTTTCTTACGTCATTTTAAGCATTAAATTAGGTATAAAAACTCAATTTTAAACCCTAGAAAAGAAGAAGGTCATTTAAGACATCCAAGGGAGAGAGAAGATCGCATTTTTTAGATAAAACCAAGAGAATTCAAGGTGGAATCAAAGTATTTCAAGCAGACACAAAGTTGCAACCATAGAATTCCAGCTTTGCTCTTCAACATATAAGCCTTACTTCTTCTCTTTTCTTACTTCTTTGTTGTATTTTGTTGATTGAGAAGGATGTATGAATATGTTATGAACATGTTGGATGAGATTTTCATGGATTTCTAAATAGTTATTAGGGTTGTTATTGCCTAAACTATCTATTACCTCACTTTATTCAATGTTATGGATGTGTTTAATGTTTATGGTATATCGCTGTCCATGCTTAGCTCACATAGAGATATAGAGTTAAGAAATGTGTTAGTAAGTGTCATGATAGTGGGCTTACACTAAAAACACTCCATATATCAAGTTACCTTTCTATTTGAAGAGAGATTTTGAATGGAAAAGTGGTTGTCCAAAAATCTGTTCATATCTTTTTAATGGTTAATTGAAAAATGGGAAATGAGAGCTTACATAATTAATTTACATCATTAAACAGGGCTTATTTGGTTCAAGTAATGAGAGTGAAAGAATCAAGACATTAGGAAATTTTGGACTAAGCATAATGAGCATTGCTAAAGTGAAGGAATACATAGTTAGGTAATGACAACCCTGAAGTGTGTATGTATGACTCTTAATTTTTATATTTTGGATCTTCCAAATCTAATTATTTGAGTTTCCTGAACAAAACGAAATTTGAATCATTTCGGTGACTAACCAATTCTTGTGGGATGATACCTTTCTATATTGCGATTTCCGATCTGTATACTTGCAAAATAAGAGGTTTTAATTTAAAATTTAAAAATTACCCATCACAAGATATTGTTCATATGGACCATATTTCTAATATTTTTTATGTTCCTCTAAGATCACAAATTTTTTTGTATTATCATATTACGCTTTTGTCTTGGTTAAGAAAATAAGAAGATTGTGTTGAGTCTATGTATTATGCTACTCTTGAGTTTGCAACTAGGTTTATAACTTTCAAAATTATCTATAATCATAAAGAAGTACTTCAAAATTTACTGACAAGTAACAATTTCTCAAGTCATAAGTTATCAAAGAGTGTGAAAGGAAACAAGGTTTATGCTATTATTCTAAATAATAAAATTTGGGATACTTAATTGATTATTGTGAAAATTATATATAACTCCACTTATACGGTTATTAAGAATTGTTAAATAAGATATATATACACACTAATTAGATCCTTTTAGTAAAATGCTCAATATCACCGAAAGAATATATACACACACCTCCCATGTAGTTAAAAAATCTTTAAAAACCTTTAAATTCTTGAAAACTTTTATTCTACTTTTTAATTTTCTAGAAAAACCTATTTTGTTAAGATGTGGTTCAAAAATAACGATGAAAATTTTCTATTGAAAAATAGACATATGTAATTTTTATTCTATTTTTCAATTTTCTAGAAAAACCTATTTTGTTAGAATGTGGTTCAAATATATCGATGAAGAAAAATATACAGCATGAACATCATATGTGAACTAATTAAATCTATTTATATGACGATTTAACCCAGATTCTAAAGTTGAATTGAACTAATTAAATTTAATTCAAATTAATAATTTATTATAATTACTTTAAATTATTAATATAAATCAAAATTTTTTAATTCAGGTCAAGTTTAAAAACTAAATTAGGTTACCATATTAATGAACATTTTCATCTAATAGTTATACCGATTGTGTTTCATTATTATTTTTTAAGTGAAGTCTTAGAGAAAAAGTTATTCTAGAAAATTAAAAAAAACTAGAAGGAATTTTTTAAAAAATTTTAAAGATTAAGAAAATTTTCTAATATTTTTTAAACTGTTGGGTAGCTTTATGTCTTTTACCGTATAATTTATTACAATAAAATAACTATCTTCGTCACTAATTTGTAGTTTATTTAAATTAGTAAAAGATATTGATGTAAATGCTTTGGATAAAAGTATTTGGTTCATAAACTTTTAAATAGTGTTAAAAGATTCAGAATTTTCGTAACTTTCTTTATAAAAATAATTTTAATTGTTATTATTATTATAAAATCAAATTCAACTTTAATTTGCATTATTTAAATTATTATTAATTAATTATGCATAAAACATATAATACTATATTCTTTTTAATTTAATAAACATTTTTGTTTTAATAATTTTATTTTTATTCACTATATTTTAATATGATAAAAATCAATGTACTTCTAAATCTTAATTAAAATTACTTTTCCCCTTAATTAAAATATTAGTCAGATTAAGTGGCATCTAGACAATTTGAATTTCATCCTTTTTTTCAATGTTTTAAAAACCAGATTGGGTATTGAATCAGTCGAAGGAAAGGTTTAAGGTTTAGAGGTTCAACCGATAGTGAATCGCTATAAAATCGGTATATAATAAATAAGAAGTAAAACTTATAAGAATAAGTAAAAATAAAATATTTTA
>JAOQMP010000210.1:17053621-17065345 GCA_027563575.1 Erythroxylum pedicellare | reverse complement strand
AGGGAGGGAAATTTTGAAAATTTTGCAAAAAAGTCCCCAAATTTTTTAAAAATTTCTGTACTAGCCGGTATTTGACCAGTATTTTGAATTATACCGGTACCATATATACCCGTATCGGTACCGGTTTTCGGCTGGTACCTGTCGGTACGATACGGTAATCACATCAATGATTGGTGGACCGTGTTTTTCTTTTTTTTAAATTACAAAATGATATTATTGTTAATAAAATGATATTGTTTTTATTGTTTAAGTCAAATCACGAGTTGACCCGTGCTCAACTCTTAACCTGATCGGGTCGAATAATTTTAACCTATAACTCGCCTGAGATCTAATCAACTTGAGCGCCGAGCCGGACATCGACATCCATGCTCCTTTCTTTAAAATTCCTAGAAAAGTAAAATCGCAAAAATAGTCGAGGAAATTTCTGGATCCAACCAGAAACTGGTACTTTGGCTTCGGAGTCAAGCGCGAAATGCAAAAGCAAAAAAAAGGCGAAATGCTTTATCAACCGTCAGTTTTCTTGAGTAAACGGCTGCGATATAACAAACAGAACATTCTGGAACACTAAACCCAAGTCTCTGTATAAAAATGGACTCTCTCCCTTCGCTTCTCAGCCTACATTCTGTACACAGCAGTGAAGAAGCGCCAACCTTCTTGAGCCTCTCTGCCTCTGTTCTTAAATCAAATGGCTAAAGGTGAAGGACCAGCTATCGGGATCGATCTCGGCACAACATACTCGTGCGTTGGAGTGTGGCAACATGACAGGGTTGAGATCATTGCAAACGATCAAGGTAACCGCACGACGCCGTCATATGTTGCTTTTACCGATACCGAGCGTCTCATCGGAGATGCAGCCAAGAATCAGGTCGCCATGAACCCCATTAACACTGTCTTTGGTAAGTTTTTGCGAAAATATATTCAGTTTATTTGTTTTTCAGATCCGATGATTCTTTATCGTTTTACCCTTCCAATTTCGAATGGCGCGTCTAGATCTGAATAGAGTCTTGAATGTGTTAGTTTTGGTTGTGTAAACAAACTTTCAAATTGCCCCTTTTTAGATCTTTAATGTAGTATTAGCTATTGGTAGCTGATGTTCTTTTTTGGAGTTTGAAGATGTACAGGCAGGTAGTCAGAAGTAGATCTCAATGTTAAATTTTGTAACTTTTCGTTTTGGAGAAGATATATTCTGATATCAGTTATTAGAGTGAGGTTGCCTAAGAAAAGGCGAGTTCTGTTCTGTAGAATTACACTACATGATTATGATTTGAAGCTGTTGGTTTTGTTTTATAATTTGCGATTTGTCTTTTATTTACAGATGCGAAGCGGTTGATTGGTAGGAGATTTTCTGATCCTTCTGTACAAAGCGATATCAAGCTCTGGCCATTCAAGGTAATTGCTGGTCCTGGTGATAAGCCCATGATCGTGGTCAACTACAAGGGTGAAGACAAACAATTTGCTGCTGAGGAAATCTCTTCAATGGTACTTATTAAGATGCGTGAGATTGCTGAGGCTTATCTTGGCACAACTGTGAAGAATGCTGTTGTAACCGTTCCTGCCTACTTTAATGACTCTCAGCGTCAGGCAACCAAGGACGCTGGTGTTATTGCTGGCCTAAATGTTATGCGTATTATAAATGAGCCCACTGCTGCTGCTATTGCTTATGGCCTTGACAAGAAAGCAACCAGTGTTGGTGAGAAGAATGTGTTGATTTTTGATTTGGGTGGCGGCACCTTTGATGTGTCTCTCCTTACCATTGAAGAGGGTATTTTTGAAGTGAAGGCAACAGCGGGAGATACTCACCTTGGAGGTGAGGACTTTGATAATCGTATGGTGAATCACTTTGTCCAAGAATTCAAGAGGAAAAACAAGAAAGATATCAGTGGAAATCCTAGAGCTCTTAGGAGGCTGAGGACTGCTTGTGAGAGGGCTAAGAGGACTCTGTCATCCACCGCCCAAACCACAATAGAGATCGATTCTTTGTATGAGGGTATTGATTTCTATTCAACTATCACTCGTGCTAGATTTGAGGAGCTGAACATGGATTTGTTTAGGAAATGTATGGAACCTGTGGAGAAATGTTTGAGGGACGCTAAGATGGATAAGAGCAGTGTTCATGATGTTGTTCTTGTTGGTGGCTCAACGAGGATTCCCAAGGTTCAGCAACTATTGCAAGACTTCTTCAACGGCAAAGAGCTTTGCAAGAGCATCAATCCAGATGAAGCTGTTGCATATGGGGCTGCTGTTCAGGCTGCTATCTTGAGTGGGGAGGGGAATGAGAAGGTGCAGGATTTACTTCTTCTGGATGTTACCCCGCTGTCTCTTGGATTAGAAACTGCAGGAGGTGTTATGACTGTTTTGATCCCAAGAAACACCACTATTCCCACAAAGAAGGAGCAGGTGTTCTCGACATATTCGGACAACCAGCCTGGTGTCTTGATTCAGGTTTATGAGGGTGAGAGAGCAAGAACTAAGGACAACAACTTGTTAGGCAAATTTGAGCTCTCTGGCATTCCTCCTGCCCCTAGAGGTGTTCCTCAGATTACTGTGTGCTTTGACATTGATGCAAATGGTATCTTGAATGTGTCAGCTGAGGACAAGACTACCGGCCAGAAGAACAAGATTACAATCACAAACGACAAGGGTAGGCTGTCAAAGGAAGAAATTGAGAAGATGGTGCAAGAGGCTGAGAAATACAAGGCTGAGGACGAGGAGCACAAGAAGAAGGTTGAAGCTAAGAATGCCTTGGAAAATTATGCCTACAACATGAGGAATACTGTTAAGGATGAGAAGATCAGTTCAAAGCTTTCTGCAGAAGACAAGAAGAAGATTGAGGATGCTATTGATGTGACCATACAGTGGCTCGATGGCAACCAACTTGCTGAGGCAGATGAGTTCGAGGACAAAATGAAGGAGTTGGAGAGCATCTGCAATCCCATAATTGCAAAGATGTACCAGGGTTCTGGCCCAGACAGTGGTATGGATGAGGAAGCTCCTTCAGCTGGTGCCAGTGGCGCAGGTCCAAAGATTGAGGAAGTTGATTAAGCAAATCTCTCTTTATGTTTTTATATTATGATTGATGATAGTAGTGTTATCAAGAAGACCTTGATTGATAGAACCTGCTGATTCTTGTTTACCGTCTGCTAAACGCAATTTCGTCTCCCCCGTGCTTGTTTTTATAACCATGTATCTTCGCTTGAATCTCAAGTGAGCGTACTCAAAGTTTATTGCCACTGTAAAGGCATAATTAACCTTCTTTCACCACAGCTATGCAATGGATGTTTAAAATGAATAGACTCGTGAATTACGATACTCAAATCAGGTTACGATCTAAGCCCAAGCACCTACTTAGATTTGCGGCTTTGGTATCACGTTTGAACCTTTTGAGGTATTACTTAGAAATAGAATAGGCTTGTGTATCGGAGAAAACAACCAACTCTGTAATAATAATAATAATAGAGAAGAATTAGTAGATGTCAGGACGTGTAAGTTTGGGTCAGCATTATCTAAATGTTACAAACGAACAGCCGATGTAGTAAAGCAAACAGCTTCCAGACTTCAGAACCTCGGGGGGAAATTTTGCAAGAATATATAAATCTTGAATTTTACAAGTTTCCTGCCACAAGCACCTACTGTGCAAAAATTATATCAACAAAGCTTAAAAGAGCAAATGTAACAAAAGTAGAATGCAGAGAAAAACTGACATATGCCCAGGTAAATAAATGCTTTAAAACAAGCAGCAGCACCAGCGACCGGCAAAGATTTTTCGATTTTTATGTTTTATCCTCCATTTTCGCCTTAGGAATGAAGCGCCGCATTTTCGTTGTGGCAAAGATAACCACCACTGTCACCAACAGATCCAAAAAAGAATTGCAAATACTTCTGTGTAGATGGGAAAGGCCCTGTCATCTGGAAAAGAAAAAAAAATACAGATTTCATCCGTAGATTTCTGCTTTGGAATGAGGTTAATAAGCAATGAAGCACCAATCACTCCCAAACATCCCTAAATCTTCAAACTAGTGTCTCTTTCAGATCAACGAAAGCTCGTTCACTCCATGGTGAGGGGCGAAGGCACACATGAACTTCATGTTCTTCTGGTCCTACACGATGCTTTGGTACAATGATCTCAAGCATTGTTCCTGTCTCGTCTCGATAAGCTTCCAGTTTAGCATCTTCTGGTATCCGGTTTTGGAGAGGAATTTCCCTAACAAATTCCCCAGGAGGACAGTGCTCTGGTGTCGGATCGGTTAGCTTAAATGTTCTATCATGTCTCTTAATAAATGGCATGCAGGCCGTACTTACACAAGATATCTTCACAACTCCATGTGTGTTAGTATTTCTCCAAGTTACTTTCACCCTTTGAAGATCAGCAAACGGCAAGCTTATGATAATTAGGAAGGCCTCGTCATCTTCATATATTGTTTTTGCAGCTGTAACAGGTCCATATACATTCTTCATTACCCCAGTGAACTCATTTAACCATGCTGGCTCAACTTGATGAATATTTATATCAACTCTTTCACAATACGAAGAGATATTTGGCAAGCATTCATCATCATTTCCACTGGGCGAATAATCCTTCTTCCGTTTGTTGGAGCCAGGTGAAAGGTCGATGCTGTCGCCATTGTTATGGTCAGATGGCTGAGTGGAGAGATTCAGACCAGTACCATTAAGTGACTTTCTTGGGTGGGAACTTCCATTAGTCTTCATCATGAATTGGGAGCGCTCAAGCTCAAATTCTGCGTTTGGAAGGTTTCTCCAAGAACCAAAATCACTTGCTTCAAGAGGAATGGTGAAATGAATGTCTCTTCCAGTAAGCTCCACCCATTTTTTCTTCTCTTCCTCATCAAGATTCACAAGATTGGGTGATCGGACAATTTCTATACCATGAACACACTGAGGATTAGACAGACCCCGATAATGCTTCCTCTGCATCCTATGAGACCGGACAAAGCCTTTATCAACACTAAATGGAAAGGGGCGCTCCCCTTGTCGAGAGTGTCCATTCATATAACTCCTTAGTTGCATCTTACCCAAGGCATTCTCAGGCCTTTCCTTGAAAACCCACATGTAAATGTTCTCCATGTCATGTTGGACCAAGAAGGCATCAAGCTGCAAATCTGATTTGTCATATCCAGTGACACCATTGCTGTCCCTTGTTATCTTGCATTTAGATTTCTCACTCAGAACAGGCTTGAAGTAGAAGTTAAAGAAGAACCAGGCACCCCAAACACTATCAAGTCGCTTTGAACATTTTTTAGCAATTTTTGGGACATTAACAACTGTTTCAGACTCATAACATTGAGGCCCTAGACCAGCATCAAAAATCTCACATGGATCATTCCATGCCAGTGGAGGAGGTGGACTAGGCTCGGATGATAGAGGAAGGTTGATATCAGGTGGCCGAGATAGAATGACTGAACGAGTCATTTCCCTCTCTAATTCATCATGCATGAGGGCACCTGAATCCATTGACAAAAGTGTAGATGGATGGTAATTTTCAATTGATAAGGTTGTCAACAGAGCCTCCCCCATGATTGTTTTCTTTCTCTCTTCACTTATGTTAGTAATGGAGCTCTGGTTTGCAATCCTACCACTGTTAGAAGAAACCAGTTGGCATTTCCACTAACAAAATAAAGGCTCCAAGAATACTCAAAAGAGCTTCAATCAATCCACAAACCCAAATAAGCAACTCATAAACATCTTCATGGTTCAAGAAACCAGAACTTCCAACCACAACAGCTTGGCAACACCGATGAAACGCATTCACAAGAAAGCAAATAGTGACTTCGATATCATCACAGTATCAAAGACCTGAAATTAAGCGACGAAAAAATTAGAACCATTTTCATATATCAACGACTTCAAATAAGAAATCCAAAATTTAGGCCCCCAAGAGAAAGGAACAATCTTGACCTCAACGCTTTATCACCGACAAAACCCATAAAATGGAAAGATTCATAGAAAGTGACCTTGAATTTTCTTGTTAGACCCTTCCATAATGTTAAAAGCAATGATAGGATCATCAAATACACAAGGCCTAATATTAGTCATAAAGTATGGTGTAGTTGAAGCTTCAAATTTTAAATGAACCCAAATCAATAAGGGTTGTCAAGGGTGAAAATCCCAATTCTGTTAGATTCTTGACCTTTCCCTTAGCAACCAACCGCTCCAGAAGCTGAAAAGGAAAGATAAAGAAAAGAAAGAAGTCGACAAGCCCTAAGAATATATAGAATTCTCCGATAGCAGCAGATAAAAAGCGCATATTCAAAGCGATCAAAATCCAACCCTAACCCTAAAAAAACCAAATTAAAAAAAATAAAAGTATATAAAGATTCGACAATTACCTGAAAAAAGAGCCTCCAAATCCCACCCCAAACAAAGACTTCAGCTTCGATCCCCATTTAAGAGAGAGAGAGAAGGAGGGAGCAACGGAGTGAACGCAGCGAGACGGAGTCAAATTAAAGGGGGTGGGGTGGGTACAAGTTAACTGTTAACTCAAGGCCGCCGCTTGTCAATAGACATCGTTAAATAACGGTGACGGAGTCGGGGTCAACAGAGGCGTCTCTTTGGGTACATATAGATAAAGGTCTCCATTGCAACCAATCTGGAATTTGAGATCAAATGTACACCGAAGGAAAGTAGAAGAAAGCATCCACCAAAAGTAAAAAGCAAGCCATTTTGCAGAATTATGGATGTTTTGTAATTAAAAAAATCATATACTTTATAGTTGACGAAACCAATCAAGTCCAAGTACAATACAGGTGGTATTTATTTTTACAAGCTTACTTGATGTTGTTTAGTGGATAGCTAACGTTAAAAATGGAGTCCGATGTTTCTGCTGTCGGGTGTACTTGTTCAATTAAAAACGGGTAAAGTGATAATTAATTTCTTCAGAATAATGTTAAAAAAATGTGTATAACCAACAATTTTAGGCTTTTAAATATATTGGAGGTAAGAAGTTAATTTAGTTATCGGTTAATATGATGAGAAAGGGGATCATATCACGTGCTAAACCAATATAGAAAAAGACGGAAAGCCTGACAACGCCTTATCCCTACGATTTCCGCGTAATGATTGGACCCCACGCAGACTAAAGATGCAAACAAATGAAACAACTTCCAGCGAATCCAGAAGGTGAGCTCATTCTTGCAAGAGAAGGCCTGGTCTCCAGCTGTTGGATAAGATAAGTTGATTGTGGAATTGGATCGAGCGTTAGACGAGTCTTGATCAATGCTTAGTATGTAGTTGTATGAGGAAGACATATTGAGGAAAGAGTTCCTTGTAAGTGTTTTGAGAAGGGGATATTTATATTTTTTTGTTAATATTTTGTTGAGAGTTAATGAAAGACTAGATTCGGCTATATATTATATTTCTTATAGCTTTCTTTACTCTGTTATGTACTTATGTTATTTTTTATATGAGAAAAACACTTTAAATACTTGTGTGTGCGTGAGGTGTTCAAGGGCTAACGGATTTATTCGGCGACGTTCACGTGAAAAGGCTGAATCCTGTTTAAGGGGACCAAAGCAAGAATGTCATGCGAAAGTAGGCGTAACTTGTGGTAAAAGTTCAAATCTAAAGTAGACCTTTGTGACAATAGGGGCGAGCATGTATATTATGACATTTTATATACGATTTAGATAATCATATGATTTTTTTCAGGAAAAAGGAATTTGGGACACTAGCTACTATCTATTGGGATTCTTTTAAACACAGCTGAGTTTTTTTGGTTTATGCACTTTATCAATTACAGTGATACAGGTATTGTACCAAAAAATAGCATGATATTTAACTATTTTATACTAGTTTTTGATACTAGGAAGTACCAGCCAATATCAAATGGTACCGGTTGATATCAAAATATTAGTCACTTAATGGATTTAAATGAAACTTTTTAAATTTTTGAAGGATTAAATTGATAATTTAAAAGTTTTAACCCTAAATCTACTCGACTCCCACCTTACCTATGCCACTTTCTTAAAATCTTTGTCAGCTATTGGCTCTGACTCATTCTCCTCTCTCAATCCATCTGTCAGTTGTTTTTGACACATCTGCCTGCCATCCCTCACCAGCCATCTTTTAGACCTCCACCTGTCCCAGACTCCCTGTCATCATCTTCTTTAGGACCTCTAACATGCATTGCAACCACCCTACTACCTCTCACTCACTCTCCACACACAGCTACTCGTCACTGCCCATCAGCCACCATCACAATGGCCCACACCATCGCAGCAGCTCTCACGTCTCGCTGTCACCACAAAGGTGTAGACACACCACACCCACATTGCAGACCCGTTGTATTCTATAGTCCCATTGATAGTCACATCCCATGCCCACATTCACAATCACATGACTCATGTAGTCACATCAGCGTCTAAACTCCAACAATCCAAGTTTTCAACATCCAATAGCCTTACAAGCCACAAAAGTACAGTAAGTTAGTTGGGAGACTCAAGGGACTCAATTGAGGTTACTAGATTAGAAAGAGCTTTTGAAACATATGGATATTGAATTGTGTATTTGTGTTGCGCATTATATGTGTAATTGTGTATGTTGAATTATTGATTCTTAATAACTTGTGAAGAATGAAATTGAAGTGTGTAGTGTATGTTGAGTTGATTTCAGTTATAATGTTAATTAAAATTGGTGAATGAAAGATTGCCAAATTAAAGTTGAGAATTAGGATTTTAGTAACAATGTTGATTAAAATTGGATAAGAACATAAAATAATGATAACAATGCTTGGTTATTTGAATGTTTTATATTGTTTATTTTATGCACAAAATGAGTTATATATTATCACAAAGTATTTGTCAACTTGTCACAAAATGTGTTTTTTATACATATTAAAAATTGAATTGTATGATTAACAACATGGATTAGTTTATGCTTGAATTTTATGATTACATAAAATATGTTATAGACCTATAATTGTAAGTTATGGTTAAATTATGTAATCACATATAATGGGTTATAAACTTATTGTTGTGAATTTATAATTGAATTATGTAATCACACAAAATAGGTTATAGTTATGAGTGTATATCTTTATGGTTGAATTATATAATCATACAAAATGGGTTATATAAGATGTATATGGTTTTATGTCAATTTTAAGTTGAACGATTTACATGTTGTGATTGTACTTGATAATGAAATTAAGTGGGAAGAACACTTCACTTCGATATGAAGTTATTAATTTTAAAACATGATTTTACTTATTTTAAAAATAAATGGAGGAAAGTTCAAGTACTCATAATAATTCAACCACTTTAAGTTTATTAGGCTCATAATAGATTGGTTCCTATAATGAAGAATCATACTATTTAGTTACATTGCAATAAACATTTAAAAGGTGGGAGAATCATCAAATTAAAAATGCATTTAGCTAGGACTAAAGGTGATGTGAAACCTTGTAAAAAAGTGAGTCATGATGTAGAATGACAAATGAATACTTTGTTTGAAGAGTATCAACACGAGAAAGATATAAGACAAAGACTGAACTGTGAAATTGGTAGTAGAATTTCATTTTCTATTGGTCAGGATAATATTGGGGATGTTGAAGGTGGTTACACTTGATGTGAAGAAGAAAAAGAGACACGTGTCTAACTTTTTTGCACCAGGAACAACTCTTGGAGCTCAACATTCATTTCATAGTGTCTTAAATTCTAAAGAAGCGGCTTATAATGTGAATATGACAATGGCTGGATGATGGTATGATTTATGTGTGACATTCAGTTTTATTATTAGCTCCCATAGTAGATGATATTGCCTCTTACGATTCAGGATATAAAGCTCCTTCAATTGATGACTATAAAGGTAAACTTTTAAGTAATTTTATTTATGATATAAACATTTATTTGGATAAAAGAAGAATGACATAGGTAACTTATGGATGTTTAATCATATGTGATGGTTGAACAAAAGACACAAGACTCTTATAGTTTATTTTTCTATGGGGACTATGTTTTTAAATCTATTAATGCATCTAACCTTGTTAAAAATGTTGAAGCTGTATTTCAGATATTTGATGAAGTTGTAATTGCAGTTGGGTTAGAAAACATTATTTAGTTCATTACTGATAATGATTATGTTTACAAAATAGTTGGAAAAAGATTATAGAGCAAGTATAATTCTTTTTATTGGACTCTTTATATTGCATATTGCATTGAAAACATGTTAAAAGAATATAAGATATTAGATATGATGAAACTGTGAAGAAAGCAAAAAAAGTGACGAAGTTTATTTATAATCGTGTATAGATCCTGAATTTGATGAGAAATGAGAAATGATTTCACTAATGGTAAGAATTTATGGTCATTACAAGATTTGCAACTAATTTATTATATCAGAAATAACCTCTCTACCAGTTCAGAGTCAGACTGCATAGTTCTAGATCTCCCCAGACCCTACGATTAGTGAGGCTTTCACTGGGTTGTTTTTGTTCCTATCACTTTAGTGTTTTGATCTGATGAAGAAGAAGTTGAGATAAATGTATACAAGTGATAAGTGAGTTGTATCTTTGTATTCTAAATCTAATGCTAGATTAGAGGTTTAAAAGATTATATTTGAAGATCATGAATTTTTGTCCCAATATTTAGAATCTCATAGACTAAAGTATGGAGATACTTAAACACAAGTGTGAGTGCTTGATAGAGAACAAGTTCACTAAACTAACCCTGTACGAAAAATCTATTTGGAACATTACTTATATGTCTATAAAAATTCTCATTATGATGATTGTATAAGTGAGCCTTTGACTTGAAGTCTCTCAAGTTATCTTATATAGGGATTGTTATGTTTTCATATTACTTATAACCTATTCTAATCATAGTTAGTTTATTCGGTAGTCATTGGAGGTAGCATGAACTATATGGAGGTAATTAAGAGATCAGGATATGATTGATCACCCTAAAATAATTATGGAGAATGTCTTATTGTCATCGATTAGTATCGATTTAAGAAATACTTGGTCAAGGTATAATGACATTTTGTAAAAAGTTTACAAATGTCATTGATTAAATTAATAGCTAATTGTGGAGAGCTACCATGATTAGACTTAAAATAGAGTAGACATTAATTTATTCTCTATATCTAATCGGAACATTGTATGATGAACAGATCGAATTATACGGAAAAAATCATGCATGAAAAGGTTAGTCAAAACTATTTTGACATTTCTAAATATTTAGATGGTCATGATGTATTTGCTAAATGTCAATCTTGATCTATAAATGAAAATTTTTAATTATAGAATTAAAGAAAAATTAAAGGAGTTTAATTTATCTAATCCTAAGTATGATTTAGTTATAATTTGTATCCATTGTCATCATATTTGGGAACTTATTGGGTTTTACTTAAAGAGCAAGTTAAAAGGATAAAAGATATTTTAATCAAGTTATAGTTGATTGTAAAGTTTGAGAAACATTATGATTAAGTATGAGATGTTAAATAAATAAGGATCAATATAAGATACTTGATCTTATTTGAGCATAATTAGTATTTATTTAGATTTTTTGTAATTTTAATTGAAGTTTAATTGAAATTAGAATTTAATTTCAATTAAATTACTAAAATGTCCAAAACCTATTATAAATAGGCTTAAACTCTAATGAAGCTAACAATTCTTGCTTAACCCTTTCTGTAAGAGTTTTGTTCTATGAATATCGTTAGAGGCCGAACATTTGTGCGACTACAACGATTGAGACGGAATAATTTCAAAAA
>JAOQMP010000210.1:17034484-17048838 GCA_027563575.1 Erythroxylum pedicellare | reverse complement strand
ATTTAAATGAAACATAAATTATTTAAATAAAACTAAGAAAAGGTGTAACCACCAAATTTAATTATAGCAATTATTAGAAAATGACTGATAATTAGTAAATATTGATAATTAATAATATCATAAATAATAAAAAATATTTCTTATTTTAAAGTGACACCAGTTAATCACATAATTGGCCCTAATTCATTATTCGTAAGTGTATCGTTTATGGGAGCAAAGCAATGCTCTAGAACTCATAAAATTCAGGAGATTTCTAGTTAGGAGGGACAGATAATCTACAAATCATTTCCATTAGCATTAAGGATAAAACAAAAATTGTGATCGTCATAGTAAAAATACCAAGCATGAAAACGTGAAGGAAAGGAAAACGACACAAACCTCTCAGCGACGCAATGCGTTGAGTGACTACTGTTAGGACATATTTTTTGGATACCAAAGCAGCAGGCCAGAAGCAAACCAGCCAAACCACGATGTACTAAGAATCCACCAACTCGATCCCAATTCTAGCAACGAGCACAGTAAAGACAAAACCACCATGAGTCTTCACGTAATGTTCTCGGAAGAAATCAAGGCCAATTCCACACACTGTACAACAACACTAATCTTGTACTCATCGCCATCCTCTCCCATTTAATTATATACCCTTTTTTTAAAAACAACCTGCAAAGTTCCCCTACCTATGTATTTCCAATAATGTCAGCCAACGATGAAGATGATCTAAATTCCAAAGTCCTCGTTGTCTTACTTGGTATTGGATTAGCGGCCATGATGGTCACATTCTACCACTGTATAATTCTGGGTCGCAACCGTTACAGGACACGGATGGTCATGCCACCGACGCCGCCAAGACGATACGATGATCATATTGTGGAAATACCGAGCAGGATGGAGATATCGACGACCCAGCTTATTCCGGCGTATAAGTACCAGAAGGGTGTCAACATGATCGGAGACGATGGTGGCACATGTTCGATTTGTTTAGGTGAGTTCGAGGAGGGTGAAGAATTACGCACGTTGCCGGAGTGTTTACACTCGTATCATATGTCGTGCATTGACATGTGGCTACACTCGCACTCTAATTGTCCCATTTGTCGTACCGATACCATGTCAACTTCACAAAGTTTGTCGCAGATACTTGAGTTAGATTCTCAGCAGCAGGGATCGGAGATGTACCGCGATATGGGTGGGTTACAGAACATTATTGTACATTCTCGGACGATGTGATGGAGAAGTATCCGAAAGGGAATTTGTATCGTCTCTTTCAAGCAATTTTATAGCCTTCAGAGTTTGCGGTGGTGTGTTTTCTTCTATAGGTATTTCAGTCGAGAAATAGTAGGATAGTATATATGAGGTATGCGTATTTCAGTTTCACCTTCGCAAACTACTTGC
Source organism: Erythroxylum pedicellare (assembly GCA_027563575.1). Taxonomy (NCBI): domain Eukaryota; kingdom Viridiplantae; phylum Streptophyta; class Magnoliopsida; order Malpighiales; family Erythroxylaceae; genus Erythroxylum; species Erythroxylum pedicellare. Next base: position 17,047,449 of record JAOQMP010000210.1, on the reverse strand, counting down.
CGAGACAGTCTCCAAATTTTACGCACACGTTTCACTAAATTTCCGGTAAACATAGGAAGAGAGATTAAAGATTTTGTTAAGAACAACAAATCGAGCGTTGAAGTTCAATGATGTTAAGTGAATTAAATGCTCTTATTCCCAAGGTTTCGTACAATGTATATCGTAAAAATTATTTATTCAAATACATGATAATTTAGTATTTAAAATGACCATAAAAACTATCAAATTAATGTATTAAACATTAAAATAAATCTGCACACAAATGAAAAGTTTTTCCTAATTTCTCCTAGAATACAGTAACTTGCGTTTAGCTAGTCCATTGTATATGCTAAATATAAAGAGTCTACCTAAGAAATTGGATTTCAAGGCTTGCCATCTTCAAGCCGGATTTAAAAGGAATGTCCCGGGTAGTAAAGTCTTGTGACGTGTAGCTTTACATTGTACAAGTCAAATGGTTCATTGTAATTGCCTGATCGAATGTGGTCTTTGTCAATCCGGAGACGTTTCAAGGAGTTGGAAACATTCTTGGTCTACTTTACTTTTTATTGGGTCGAAATATGTTTGGGCCTTTTAATGGACAAGTTAATTTTACTTGGGTAAAAGATAACCTTAGAAACGGAATTCAAGTCCAACTGGGTGTATAACATTTACTGGACCTGTCTTAGTGATAATACTATGTTGGGTTTATAGTAGATTTTAATATGATTGAACATTTTCCTAAACCCATGTTTTTTATTAAAATTTTTTTGAATTATTAGAAATAAGATGTTACAAAAAAATGTTAGGAGACGAGAGTCTCCTACAACCAAACAATATCATTAAGACAAACCCCCTAGGAGTATTAAAAAGACAATACATATAGACCCTCCAATAAGAAGCCCAAATAAAATCACATCGGTTAAAACAACAACGTAAAAAGAACATAGAAGAGTTTGGAAACAAAAGGGGTAAAAGTCAGTCCCACTAAAAAGGATATTAAGGCTAGAATCAACATGTTCCTCTTCTAGAGTGGAGAGGAAGCTTGTGCAACAAAAAGGGTATTGATTAGATCCATGAATAGATTAAAGGGATCAGACCATAAGAAATGTTCTCTGACCCTATTCCAAATAGTATTAGAAAAAGGGCAGAGAAAGAAGAGATGCTCTTTTGTTTTTGGTACTTCTTTACATAAACTGAATGTCGCATCCAGATTTATCAAGAATGGTAATCTGTCTATAATTGCAATCCGATTTTGAACAATTAGCTATAGTAGGAAAGCATTACTAGGTTGAAGAAATTTGTTCCAAATGATTGTAGACCAGGGAACAACTTGTTCAGCATTGTAAAACCATCTCCTATAAAGTCCATTTGAAAATCTCTCAATAGGAATTCCAAGCCAAAGATAATTGTCCTAGGTGTTAGAATCAGGAAATAAAGAGGTTTTAGCTGTTGAACTTCTGTAGGAAAGTGTACCTACTCATTATGGTTTATAAGAACAACAACCTTAGCCTTGTAATCAAGCCCTGAAAAGACTATTACCACATTGGAGTTATGAGAAAGGGATCCATAACTAGTCCAGTTGTCATGCCATAAGAAGGTATCCTTTCCATTCCCAATTTTATAGCAAGCCTCATTTGCTACTTCATCTCTTTTCTTTAAATTTTAGTGAAAGAATCAAGAGAAGGATGATCTAGGTGAAAGTGACCATAGGTTGTTCCCTTTCAAAAAATAGTTGTGACGCCTTATCATCCACAGAGAATGCTTGTCTTGAAACACTCTCCAAATTCTTTTAATCAGAAAAATATTGTTGGCTACTCTTATAGAGGTGATCCCCAACCTTCCCTTCTCTTTAGGTTTGCACTCTTAGGATGACCCAAATTTTCATTTGCTTTGCCCCATAAAAAGTCTCTCATAATTTTCTCTACTGATTTGATCAATTTCTTAAGCAAAAGAAAATATGTGCTCCAATATAAGTGAAGGGAGCATAAGATAGATTTAAAATTTTGAACTTTACCTCCAAATGAAAGAAATCTATCGGACCATTTGTTGATTTTTCTCTATATTCTTTAAATTAGACGAAGGCATTCATTGAAGGATAGCCTTCTGGTAGTAATAGGTTTAATGCAAAGGCAAGATTTTCCTATTCATATCAGTTAGCGAGGAAATAGTATCCAGGAGAGATTCCGCTGTTGATGAGAGAAAAAAATGATTTTTATTAAGATTTACCTTAATCCCAAACATGGCAAAAAACTCATTGAGAGTATCTATTAATAGCTTAACAAATTCAGGGCAAACTTTAGAGAAGAGAATTAGGTCATCTGCAAAACAGAGATGAGTAAAAGAAACTCTTTTTCATTTAGAATGATACTTGAATTTGGGATTATGAGAGGCTCTACTCTTGAGCAATTAGGATAACACTTCCATATACAGAATAAATAAATATGGAGACAAAAGATCTCCCTGTCTAATACCTCTCTCCTTGTCAATAAGTTCACAAGGGGTACCATTAATCAAGATGAAATAAGTTGTGGTGGATACACAAGCCTTAATCCAATTGATAAAAATATCGGGGACATTGAAAGTCTTAAGTACTTTGAAGAGGAAACTCTAACTAATCCAGTCATAAGCTTTATTGAAGTCAATCTTAACAACATAATTCAAGAGGGGAGTTCCTTCTGGTATAGCCTTTTAGGAGTTCCTGGACAATAAGAATGTTATCATAAATGTTTCTATCCTTCATAAAGGCATTGTGATTCTCATTAATAATGAGATTAAGAACTCCCTTCAATCTATTGGCTAAGATTTTATCCATAATTTTGTAGATGAAGTTTATACATGTACTTGGCCTAAAATCACTAAAAGTAGAGGGGTTAGATATTTTAGGAATTAAACATAGAAAAGTTTTATTAAATTTCTTTAGTTACAACATATTTTATTGACATTTCTCTAGTCTAATAAGGAATTGAAAAAGAATTTAGAAGCTTTGTCCCCCTCCTTAAGCCAACTAATTCGAGACCTTTGTTGGATTAGAGAAGAATGTTCTTGAACAGCTTTTAGGAAGATTTCTAGCTCCAATTTTTCCTTTAAAGTAATAGTAGAATTTTTGGCATTATACAACAATGAAGATTGGGTTGCTACTAATATTTCCTTAGCAACATCAATCACAGCTTGAGTGCTTGGTGAATGAGATGATTTTAGCTTCTTTAATTATGCTTTAATGTCTTTAAGTTTTTATAAGAGCTGAATTGCTTAAAGCTAGAGACTTGGATAGATAATCCCTTCTGAAAATCATCACAACTTTGACTAGGTAGTTATCAAATCTAAAGGGATGAAAAATGGAAGATTTCTGAAAAAGCCCATCAATCAAAATTGGAGTATTATCTAAAAAGAGAGGTCCAAGAAAGTAGCCTTACTGTTGGTAAATTGACAGAGACAATCCCCATTGACTATTGCTCTGTTTAATTTTTTTTCGGAATATACCAATCAATATGTTGTTTGTTGCTCCAATTAAGAAATACCCTTCTTGTTTAAGACCAATAACACCCAAATGATCTACACAATGCTTTAGATCATCATTTTAGTTCCTTATACTGTAATTTCCCTCCACTTCTAATCGATAGATAGTAGAATTAAAATCACTTGCTATGATCTAGGGACCTAAAAAAGTATACTGGATGTTCCTCAATGAGCTCCATAGACTATTCCTTTGGAAAATTGTATTAAAACCATAGACAAAAGAAGAGTAAAATGTAACTCCTTCCAATAAGAAGTGAATATTGAGATGCATCATTTGTTCATTAGAGAACTTCTCCTCCACTTTCACAAAACTCCAATTATAACTAATAACAATTTTGCCATAATGATGGTGCTAATGGTTAGAGAGAAAAGTTCAACAAGGACCCAAAATGTTCATCTTATTCATTTTCTTATATCTTGTTTTGGTTTCAAGTAAAACTAAAATAAGAGGCTTAATCCTCTAGAAAAAATCCCTCAAAGCATATAACTTTTTCAAGATGTTAATACCATGTACATTCCAAATTAAAACTGTCATATTGGTAAATTTTTACCTTTGGCACCTTTCCTCCATCCACTTCTCAAAGTTTTCTTACTAGTTACATTTTAAAAGCCTTCCAATTTAGTATCTCCATTATCCAAACACTGGGGATTATTATAAGAATTAGTAGAAGAGGATGTGGCTTCCTCTTTATCTAAAGAGTCCGTTCGACACACAGGGGACTGTATAGGAGCTTCTGATAAGATTGGGACATCTTGCTCTTAGTTAGTCTCCTCCTTAGCAATTAGCATATTGCCTTCAATACCCAAGCAATTATGATTAGCAACATTAGTCTCAAAAATACCATGACTGCCTATGCCTCCTTCATCCAACAAGTTTGTCTATAGAATGGATTTATTAACATTCCCTCCATTGGCCAAAACTTCCTCAAGTTTGTTTGATTCTTCCGAATAGTTTATAGTGGAATCAATCTCCAATAATTCCTGCTGCCAATTTGTTTGGAATTTTCTCCCTGTAGGATTCCACACTTTGGTAGAGTTAGTTCTACTAAAGGAATAATGATAAGAGAGAAATGTTTAGTGAAATTTTGTCTTAGGTTGTCAGTTCACTTGAACTAGCCCCAGTGTTTTGGCCATAACTTAGCCTATAGACCTCCAAATTAGGTGATTCGAATTGCAGATGAAACTTAAGACATAAAAATAAAAATTTCTGAAGAGACATAGACTTAATTCTAGCTCTCTGACATTGGAAATTGAGATTGAAAATGGTGACCTGATGTTGTCCCTGTATTGGAGCAGCTTGTGATGTTTGGTGTATATCAGATGGTTTAGAAGTCCAAATGGTCTTATTTTTAGTGCTATAGAAATTACAGATATAGAAAGAAAAATGTTTAGAAGACCTCAAAGCCTAAATTGAATATTTGATATGTGAAAATTACATAATAAGTGGAGACGTTCATGTAATTTGTTTCTGGACTAATTTGTTTGCCTATTTTTAGACCCGCCATAAGCTTAGCCCAAATTTCACTATTTTGAGTTTTTTGCTTCCTTTTTTTACCAAACCATATCAGAACCTTTTTGAATGTTTATAAAATTTTTCATACACCTAGAAATAAATGAAATACGATTTACCATTTTTGAATTTGGGTTATTAAACATTAGAATTTAAGATTGAGCATAATGCATGCTAAAGAAAATGTACATATACATGGATGATTTGTATGCATATTTATTGCTTATATGTGTGTAGTATGACTATAGAAGTTCACATACTAATTTTGTGAAGATAATTAAGTGCAATTTAACATGTTTTTATATTTAAATGAGGTATAGAAATTTATATACTGGAATTATGTGAATGTACCTTGAAAAACACAATTGAACAAAACATATACAAAATAAATCATACAAGTACTTGTGCTTTGAATATTATCCTAATGGTGATAAGTTATGACTTGGATGTATAAACTTAAAAACAGTTTTTATGTTTTTAAATAAATATCATATGATTTGTCAATATATTAAATATGAAATGTTACAGTGCCTGCTTCATTGTCTTAGTGATAGATAGATAGGCATACTTATAGGGTTACAATGTAGCTGCTACAGTTTGAAACCACTAGTGTCTTCATTTTGAGACCATAGTGTCTCCACAGTTTGATACCTTCAGATATCTACTGTTCGATGCCTTTGGGTATCTATAGTTTGATGCCTTTAGGTATCCATGATATTTTTGAATATCCACACTCTTGTTATCCATACCTACCGGAATGTGCAAGCCTAACATAGAAAGAAAATTAAAAAATTATAAGTAAGAGATACAACATGACAACATGAATAATCTGTATTAATAAGCTTTGGAAATCAATATTTAGATTATAAAAGTGAATTTATAGAATATGGTTGAAGTATATTTGCATTTTATCCTTTGCTTAATTATGTCATCATTGTTTACATGAGTTTATCATATTCATGAATGTGTGTGTGCTTGGCGAATGATTACAATGAGTGGTCATCCAAACTACGTGTTTTCTCCACTAATCTTTCAAGCTTAGTAAGGGTGGCAGTAACTTCTCACAAAAGGTGAGTTACTATTAGCTAGTTGAAGTAGTTATCAGAGTATAAAAGAAAGAGATAGCCATAAGAGAAAGGGAGCAAAGCAGGAATTTCTCTAGAGGTGACTCATCTTTGGGTAAAAGGACCCGAGACTTACAGGACGTGTCCCCAGCAAAGTCAGTTTATAGCCCAACCATTAGAGATAGTGTCAGGGGTAGTCCACAACATTTAATACTAATAGAGGTTTTTTAACTAGATAAAGAGATGGACCACAAGAGTGCCCGCACTATACCATGAGATATTGGGGAACATGTAAGTGGTTGACCGGGGCCTATTTTAGATATGGGGATACAAATCATCTAATGGCTAATTATTCACAAGGCTCAGGACCAATTAAAGCACCGCAAGGGAGCAGAGGGGCATCTAATGCACTCATTGCATCTAGAGGATGAGGTAGAGGAAGAAGTGGACCAGGCCAGCCTAAGGTGGACCAAGAAGTATAGTATTTGAGTTTGTTGATCGTCCTGAGGCACTAGCTAGTCTAGCACAGGCATATGCTATGAAGGCTTGTAAGGAACAGGAAGCTCTAAAAGTTATAACTAATATTTTTTTCTCTCTTTAATCTTGATATACATGCACTAATAGATCCAGTTTCACTCATTCATACATTTGCACTAGGGGAGAGTGTGATAAGATGTTATCATTAGATCGACCAGCCTACGATATACATGTGACTAGTCCATTGGGTCATAACGTATATTTGAATAGAGTGTATAGAGATTGCCTTATTATGAAACATGAAAAACAATTTGCTGCCAACTTGATATAATTACCCTTCCATGAATTTGACTTGACCTTAAGCATTTAACATTGTGCTTTAATTTTCAGTTCAAACCTTAGATATCACTCTAGGTATTTCCTTTTAAGCCCTCGGTAAAATAAAATAAAAAGTGTTTATCTATATGTTTTCATTTTATGAAATGTTCATTTTTCTTCTACAGATTGTATTTCAAAACTAACATCCAATGTCATTCCTTTTGAACTCTCCATCTTCAAAAAACTTTTTAGAGATCTTGATAATTGTTTAGGCTAATAGGATGGGGATTAACACCTTATCCCTTACAATTAACCATTAAACTCTTTTTCTATTTAGGATTAGTTCCTTTCTTTAGGTTTTTCTATATTTTCCCTTTCTACTTACAGTGTGCTCGACGAATTAAAGATAATAGGGGTTAGTAGATCTTTAGTTGAAGTTTGATGGGAGCACGACTAGCCAAACACAAGATCTATTACATAAAGGCTTATGCTAGTTAGAGCGGCTAGTTAGAGAAGATTTCGAAGCTTAAGATTCATATTTGACTAAACGTGATCTTAGATATAACGATGTCCTAGCATGTGCTGCTCTCTATAGACATGATAAAATTTGATACAAATTCACGTACACGATTATCCTAGATGGTTAACTTCCCAAGATGTAGGAGCTAAAGCTCTAGTAAAGAACATGACCTAATAAATGATTGTGTACTAGCCTATGTAACTCTAGAAAAGTAAGTTATGAATACACAGCCTTGAAAATAGTCTTGTTTTAGACCATGTTCACTAACACCAAAGTTTCTACAAATAAATCAATCGTGCCTATCATTGAAACTAGACTTTTTTTTAGTATTTAAGGAGTGTTTCTACATAGTAGTAGTTATTTTCTGATATTTTTTTATTAAAAGTCATGAGTACTTCTTTTTTTATTAAATTTTGAACTTATCAAAGAATTCTTTCTTTGAAGCATTCCAAATACTTAACAAATTCAGTTATTGATTCTATATAATCAATGATTTGTACCTGATTTAATTTTTCTAGTGTTATTCAAACTTGATCATAAGTTCCCAAAGATTTTCTTCTTAGTCGTATGGTTATCCTTTTGTGTTTATATCATTTAAATTATTATATTTCTTTACTAGAATTTAGATTTTATTATTTTCATCTTATAACATCTTCTTTTGCCCTTAAATTTTAATTTAAAATAAAAAATTCCTTCATCATCTCGTTTAGGGATTGGCTATCTCTTCTCAATGTTTTAGGGATTCTCTTTATCCAATCCCCATGTTTTATACCTTACATATCTAATAGTTCAAAAGCCCCACAATTTTACATTAGTTTTTTTATCAAACTTATGTACTTATGAACATAAAAAAGGAAGTTGTCTAAGTATTGTTGCATTAAGAAATTTTGTCAAATGATATTTTTATTCAATTACATATACATACATACATATATGTGTGTGTGTGTGTGTGTGTGTGTGTGTGTGTGTGTAACATAAATCAACAAAGTGATGTCATCAACCATAGAAATGGGTAACATGGAAAAATGCATAAGTTATCAATTCCAAAATTATTAGGGTAAATTGGTGAACCAATATAGATGTTGAAGCAGTTATTGGACTGGATATTATTTTGTCAAAATGTATCATACTAGAAAATTAATAAGTATTTATAAACCTCTTTTAACCTTCAATTTTCTTGGGCTTCTTAGAAGTCACTTGAGAATACAAGAACATGCTAAGTATTGCAATGGCTAATCTAAGAGTGTTCAATGGCCTAACTAGATTCCTATACATCAATATAGTAGACACAATCACCACCACTTTTTTGATTATGTTACCAACTAAGAAGGTTAAAAGGCTAACATCATTAAGTGTCTAGTATGACAACTGGTTATAGAGATGATGGAAAATCCAATATAACAACACCCATAAGTGAATTGTTGATTATTTCCTAATAGCTTCAATTGCCTTATGATACCCTTGAAACTATATGGGATTCGTTAACAACAAATAATTAAAGAGATTATACTAATCCAACCATACGAGTTAAGTTCATTCACTTCCTTGTAATCTTGCAAACTCTTCTTTGAGTAAATATTTCTAAGAACAAATTTCATTGCTAATCAAATCACCCTACAAGCTTTGAAAATTAAAGGATACTTTAGTGATGGCAATAATAGAACAACCAAGAATGATGGGGAGAATAGAGAGCCAAACTTTTAATGGCTAAGTGTCCCTAATAAATGAAGATAAAATGTGTGATATTTTTTATTTAGGGATTTAGAGATTGGAAATATTCTATCATTAGGTAAGGGACAATGTTAGAAGATCTTGTTTACTAGTTAAGATGTCCAACTGACATCGTGACTTAGTGGCATCCAAAATAAATAAATGAAGTTGCCCAAATTTGATGGAACTTAGATGGGATTCTATCAATTTGAAATTTAAGTATAACATTTTTATAACGTTAAGGAGTTCTTTTCAATGATAACAAAAGTTTTTGTCTAAACTAAATTTTTGCATAAATGAACTATTCATTTTGCCTTTTTAAATTTAAAAATTAGTCTTTTTAAAATCAATAAAAATTTGATTATATTTTTCATAGGACAAGAAGTTGAATTGAGTAGCAAAGAATAATAGTTTATTAGTATGTCACGGTAATTATAAATTTTCAAGTCTTTTCATATGCCTCCTATTTTGTAAAATACAAAATTTTAATAGAAGAAGATTGCATTAACCCTTTGATTAATTAGGTTTTCTATTGATGAAACTTGTTTTGTGCCATAACCATGTTTAGTCATTATTTTTGGTTTATATGAAAAAGTTGATTTTTTTTATGATGATAGTTGGTTGTTTGAAAGTATTACTAGCATATATAAAAATAACATGATTTATGACTACTTAGCATTAATCATTTTTAAGGCATAATCAAGATTAGACCAACAAAAATTTAATTTCCTATAAAAAGGACCATGTTCTTATTATTCGTTGTACTAAATGTTTTCCTTTTAAACATAGAGGCTATTGTATCAGTAAATCATTTTTTAACAATATATGTAATTTTATTATTTCAAATTTCTAAACATGTTCTATTATACAAACAATACTAATTGTAACATAGTAACCTAAATATTTTAATCATTGACTTTGCTTTATATGCCAAAGTTGATTGTTTTTTATAACGATGGTTGGTTGGTTAAAAGTATATAAAAATAACATGATTTATGTGTGTTGGCAAGAAGATTACGATTACTCTTTATTAAGGAATAATCAAGACTAGACCAATAGAAATTTACTTTCCTATAAAAGGATTATGTTCTTATTATTCTTCTCACTAAATATTATTCATTTAAACATGGAGGTTATTGTGTCAATAATCATTTTTAACAATACATGTAATTTTATTATTTAAAATTATGTCACTAATTTTAAAAGTACTCTAGTTTATAAACAATAATAATTGTAACAAAATAACCTGAATGTTTTAAGAAAATGATATTCAATAGGTAGGATAATTTTACATGCTTCTTTTATAAGAATTTCAATTTTTGCTGACCTAATCTTGATGATGTTTAATAAATAGGAATGATAAATAAACTTCTCTTCTCCAACTAAATTAACACAAAACATGTGGTTTCTATATGAATATTTCCAAAACACCAATAATCATCATTAAAATATTAACTTTGTTGAACAAAGAGAAGTCAATGATCAAAGATGAATAACTCAGAAACAAAATTTTATCAATAAGAAATCATTCTTAGTTAAAGGAGCAATGTAATCTTTCTCCATCAAAATTTTGCACTTAGTAGGAGGTGTATATAAAAGCTTGAAAATTGATAAAAATGGTGTCATAATTCAAATTGATAGACCTTTCTTCTTTGTTACACATTTTCCTTTTTTTTTCTTACAATATCACATTTATTTTAGAGTAAAAGGTGTAGACTTTCCATATAGTTTAAGAAACTTTAGAAAAACTTCTTAATCTTTAAAAAATTTTATCATTCTTTTTTTTTTAGATTTTCATAAAAAAAAGTTTTCTTAGATTTTGGTTCAAAAATAATAACAGAAGATACGTGATGTAAATATCTTACGTGAACTAATCAAACGTAATTGACGTGGTAATTCAACTCAACTGTTAAACCTGACTCTAGCCAATTAAACTTGATCCAAACTAATAAATTGTTAGTATTATAATAAATTATTAGTTTGGGTCGAGTTTAATTAGTTTAGTTTGAATTTAGGAGTTAGATTTAATTTTCATATACATAACATTTGATTGGTTCATTTGTGATGTTCATATTGCATGTATTTTTTTCATTGTTTTTTAATTGAAATATAAGAGGAGTTTTTCTAAAAATTAAAAATCACAAAGCAAATTTCCCATAATTTTAAATATTAAAGTTTTTTTCTAAAATTTCTTAAACCAAAAAAGAGTTTCATGCATTTTATCATTTATCATAAATTAAAAGACCTTTATTAAAATCAAAGTAATAGTTATAGGCTCTATTGGTAGGTATGTAATGTCTATATTGTTGGCAGGCTATGTGTTATACATATTATTATAAATGGAGAGTTTCCTTAAAAGTGTAACAATTCTTATTATTATAGAACTATTACTTTATTATTACTACTTTTACAATTTGTGTGCACGTATCTATATTCAAAATCTAAACATATTAATACATTATTTGAGACTAATCTTTCTTTCTTTAGTTATTAAATACACATATAAGAGCTTTAGTGTGTATATATTTGTCTTATGGATATAATAGCAAAAAGTTATTATTCATCCATCCAATACAAATATTTAATAGTTTATCTTTTATTGGAATAAATTTGTGTACATAATAAAATTTATATCCAGACAGTTTAATATATGTGTTAATGCCTCCTCATATAAATATAATATTATAGAATATAAATTTAGAACACACTTACATTACTATGTTTATTAGTTACAAATGTTTATTTTAAAATATAAATACATTTATTTATCAATTTATAAAATTATTATGATAATTAGAGCTAGTTTCTTTAAGATAAGTAACTCTACATTACACATAGATTAAAATCACAATATAAATAGTAAATATCACTTCAAGAGTTAAGACAGTAGTGACAATTTTTTTGTGACTAACTATTGTTTCATCACAAATACAAGGTTTTTTGTGATCAGATAATTGATTGATACTATTATTTGGATTAATTGTAATGATTTATTTTTTTGTCACTAATACAATAGTAATTGTGACAATTTAGTATCTTTAACAATTAACTTGTCACTATTAATATATTAATAGTGTCAATTTTTCTTTTATCACTAAGTTTTGTCATTAAAAGCCTATACATTTTTGGCGCCAAAAGAATTTTGGCGAGAATAAATTGTAATTGTGACAAAACATATGTTAGTAACTAATATTTTCTATTTGTTGTGACCAAACATAATTTGGTCACTAATATTTTTTTCTTTTTGTTACGAAACGGTTAATCGTCACACAATATTTTACTTGCTATGACAATAAATTTTGTCAATAAATATTCAATTAATCAACGTCTACTTCATATTGTCACAATAACTGAACTATAACTACGATCACAACTATTGGTAATTTAATGACAATTTTTTGTGACAAACTATTTTTGTCATCACAAATATGATATTTTTTAGTACCAAGATAACTAATTGACACTATTGTTTAGATTATTTGTAATGATGTATATTTTTGTCACTAATACAATGATAATTGTGGCAATTTAATATCTTTCACAGTTAAATTGTCACTATTAATATATTAATAGTGTTAAAATTTATTTTATCACTAATTTTTGTCAGTAAAAGTCTATGAAATTTAGCGCCAAAATAATTTTGGTGGGAATTAATTGTAATTGTGACAAATATATTTTGGTAACTAATATTTTCTATTTGTTGTAACAAAACATATTTTAGTCACTAATATTTTTTTCTTGTTGTGACAAAATGATTTATCGTCACATAATATTTTACTTGCTGTGATAACAATTTTTGTCAATAAATATTCAATTAATTAGTGTCTACTTAATATTGTCACAATCACCAAACTATAACTATGGTCACTAC
>JAOQMP010000210.1:17021884-17034384 GCA_027563575.1 Erythroxylum pedicellare | reverse complement strand
ACAATTATTATTAGTAATAAAATATTTATTATTATTTTAAAAACTTTGAAAAAAGGGAGAAAGAGAGAGAGTGAAATTTTGAAAAATTTTTAAAATTTTGCAAAAAAATATCCCAATTTTTTAAATTTTTTTAAATTTTCGGTACCAGCTGATATTTGACCGATATTTTGAATACCAACCGAAATTAACCGGTATCGACTGATATTTTTTACCGATATCACTTACACCCATACCAATACAAGTTTTCGGCGAGAACGGTCCACAGCAGCCGGTGTCGTCCGTAATTCTAAACAATGCTTAGATTACTTTACGGAGAAAATAAAAACATTTTAAAAGTTTTTTTCTTTTTTATGGAGCCGACTCCTTTGCCAGAGGATGATTTTTTATGGAGCCGACTCCTTTGCCAGAGGATGACCGGAACACTAAGAAGAAACGCTTCTGGACACAAGGTGAGGATGAAGACAATCCCCTCCCAAGATCCTTTCGTGACACGCTTCTACAGATGAGTTTCCAAGAAGAAAACACTCAGATCAACGATGAGCCGGATATAGAGTTGACGGACGAGGACGTAACAATTAAAAACAAAGGGTTTATTCCATCAATCCAATTTTCTGCAAAGATACACGGTCTGCTGGGAAGACCATGGAGAAGCGTCATTATTTGTGAAGTTACTGGGTCGCCGAATTGGTTACTTGGCACTATGCTCCAAACTGTAAGCGCTTTGGAAAACTGTGGGAGATTTCAAGGTTATTGATCTGGTAAATGATTTCTATCTGATTATATTCAACAGAGACAGATTTGTAGTCGGTATTATCGGGAGGCCCTTGGACCATCTTTAGACATTACCTTACCATTCAATCTTGGACGCTGGAGTTCAGGGGTGAGGAGCACATTATACAAAATGTTATTGCCTGGGTAAGGCTTCTAGGAATCCCCTGAAGTATTATCATAAAGGCATTCCTCGAAAGATTGGCATGTTGCTTGGGCATGTCATAAAGATCGATTACTCTACTGAAAAGCATCCAGGGGAAAATATGTGAGAATGGCCATTGAAATTGACCTTAGTAAGCCTTTAGTGCCACAAATAATGGTGGATGACATTTGTATTCAAGTGGAGTATGAAGGTTTACCTACCATATGTTTTCTGTGTGCGAAAACATATGGGCGCGTATACAATGTTTGCACAGAGACCACACAACAGGACGAGATGCCGAGCCATTTGCTGACGGTTTCTACGGATCCTATTAGAGCAAATGATAGGGAAGCACAGCAAAAGGAGATGACCGAACCGGTAAAAGCAGGCTATGGCCTGTGGATGATTGCTTCGAAGAGGGACTGCAGTTGGGGAAGGCCAGACTCGGTCAGTCAAGGGACGCCGTCCAAGAGTACCAATGGTGGAAGAAAACATGGTCCCATTTTGAAGTGATAGCAAATCCTGACAATGAGATTTGGGAGGCAATATTTGACAAAAATCAAATACTAGACTCCTCTACCGAGGAACTGCAATTATCACACAATCAAAAAAAGATTACTTAGCCTCCGAGAAATATTCGCCGGAAACATCACCCATAAACTTCTCAATCATCAGTCTGCAAGAATATTCCTCAGGAAATATTCACGTCGGTCCTACACAAATTTCGACACAGCGCATATTTTTCTAGACAAAAAGCCCTCGGTTGCCCAAACAAACCTGAACACAAAACAAATTCAAGTCAGCCCCCTAAAACAAAAACTGAGACTATGAGCCCGCAGGATAAATATGAGACAGTAAATTTCACAAAATAATTTAAAGTAACAAATGCCACAAGATAAATATAAGATAATAAGTTTGACAAAATAAATCTGAGATAGTGAGCTCTATAAGATAAAATCTAGACAATAAGTTCTGTTTGGACTCATAATAAAAAATATAAATTATTTTCTAATATAAAAAGTCTACCTTAGTGACAACTATAGAGTATGTAGTAAGTTAGATTTCTGATATCAGTTAGTTAACATAATTATTCTTGGATTAGATGCCGATTGAATTTAATAGCCTGAAAAATAATAACAAAAATAAAGATAGACAAAATAAAATAGGGCAGAATACAAAGATTTACATAGTGCGGTCAATATGGCCTATGCCCATGACTGGAGGGTGAGCAATTTTACTAATATGTGGAGAATGTATACAAGTACAAAGGTTAGAAGAAAAGGCTTTCAAAACTCATCAAATATACAAAAAATAACTGAAGAGAGGATAAGAGGATTTGTAGGAAAGAGTTGTGTGTTTTTTATGTCTCAAACTATGTCTTCTATTTATAGCTGAAAACTCAACCTTCTGTCCAAAACTTTTTCAATCTATATCTATGATAAATTTTTAAGCAGTGGCTATTATTTTTGACTTAGTGAAAGAAAGCGTGCAATCAATTGCCAATCATTTTCGATTTATTGGAGGGGCCAAGGCATGTGCATGCAGCACATTATATATACAATTTATTAAAAATATAAAAGTAGAACTTGTAGTTACAAAATCCTAAGGATTACTTGTAGTTACTCTTTATATTTACATTTTGCAATTAAAAAAATTTACAAAAGAGATCCTATCCATTATAGATTAAATAAATGATTCATTTTAAGAGAGATTTAGGCCTTTCTGAAAAAAGTATAAGCCAAGGAAACTAATATGTATAAGATGTATTAGGTATGCCTATTAACTCTGCTTTTGTTGCAGTTAACATGAACAAAACTATCAACTCCAACGAATGTTTTCATGTGTTACGTATGGCTACATTATTTCCATATTTATTGCAGTCCCTCTCTTACATAAAAACAACAGTTCATTTTGATTATATGACAATGGCATCATATAAAGTCAATTTCTTTTAGCATTTTCCCTCAAGCATCTAGGTAAAGATTAATGCACCGTAAGGAGAACGGACCTCCCCTACACTCAAACAGCTTTTCCGAGCTAATTCCAGACTTCAGAATCTACCATGACGTCTATTCATCTATTCCCCAAACTATTGGCCTTTTGTTTCCAATTGTAAGAAAGGGAATAAGACTAATCCGTAATCCAAATTTGACTTTAATGCTCTAGAATGCAAAGTCATTGAACTGCACTCTCGCCTTAATGAGACACAAATCCATATACATTTGTCACAAACTTGAGATCTCATGCTCAATAAGATGCAGACTCATAGAAATGAGTTTTCATGCCTGATAAGATGCAGAGTCGTAAGCATACGATGTCAGACTCGATAATATCTATAAATTTAACTTCTATCTGTCAAAGTACTTCAGTTAAATGGTGAAAATTTTTAGATTGCTTTCAGGAGATACCTATATATGCTTACGTCTGTATACTAAATAGAACTCCCGATGCAAAATTAACTACTACTATCTCTTTTTAACTTCTTTTGTTGCTTTTGGAATAAAAAGCACTTGTCACAACAGCAGATATTTCCATTCATGTTCATTCATGCTCACACTCAGTGTTAATACAATGAGGGAAAAAAAGAGAGAAAACAGAACATGAAAAACAACCGAAATTGTACCAACAAGAATGTTACCTGTCCGTGAACCTACATTAACAGAAATCGCCTAAACGCTACCTGTAAGTGACAACACAAATCTCCTGTAAGTGACAACAAAATGCTACACCAACGGAAAAAGGCAACACAAGTGACGTACACCACCTGTAAGTGAACGCTTGGTGTACGTGAATGCTACACCAAAAGAAGAAGGCAACGTAAGTGACGTACAACACCTGCAAGTGACAACAAAATGCTACACCGTCAGAAGAAACTACAAAGAGTTAAGATATTTAGTAACAATTTTTTTGTGACAAATTATTGTTTCGTCACACATATGAAATTTTTTGTGACAAGATAACTGATTGTCATTATTGTTTGGATTAATTGTGATAATTTATTTTTTGTCACTAATATAATAGTAATTGAGACAATTTAGTATCTTTTACAATTAAGATATCACTATTAATATATTAATAGTGTCAAATTTTTTTTTATCACTAAGTTTTGTCATTAAAAGACTATACAATTTGGCGCAAAAATAATTTTAGCAGGAATAAATTGTAATTGTGACAAAACATATGTTAGTAACTAATATTTTCAATTTGTTGTAACAAAACTTAGTTTGGTTACTAATAATTTTTTCTTTTTGTTACAAAACGGTTAATCGTCACACAATATTTTACTTGTTGTGAGAAAAATTTTGTCAATAAATATTCAATTAATTAGTATCTACTTCATATTGTCATAATAACCGAACTATAACTACTGTCACAATTATTTGTAATTTAATGACAATTTTTTGTGACTAACTATTTTTGTCATCACAAATACGATATTTTTAGTGTCAAGACAATTGATTGACACTATTGTTTGGATTATCTGTGATGATTTATATTTTTGTTACTAATATAATGATAATCGTGGCAATTTAGTATCTTTCACAGTTAAATTGTCACTATTAATATATTAATAGTGTTAAATTTTATTTTATTACTAAGTTTTGTCACTAAAAGCCTATGAAATTTGGAGGACAAAATATATGATGGTAACTAATATTTCCTATTTGTTGTAACAAACCATTGTTTGGTCACTAATATTTTTTCTTGCTGTGACGAAACGGTTTATCTTCACACAATATTTTACTCGTGACGAAAACTTTTGTCAATAAATATTCAATTAATTAGTGTCTACTTAATATTGTCACAATCAACAAACTATAACTATGGTCACTACCATTTGTAATTTAGTAACAATTTTTATGTGCCTAGGTATTTTTTCGTCACAGATACGAGATTTGTTGTGACAAAACAATTTATTGATACTATTGATTGGATTAACTGTGATTATTTATTTTTGTGTCACTAATACAATGGGAATTGTGACAATTTAGTACCTTCACAATTAAATTGTCACTATTAATATATTAATATTGTCAAAATTTCTTTTATCATTAAGCTTTGTTATTAAAAGCCTATGTACTTGTTATGATGAAAACTTTTGTTAATAAAACTTCAATTAGTTAGTGTCTACTTAATATTGTCACAACAACCGAATTATCACTATGCTCACTACTATTTGTAATTTTAGTGACAAAAATTTTTATTGTCAATTGATCAACATTTTGTTGCAAAAGTTATTGTCAATATAAATGTAACGAATTAATGATAAATATTTGTTGTTATAATAAAATATTAAAATTAACCATTGCAAAGATACATTTTGTCATTATTGTAAACATTTTGGAGATCAGAAACTACTTGTCATGATTTTTTCTTTAATACAATTATTTGCAAACAAATTTAAATATTTTCCTATAAAATATTCAAACTACATATATTGATAATCCAAAAGTAATATTTTACATATCATAGATATTTGGTATACAAATCTTTGAAATTTCATCAAAAAAATCAAAATAATTAAATGTTGAAATATAATAACAATCTTGTTCCAAAATATTAAGCAAAACTCTTAACCTATTGAAAATTAAAATCGAAGTTCTTGTCAATGCTTGATCATTGTCATCGTTGCCTTCCTCGTCTTCACTTACTGAGTTTATTTCATCATCATCCATAAAAGTATCTTCATCATAATCAGTTTTGTAATCTTCTCCTGCACTCATAGTATCAATATTTAACAAATTTCCTTCAATAGTTGCAGCATCTAGATCAGATCTATCCAAAGATATTGTATCATTATCATCCTCTAAAGTAGATTCGTGAATTGTAAAGCCAAAATTTTCATTTTCTTGGCATGACTCATCTCCTATATCATCATCAGGAAGATCATACAAATCACGAGGCTTTATCTTGATAACAACCTGCCAATTGAGCTCCTTAATATCTCTTACATAATAATTGTTCAGCTTGAGAAGCTAAAACATATGGTTCATCAGTTTTTAACTTGCGTGTGACATTTACCATAGGAAACTCAAACTTGTCAGCCTTATATCCACCTTTATGATAAACATCCCACCAGTCAACCTTAAATAAAATGATTGGCTAAGTCATAAAAAAATTGGACAATCTATAAGCTATCAATTTAGATAAAATGCAACCAAATTTAGAATTGGGATAATTGTAACATTATTACAGATAAATTTTGTATTGACTGTTATTTTTAGTTATGCCGATTATATCGAGTTATTGTTGATTGACGAAGTGCTCCACAAAAGTGATTAGAAAGTGTTTGACAAAATTATTAAGCGAAGTGCACCTAAATTATTTGTTTCAACTTTGCTAAAAACTAAGTTATAGGAACTAAGTTGCAACAAGGGAATTAATGGCTCTTGATTAGCCTCATAACATCCCTTTAACACTAATATTCAATTACATTGTTGGAGAATAATTAGGTTCATATTTGAACTACATATACGCTTGATCTATTGGCATGCTCAATTCATTAGTCCAATATTTAATAACATCCTCTACCTAGGTTTTCATGCCAAATTACCAGTTCTAATTAAGTGTTTTGGTGACAGAAGCCCTTCACAGTTCACACACACATATTTCATTCACATTGTTTCTTTCTTAGTTTCACTTCAAAATGACATCTCTGCTCTTTGCTCCTCCTCCTCCTCATTTTCTTATTCTTCTTCAATGTCTTTTTCTTCTTCTAAGCTCAGCATAGCTAACGGTACATTTAGGACCAAAAGGGCTACTGACTCTTTGACTGATCCTAAAAATGCCTCTACCTAGTATATCTATTTGCTCATACCCTTAAAGAGAAACAACTATAACCTAAGGAAACCGGTGGCAGTGGATTCTTCTCATCTATTGCTGCGAGTCTGTCCAATTTTAGAAGTGCCATGAGCAGATTGGTTAATGGGTATTGAGATCCGTTTATCAAATTTTGATTTTTGAGCTATTTTTGGGGTTTTTGGGGCAACCCATTCTTGGCTATTGCTTCTCATTTGCATTTCTTACTTGATCTGTGAGTTTTTTCTTTTTACCTTGCAAATATTGTTTCTTTTTCTTTCGATATTTTTTAATGCATTCTTTTGGTTGTGTTTTCGTCTTACTAAGTTGTGGTTTTAAGTGCTTCGTTCTGGGATTAGTATTTCTCGATATGTTGCTTTGCTTTCTAGTCGATGTCTGTGTTCAAGATTGTTCCTTTCTTGCTCCAAGTTGTCGGTGCCTTTGAAACTTTTTTTTTGTCTCTCTTATTTGCTGTTTCCTATTTTCCCTGAGCTTTGGTTTTTCTTTAATCAATTTTTGAAATGTTGTCTTTTAACTTGGAACCTTTAATATGTTCTTACCTACTTAGAAGTTAAAACCCATTTCTCTTGAAGAAGAAAAACTTCAAATTTCATGTCTTGTGCATTTTTTCTTATTATAGCCCATTCAAGGTTGGGAAAAACTGGGTCCAACTGAGAGACAGTTGAGCCATATAGTTACCTGATTTCCTACTATAACTTCTCTTGCTCTTTAATCTTCAAAATTTTTTATAATGCTTGTGTTAATCAGAAGGTTTCTAGTTGTTTGTTTGTGGATTTCATCTTGGGTAAAATCAAGGCCTTCGTTACCGTAATAGGGTGGATGCTTTTTTACGCAATTTGGAAAGAATATAAGAAGTGAACTAGAAATTGAGCTTTTGTTGGTCTTTAGTGACTGAAAGGTAAAGTTTGCAAAATTTTGGGTATTTTATTGTTCTAGATGTCCTACCTTAATTGACTCTACCATAGATGTGAAGTTTCTCAATACACATTGTTTGGTTATTCATTGACTCTACTATACATGTGAACTTTCTCAATGAACATTTGTTGCTTATGGTGGAATAAGCTCATCTTGTTTCCATTATCAAGCTGCCTTTGTCTATTGGTTTCAATCTTTCCTGCATTCTTAATTCTTATTTGATAATGCTTTACCACAAATTCAACTGCAGAAGCTTATCAGAATTCTGGATGGTGAGTCTAGTTCAGGTGGCTTACATGAAAACACTTTCCTTCTTGTTATGGGTGACCATGGACAAACTCTGAATGGTGATCACGATGGAGGAAGCACTGAAGAGTATATGATTTAACTTTCTGAAGTTCAATTTGGTTTCATTCTCTGTTTCCTTTGTAACAAAATTACATGTTGTAGGTTGAAACATTAATGTTCGACATTAGTTTTAAGAAATCTTCCTATCCGCTTCCATCTAACTTTGATACCTCTTCTTGTGCTCCCAATTTGGTATTGCCTGCTCTTTAAATGATTCTGCATTCGCTGTTAATTTCAAGACATCCTTCTTTTCGTTACCTTCTGTCATTTCGTAATTTTCAGTTGTAGTTGAAAAGATACATTGATGCCTACTCAGCCTCTTCAGTCATTGGGTTTTCTAGTGAAGATTTGTTACAAATATCAGATGTATATGATAAGGCATTAGTAATAAATTTATTGTAATATATATTCTTTATTTAGTGAAAACATTATTGTAACATATAACTTTCATACTTGTTATGAAATCTATTAGACAATATAGCCACTAATGCAAATTTCTTTTACAGCTAATGTAATTCTGTTGATGAATTGATAGTTTTATTTGTGATAATAATAAACACATTAGTGATAATACTTTTTGTAAAAACCAATTTTTATTTTTTGTGACGAAATGATGTTGACACTTTTTGATTAAATATTAGTGACCAAGAAGTAATGGACGCATAAAAAAATTAATAGTGAGAAATATTGTCACTGTTTATAATATAATGTTGTAACAATAAAATTAAGTATTGTTACAACTTAATTCGTCACTACTTTATATTATTTGTGTCAACAAACTTGTCATAAATATGCAAAGTTGCTGTGACTATATAATGTTGTCACATATTTCATAGGTTTTAGTGTTGGCACTTTTGTCACAATATAATGAAATACTGTTACAACTTTATTCATCACTATTTTATATTATTTGTGTCAACAAACTTGTCATAAATAAGTACAATTATTGTGACCATATAGTGTTGTCACACATTTGATAGGTTTTAGTGTCGACAATTTTATCACAATAAAATGAAGTACTATTACGGCTTCATTCGTCATTACTTTATTTTATTTGTGAAGATAAACTTGTCATAAATATGTACAATTATTGTGACCATATAATTTTATCACGCATTTCACACGTTTTAGTGTCAATATTTGTGTCACAAAATTGTTGCATAATTGTGACAATTTTTTAAATTAGTCACTATTTCATTAGTGACAGAGGTATTTGTGATGGGAAGTGACAACTATAAAAATTGGACATTATTAATAATAATGACAAATATTACTGTTTTTAGTGTCAACTTTTACTTTCACTAAAAATATAATTTCTTGTAGTATATACTTTTCAATTTTTAGGAAGCTACTATCTTGATTCTTTCTTTATGGAAGGGAAAGCGAGACAGTAGATAACTTTGAGTTGATAGCTAGGCTTGATAATTAAGCTCAAACTTGGCCCAATTTTTGGGCCCATTTGGGTGAGACACCCAACTCAGAAGATATGTTTTGTGTTGAGACACTATATGGTCAAATTCAAAGTAAGATTTACTAATTAGTGTCGAGTGATTACGGAGACAATTTCATTCTTCTTTAAGAAATGGCCTTTTCAAAAATTTCCAACCTTACTTCTTTTAAAGGATTATAGCCCCTTACTCCATTAATATGATTTAAAATATTGATGAAACTTTCATCTTCCTGACTAATAATTGCTTCTGGGGGCTTAACAACTTATATATCATACCACATATTTTGCATCTTTATGACTAAACTTATTTTTTATTAATTAATAATTATATATAATATCATTTTAAATTGATGAACATTTTGTTAGTTTTCATAACCTTCAATATTATTTTAAAAATTGAACTATAACTTAAATATTGAGGAACTCTAACGCCGCATTATAAATTAATTTAGGGTGGATAAACCATTAACTTAATTGCTACTTTCTTTTTGCTTTTTGGACACTGACCCTAGACTTAATTTTCCCTTTTTTTTCTCGTTTGGGTTTCAAGTCCTAAACCAGTTTTGCAAATGTAGCTGAAGTCTTACGTGGCTTGAGGCTCCCACCTAACCTAAGAGATATATTAGATATACAACCCTTCCATTTAAGCCAAAACAAAATGGGTATATATTATTATATTTATAACCGTGATGTGTCTTCAACCAGGAAAAGGTTGATTTGACGCCCTAAATAAAAGATAATGTATTATGATCTCTCCTGGAAAGATCTCACAAATCCCATTCTGTTAAAAGTAACATAGATCTTTTATTGAAATGACGTCTAAACACTTGTAGAAAGAGCATTATGGGCCAGGATTCCCGTAATCAATAACAGAATGATATTCAACAGTCGGATAATTAAGTTTCATAGCACAGAAGCTTCCTTGCTGGACCAACAAATTAGGGTGCCTCTTCAATCATTTTCATGTGGATGGGAATCTTCTGATAAATAAAGTATTGAGCATTGATTCTAACCAGCAAACCACGAAATTCTGACCTGTTATGTCTGTGAATTTAATCTCTACAGGTATCACTATGACTCCTCAACTCTTACTTGAGAACTTCAACTAATCAATACCTGCACATTTGAGAACAGGTTGACTAAACTTACATAACGCTTTTGACAAAAAAATCTTTCTCATAAATCGTCTTGAACAATATTCTTATTGAGTGGTCACTTATGGGATGTTGGGACCATTAGCATGCAGTCATAGTCTTGGTCTTGGTCTGCTTCTACAGCCAGCATCTGAATTTTTTGTGCGCTACTCAAGATGGATTCTGAAGTTGCAAATACGTAGTAATGTCAGACCACTGGGACAATTTGTGGTTTTAAAGACTAACTGTCCACATGTGGCTCACTTCATGTGGGCTTTTTGTACAAAAAGGCATCATAATCATGTCTCATCATTTGATAATGTGATTTTCAAAGGTAGCTTTATGGTTGAGTTTAACAGGAGGGTGCCTTTCTTGAAATTGTGATTTTCAGAGAAAGAGAGCATGCTCTTGGTAATGCATTTACTAAAGAAATGAGTGACTTGGATGTTTCTCTTTCCTGTCAAAGTTCATCATCTGGAATCTTGTGAAGATTGAGACCAGTCGGTAGCTCTAAACTTCTTTCTTGTATTCTCTTCTTTCAACACTGGAAGTAACTCAGAATCCCGTTTAATTTATGGTGACTTGGTTTTAACTACTAGATTTTGTGTTTTGCGAAGTCTTTTGTATGATTTAGGGACAAA
Organism: Erythroxylum pedicellare; assembly: GCA_027563575.1. Taxonomy (NCBI): domain Eukaryota; kingdom Viridiplantae; phylum Streptophyta; class Magnoliopsida; order Malpighiales; family Erythroxylaceae; genus Erythroxylum; species Erythroxylum pedicellare. The sequence goes on along the minus strand of JAOQMP010000210.1, from coordinate 17,023,164 downwards.
TATGAAATCTATGAGTTGTGTAGGGCTTGGTTTGAGCATTGTTTTCGGTTGCCTTTTATTGGCTCTTGTTGCTGAGCTTTACTATTTGCTATGGTGGAAGAGAAGGCTTACCAACAGAAAGAATGGAGAAGATTATAGTAATCCAGCAAGAGAGTTGTTTTATATGTTCTGTTTTAAAAAGCCGTCTTCTTTGCGGCACTCTGAAGCGGTATTCTCCTCAGTAAGAATCACAGATACACTTGTAAATAATGACCAAGAATCTCAGCCCCATGTGAGTACAAGCAAAGATCTATTTGGTAATGATCAGATGGAGGTCGAGCTGATGAGGCTGCAGAATCTATCAGGTCCGTCGAGGTTTCTCTTCACAATTATTGAAGAAACAAAGGAGGATTTAGAGTCTGAAGATGCCAAGTCAAGAGATGACAACAAGAGTGCTCAAGGGTCTAGAAGCTCGAGTGATTTGCGCATCACAGTTGAGACACCATATCTAACCCCTCTTGCTTCACCACCTTTCTTGACACCTCCTCTTACTCCTATGGAATGTAGGTATAACCAGCGCGGGTTCAATAACTCTGAAGCTTCTATAATGGCTGGTCAGTTTAACAAGATTAAGACATCTCCACCTCCGAAGTTCAAGTTTCTGCAGCTTGCGGAAGAAAAGTTCAATAGAAGAAAACCGTTCGAAGAAGTTCATGAACAGGTCCTAGAGAAATAGGAGTTTGTCCAAGACTATGACAAGGGCTCTAGCTCGGATGAGGAAGATGGGCCTTTTATTACCACTACTGTCGATAAGTATAAAGAGTGAGCATAGTATTTAATCACTACTTCCAACTGCTATACTACCACTCACTGACTCAGTCAGGTGCTTCCTATTACTGACATTCTGGAAGTGGGAGACCTAGAATGGTACGATCAATCTTTGAATGGATCTCTAAGTGATCAAGTGAAGTGACAAAAGATTTTTCTCGTTCCTCTTGTACCGTTTACCTTTTGATTTTCCTATTTTTTAACAATAGCCAGTTACTCCTCTTCGTTTCGTCTTCCTCGTAGCATCGTATCTTTTTAGGCTAGTTTTGTTTATGGTGTTAAGAGGATTAATCAACATTCTGTGCACCACAACATGGAAAGGTGGACATGTGCAAGTAGTGGCTAGTAGGGTTTTTTGTTTTATTCATCGTCCATGCCTGTGCTGGCTAATGCCTGTAATTATTTCTGTTTTTGTAGAAAAAGGTTACGAGGACTAAGGCACTTTTACGAGGAAATTGATCCCTGTCTCATTT
>JAOQMP010000210.1:16995494-17021784 GCA_027563575.1 Erythroxylum pedicellare | reverse complement strand
ACAAAAAATGAGACAGAGATTATTCTGTCCCCTTTAATCTTAACTTTTTATTTATGTAGGTCCCACAAAAATAAAAGATTGAAATTAAAAGAGACAGAATTAGTATACAAAAATAGGACAGAAAATCTGATGGGCTTTTCTGAGGCTTGTTTCTTACTATTCAGCCCTGTGACGCCCTCCAACATGAGCAAACATTATTGCCATGTGGCAAATCTTGTTCTTTTGTTGCTTGGCATTGGACGGTCTGATCAAAATTTGACAGACTTCATTCAAAGAAGGTGATGGGAGTAGACCGAAGATTTTTAGGAAGCTAAGGTAATGGAAGGAGTTCAAAACTTTTGTCTAATTTTATCTCGTCTAATATTGTGTAATGTCTAAAACGACGTGGTTTTAATTATTAAATTTAAGTTTAAAGAATGTTTAATTTTGTCTAATCCTTTTAGTTATTGAACCTGAATTTAAAGACTGTTTAATTATATTTAATGGCTACAATGATGTTTTAAGAATGGGATAAGATTATACATAATAAAATTGAACAGAAGATCTCCATTCAACGCAAGTTTAGATCCTTTCTTTAATTATACCCGATCTAACTCTATCTTATGTTTATTAAATATTTTGGCCATTGTACAGAATTAGACCGAGTAAATTGGGGGAAAAAAATCCTCAAGTTCTTTCTTTTCGAGAAGATGACAAAAGTGGAAAAAAGGATAGACAGGTATGGTGAAGTAGCTTGACGATAGTGAGATGGTTGTTGGGTTTTATCGTACGCAACAAAGGGTATGCAGATTGCCCGTGAAAATGTCTCGGCAGGGACAGAACCGAAAGGGTTTCGCAAAATCATTCCCAGCATCTACCTTTTCCGCAACTTTTTCACGTATTTAATGCGTCCATAAATGTGTGCCTTGATCATTAGATTGGAGATTTCGCAATCTGAAGTCACGCTGATAGGCAAATGTGCAATCCGTAAATATTTGCAAGTTTTCATGTCGTTTATTGAAATAATGTCTCATCGAATGGACACTGGCACCAAAGCAGAGTTTTATTCGGTCATGACTGCCTTTTACAGTAAGTTGAAAATGCAAAATTACCATGATCTCCATCCATAAACATCCACTTTGTCCAGACCTTATATTGGTTGAAGCTTGGGGGATAATAAAATTTAAAGTGTTAAATTTTCTGAAAATTATTTTGTTTTAATTTTTTAAAAATTTTATTTAATGTTTAAATTTTTAAATTTTTTACAATTTAAACTAAAATATTTTACGTCAATTTTTATTAATTATTTAATAAAATAGACTTTTAATTTGACATCTAAAATATTTATGTAGCATTTTGTACACTACCTCAATTGAATTTAAATTGTTCGTGACCCATTTGCTTAAAAAAACTCATATTTTCAAATTGTTAACCTTAATTTCCTAATACTTCCTTAGTCTTAAATTCTCAATTTAAATCCATTTCTTCCCTAATTTTTCATTAGTTTATTTATTCTAAAATTATTAACACGTGTTTTTTTTTGGTTTAAGAGTCTTTTTGTCATGCCCTTTATTGATTTTTCATTTTCATTTTTTTCTTTTTATTTAAGTAATCATTTTTGTTTTCCTCTAGGCATGCATGTTCGATGCTTTACTAGTTCTGTCATCGACCATAAACTAGGAACTATAACCTTTGCCGACGTTGTATTATTTCACAAGCTCAAATTCACCTTTTTCGTAAGTTTTATTTTTCTCCTATACTATACCTCTGTTGCTATTATATAGTACTAGCACTAGCATCCCTTTTTGCAGAGAAGAGTAAATTGACTTTGTGTTGGCCCGTATTATGAGGTTGACGTATTTATTTATTTATTTTACTTTATATAGGCTACATCCTTTCTTTTTATTTTTTAATAAATCAGAAAAGTTTTATACAGATAATAAAATGTTATATACAGATCTAAAGATTCCAACACATGAATCTCTTGACAACCAAACAGAGGGCTAATAGAACCTTCAATAGTCCTGGTAATATAATTCGAAACAACAGATACAATCAACAATTTTACAACCTTAGAGCCAATCATTCTTAGCAAGCTATCTAATCTCTACAAAAAAAACAATTTTCCAACAATACTTCCAGCTGCAATACCAGCAGCATCAGCAAAACAAACCTAATGTACTATCAACACACTCTAAGTGGATTAATGCTCTTCAAATGCTCTTGTTCTCTACAAAATTCGCACATAACCTTTCGTAATATGGATGTTATTAGTTCTTCTACCCTTCATCCATAGGTAGTGGACCTTGTTTTGCTACTGAGAGATTCTTGTCTAATCCTCTACTTGTTACCATTACTTGCTTTTCCAAACTAGGAGTTTCCCGGTGTTAACTTCATTTTTGCTTTATCGAAGATGATGCTTGTATCTGTCTTCACTTAGAAACTGTTGAGCCAGTTGGCTCTCCTGAACTATCAAACCTGTGAAAAATATGTTAGTGAATATAAACCTCATCTATTACCTCCTCACGGTGTTTGAGCTTAGATGTTCCATAACTTGGAAGATTACTCTGGAGTACACACTCCTAACATCCTTTGCTTCATCTTTGAAAGTTCTAGTATTCCTTTCCGACCAAATATTGTAGACAGTAGTAGAAAGAAGGATAGGGAAAATAGTAATGTCTGAGGTTCTGGTATTTGATGTAAGATTAAACCAAGTGAGAATAGATTGAAGGTTTGACTGATTAGGGATGTGTATGTGAAAATGGTAGAGGCATTAGTCCCAAACGGATTTAGAGAATTGACACTCAAAAAACAAATGATCAATAGTTTCATTATCTGAGATACACAAGGAATAGTGGTTAGGAGTTTAGAGATAGAGAAGTTTGTCCCGAGTTTGTAACTTCTGAAGGAAAGGTAGCCATAGTATAAAGGAACACCTAGGCCTACTGCTTTTAAACGAAACTAGCTTATGCCAAGGAACTTTCTGTAGAGGAGGTCTCAAGAAATTGTAGGCTGATCCATTAGTATACTTTTTTGTAAAGCTAGCTAACCATTCCAAACAATCAGGTTGAGAACTATTGGGTTGATACCGAAAGGGCTCAAGGTTACTAATGATCTCTATGAAAGCCTCTTGCCATCTCCAGTCATCTTAGATAACTTCAGAGACTTTTGCTGTCATTGAAAGTTCCAAACCATTGATCTCTCTCGGAGAAAAGAAGTTCTTTAGGATTCCTCTTAGATGTCAGGGATCCCACCATAAAAGAGTGGAAATACCATTTCCTATCCTAAATCTGAATTGGTTCCCCAGTTTATCCCTCACGAATAAGATTTTCCTTCAACTCCAAGAACTATTGTAGGTAGGTTGTGCACTCCAAAAGTTTCTTCAATATATATGTGATTAAAGTTGTAGAATGCCATAAATTCTATGTGGTTTGGCATACTAAATGCTTTAGTCAATTTTTGTTGCAAGCATATTTCTTTTTAACTCATTAGATCTAGTTCACTTTTTTTTTTTGGCTTTATTAGGTTGGATAGTTGAGTCATTCACCTTTAATATATTGATCAAGTTAAAACCAATAAAGACAAAAATTTATTCATAAAGAGATAGAGAGAGGGATTTGAACCATTGATAGGAGAAGAGGTTATCCAGGTGAACGTCTTCTTTCACGGATGAGGAAGGAGAAGTGGAGCTAGACCAATAGAAAGGAGAGGATAGTCCACAAATCTCAATTCACTACATCAAGAATAGGCATTGTCTTGATTGGGGATGTAATATTGCCATTATGTCTTGAAAATAAATCACTTTTTTTGTTTTAGATCTTTTAAATCATTCACATAAGAGCAGTGGTTATCTAAACACTTTTTGTTGTTGTATATATTACAAAGTGTAGAAAAAATAGACCTTTTGTAACAGTCATAAAGAGGAACATAATGTTATACACATCTTTTTTTTATTTTCTTTTATGGAGGATTCTATATGCATAAGAGGAACATACTGTTTTTAAATTACTTACTCAACTTAGAAAGAAGACCCACGTCACTCAACATTAGTGATGTGTTTAAGATATAATAGCTTGAAATATATATAATCTTAACTTAAATAGAAGATTCATATTACTTAGTTATTTTTTTTAGCATTATATGTCTAAAAATGCTTGCAAGCTTAATGACCATGTTAGATCAAGAAATTCTTTACTTTTATGGGTTAATAGGTTTCATAAAGACTTCATGGATAAAGATAAATTCTAGAATACACTTTGTCTCTTTGTTGGATATGGAATGACCTATTTCTTTTTTTTTTAAGTTTTTAATCTTGACAATTTTATTAATTATTTCATTACTCATTCAATTTCAACTTCAAGGTGATAAGTGTTAATTACACTACATATTTATAGAGCATTTAGCTTGTGTTTTAATGATGTATATGGGATTTAATACTTAATTTAGTTTATATTTTGTTTACTAGCCTTTTTCTAGCTCTCTAATGAAGAAAGAATACATTTGTACAAGTTTGAGTTGATTTGGAATTTAAGATGATTTTAGAGGAAGAAATCAGAACATGGCACCACTAGAGGACCTACATGGGGCTATGTTGAGGTGTTTTCTGGAATAAAGGACTTACATGGAAGTATATAGCAGATGTGTTATGGAATAGAGTGATTAATAAGGAGTATGTAAAACTTGTGTTCAAGTCATGTTTAAGGTTGTTCCATTCTATTTGTTTCTATTTTTTGTCCAGGGCAATTCAAGAGCATATTAGGATAATATGAGACTATATTAGACTCGTGTTGATGTTTATTTTATGAAAAAATAAGTTTAAAAGAATTTAAAGTAATATGGGACCAATATGAGATTGTGTTTAACCCCTGTTCTACATAAAATCTCAGGTTATTTATAAAATAAAGGGAGGAAAAAGAAAAGAGAAAAGGGAGCAAAGTCTGGAAGGACCAAAAATCAAACCCAAGGCTAAGGATTCTCAAAGAGCATATTAAGGGGAAGCAATCTCAGAGGAAAGCAAGATTCCATCAAGATTAATCAAGAAGGATCAAGATTCAAAAACCATGACTCATTTTTGTCTCTTATTTCTTTATTTTTCTTTGTTGGTTTTCTTTGTTTTATTATAAAATATATTGAAATGTAGACTTTGATGTGATGAAGCCTAGAATTATATTCTATTTGATTTTTGGTTTAATGAATATCGAGTTTTCTTAAGATTTATCCATGTTTTTATAATTGATTGAATCGAAAAAGTGAAACTGGAATATTCAGTTATTTAATTCATGTATCTAGATTCGAGAGATAAGATGAGTGATTAGATCATAACATGGATACAAAGGGTTAAGTGTGAGCTATTTGAGAGTAAATAGTAAAATCTTTCTAACTTACAATAAAACCTATCAAGAGAGTTCATAGAGCAAATTAATGCAATATAAAGTTGTCTTGATTTGAAAGGGATTTCAATTGCTAATCTTAAAATGGGAGTTATATGTCTCAAGAGAGAATATAATTATAACTTAAGAATTCTTACCAGTCCAAGAATCTAGATTTGTTCCTTAAATCAAGGTGAAGTCAAGCAATTATAAAATTCTAGGAAGATTTTACAACTAAGTTTATTATAAATATTAATCACTCTTATTATCTATTTCCTTGAATGATTAACTTTTATTTATTATTTAGGTTTGTTTATTTTCATTTATTCCATCACTCATTCATTTAGATTAGATAATAGAAAGATGGTTGACACTTGTAATCATGATCCTCGTGGGATTGACCTATATTTGCTAATGCTAGCTACAGTTATATTATGCACTTAATGTAAAACATAAACATAAAATTGTCAATTTTTTTAGTAGGTTGGTCTCCTAATATATGAAAGAGTTTTAAGCATCATCTTTAGTTTGCTAAAGAAGATAAACAAATTAGAAGCAAAAAAATTGTTGAAGTTAAAAATAAAAGTTGGGATATGCTATATTTATAATTATAAAAAACTGTTTTGAATGGTCGTAGAAGTAAAAAGATTGGTTTGTATTTAATCGATTAGTATTATTGATAATTATGAAATTAAAGATATTATATTAGTTTTGAATGAGTATGACTTGTTCTATTAGAGTAAAATATGAATTTTAATATATAAATAATACTATTAAATCATGTAAATGGATTAAATTTTTTATAATTTTAATGTGAATTTTTTAGATATGACTTAATACAAACTTGGTATATATGATACACCCTCATAAAAAAATTTAATAATAAAAGCATGCAAAAGCACCTAGAATAAATTTGATTGATGATGTAACTATAATAAACTAATATAAACACTAGTAAAGGTTGCAACTTTTCACTCCAATCAAATTTGTCTTTTATAATCACTAGTTGAGAAGCATTACGATGAACAATAACTTTGGAAAAAGATATCAACATTAAGATTGTTGTAGGATTTAACTTGTATCCAATATGGGAGCTAGATTATATTCATAATGAAACGAGATGTTATGCAAGGGATCAATGTTAGTTATAGTAAAAATTAAGCATAAAGTTGCTATACAAGAAGCAACCCATAATAGTAGCAAGCAAATACAAATATAAATGAAACATTTGTGTACAGCAAGGAGATAGAGGCAACAATTGCTAATTAAAACCTATTACAAAAGCAACATATTCTTGTATATAAAACTAACTAACTAAAGTTGCAAAAGTTAATGTAGTTAGCAATATCTTAAATGTTATAAGATTTTACAAAATATCAATAGTCAAAGCTGTTTGCATTTTAAATTTGTGACTCTCTATAGTACTCCCTAATATCTTTGATCTTGTCCTGATCCTTGCATTTGTTGATTCTAATAAAAATAGCAACAAATCATCAAAAGGTAACTCAATTGTTACAATTAATTTAAAGTTAAAAAGTCTTTATAATTTCCCAATACATGTAACCTTCATCAAGTTATAGCTCGTCTTGTAATTGGTGGTGGAGATTCCTCTCCTTACAAAATCTCTTATATATGGAATGGTCTCTTTGTTTTATTTAACTTTGACTTTAATATGGTCAATTTGATGGATTAATAGTAGGTCTACTGTTGGCCTCCGAATTTTTTTTTGTTTAGTTAAGCATGATTTAAATGAATTATGAGGTTTTGATGGATTTAATTTTTGGAGTTATTATTATGTTAATTTTAGTAAGATTATATGACATTGGTTAATTGAATTAAAGTGTTAAGGTAGTAAGATTGCTTGAAGGGAATTTTTAGAAGACAACTTAAGGTTAAAAGAGCCTAAGCTTATAAGGAAGGGTAAAATGGACTTTGTACACTCATTAAGGGCATAATTGAAATAAGAAGTGTTGTCTTGTTTTTAAGGAAGAAGCAAAAACGTGAATTGACGGAGAGAAGAGACGGAAACGAAAATAGAAGAGAGGAGAAGAGAGTTTCGGTGGAGAAGAGAGAAGAGAAGAGAAAATAAACTAGGTTTCAATTTTTTTAGCCTTCAAGAGAGATTTTAAGGTGGTTCAAGAAGAGAAAAAGGTAGAGGAAGAGAAGAGCTTTCATTAAAGCCAAGAAACTCTTCATTTGGTGAAGAATCAAGGTAAGATTATTTTCAATCTTTTGGATATTTGGAAGGGTTTTGATTTATGAAGCTTATAAAATATATGGGTTTAAGCTTTTTAGGATCAATTTTATGAATATGTTTCTTTGGGTTCTAAATTGATATTCCTATTGAATGGAAATTTTTCCTTGATGAAGGAAATCAAGAAAGGCAAAAGGAGCAAGGAGAGAGGTCTCTTTGAGCAAATTTATGAGCAAGGATTTTAAGGTGGGTACATGTTTATAATAGAGTAAATAAGTCACTAAATGTCTTCTTTGAATCAAGGAAGTTTAATGATTTAAATTGCATCATAAATGTTGCATTTATAGCTTCTTGAATGAATTGAGAATTTGCTATATGAATTGTGTTGATGATTTTTTAAAAGACTTTGAAAATGAATTTTTGTGAAAAGATACATGTTTATGAAATCATGTTTTCGGAAATGGTTTTCTAAATATCTCATGTTTATGAAAAATTAAGTTTCGAAACAGTGTCAATTTGGGGCAATATGTTTACAAGATATGAAATACATGTTATGTGGGTTTGTGGTGGTTCCCTAAGTATGTCAAGTGCACTTTGACAAAAAGGCTTCTCCCGCTTGCCCGCTAGTGACATGGAGCTCCTTCATGGACTCTCATAAGTTCACGGCTACACAAAACTAATCTGTGGGATTACGTTCGTATGTTCTGTTTATAACTACACAGGACCTTTATGAGAAATGTGTAGTACGTCCTATTTTGGACCCACCCAAACTGTTCTGATGTGCTTATGTGCTTATCATATGTGAACAAATTTGATGCATTCATGTTTTGTAGTTTGAGAATTTGACTACATGATGAGAATTTGAGAAATATGTGTTTTATAAACTTAATGAGAATTTTCTATGACAAGTGAATGTTTTCAAAGGTTTTGTTTATTTTTCCGTCATAAACTGTTACCCATGAGCTTTTAACTTCACCCCCTTTTCGTCCCATCTTCAGGTGAAGAGAATAGGCATCATTCTACTTTTACAATGTTTTTTTAAATTAAGTTAGATTTTGTAAAAGTAAGACTTTAGATGCATTTCAAGACTTATTGGATTTGGTATCTTTTGTATTTTGGATTTTGATACCAATGATGTAATGTGGCTTGGAATGTCATTAAAGCTTTGTAAACTCCTATTTTTGTTGTTAATGAAATATGAATTTTATATAGATGATATGAGTTGAAATTAGATATACTTGAAGAAGTTATCCACTTGAGTTGATGAACTTTGAACATGAATTGTTGTTGCTTATAAGTGAGATGTTATGGACAAGAAAAATAGGCATTATGAATGATGAGATGTAGTTGAATGTGAAGAGTTAAATGAGCTGAGGTTAGAGAGTTTAACGAAATAATATCGGTAGTTGAATGGTTATGCTCATGACATTCTAAGTTTCTACATTGAAAATTTCAAGCTTTCCTAAGGGAAAAATTTGTGTTCAGATTTCAAAGGAAAATCTGTATTAATATAGGTTGAATTAGAAAAAGTTGTCTCTTGAAAGTTGTAGCTTATCTTTATAGATTTCCATTGATATAAAGTATGAAATTTTCGGACATTAGAGATGAGAGATATGATCATTAGAAGTTTGTGATGATGCATGGGATGGACATTTGGGACAGCTGCATTAATTTGAAATTTTAACCCTTTTGGAGGCAAAATATCTTTTTGGATTTTTCATGGAAGTTGTAGATCTAGAAGTCTTCTTTAAAACGGTCTAAGAATGACCTTAATCTGATATTTGTGGTGAAATTTATGCCCTTTTTACCAATATAGGTCAGAAAAAGAAAAGCAGGAGGGGAAAGTCGCGATCGCGACTCTACGGGCATTACGCGAATGTCACAATTGTGCAAATGCGCAATCACAACTTTGTGGCCGCATGCGTGCAGGTCACAATCATACATTTGCATGATTACGACCTGTTGATATCCCCCAAACCTAAACATATTCCACTCTTTTGACCATAACTTTGTCATCCAACATCCAAATGACCTGATTTTTAAAGCAATGAATTCCTAACACATTTCTCTATCTTTACATAAGAATTTATAACTTTTGGAATTGATTTGGAAAAGATATATTGAATCAAAGTAAGGGTATCAGTTAGAACAGCATGAACTAGATACTTTACTGAACATACTTTGGTATTTGGATGATATCTTGATTTATAGAGTTCCAAATGAGATTATTCTTATTTCTAAATAGACTAAAGACATAGAGCTACAAATTCTATGAAGAAATTATATTTTAATTCAGTCTCTAAGACTTTCAATTTTTGGATGGAAGTTGAGTATGGTGTACTGTTTTAGTTTAATAATAGTCCGAAAATGTTTGAGATATAACCTTCAGATTTCTGAACCAAATTAAATGATTTTGGTGTAATTAGAAGCTTAAGACAATGGGGAACAAGTGTTCTGAATAAGTCAAATTGTAATTCCAATTTAAGGTTTCCCAAAATCTTTTCTGAAATAGGAGAAATGAGTTTATTTTCTTATATTTGACTGGTGTGGGCAAGCCACCCTTTTCGGATGCACGTTCGGATGTCACTTAGGCTAAGGAGGGTTCATTGAAACAACCCTACAAGATAATATGCATGCTCCAGTCTTATGATATTCCACAAGAGTTGGGTTTTGAAATTGGTGCCCAACATCTACTTAAACATCACATATCGTTTATATTTGAAAAAAATTAAAAATGCATTCAAGACATATAATTGAGAGATAAAAAAGTTATATCAAATTTAATGTATTTCTGTACACTCAAGTTTAGAAGCCTATCAATAACAACTTGTTATGTGTTACATTGAGTATGTGATTTTATTATGTCCTTGTTGGAAGTATATTTGATGAGTTATTTTTATTCCTCTTCTTGATAACTTATTGCCTATGGTGGAATTCTCTCAATTTTTCTTTCTTTTATTCTTCTATGGATTTATAGATGTGGTAATGGTGGGTTGTGTTCAATTTTAAACCAAAAATTCTCTCCTTAAACTGGCTTCATTATATATTGATAAGCTTGTAGATATTTATCCTTTATAAACCAATGTGAAACATATTTTCAAGTTGTTCACTAGTATACTTAATGGCAGCAAGGGCATATGAACATGAAGTTTCTAAAACATCCCAACTCCTGGAACGACATATCTGATCTCTTAAGTTTATAACATACTCAAGTCTTTTGTGTATTACTTCAGAACACTAATACTATTATTCTTAAGTCCCACTAATACCTAACTCCTTATTACTCTCAATTTCCTCTTTATTTTTGGAATAATGTTATCTTTCCATTTACTTCCCATGTTTCTATTTTTAACCAATCTTTTCATCACATACATTCTAATTTCTTCAAGCATTGTGATAAAGTTCTTTGTTTGAATTTCAATAATACTTCTATTTAATGTTTCATAAAGATTATTATCTACAGTATCTCATTTTAATGAAGTGTTAAAATATGCTTTGTGTCATTTTTCCTTTAGAATTCTTAGTAAATTCTTTTGAGTATCTTCTAAATCCTCTTATAACTCCTTTAAATATAAAACAAGTTAGGTTCATTATATTACTTAAAATATTGTTAGAATAGTCTTTCGAATTTGAGTCCTTTGTGATCCCTCTTTCTCTAGTTAGCAAACATGTTTCATGCATAAAAACCTTAATTCAGTCCTTAGGAGCTACTTTTTAAGTGCCTCCACTAAAACTTATGCAACACTCAATTAATAAGAATTAATAAATAACTAATTTGAGCAAATATACGTTATAAAAGTAAATAAAGTTTAGATTAAATCTTTTTATTAGAAATCACAATATATCTACCTTCATCTTTTAGATCCATGTCTCTCTTCAATAACTCTAGAAATGAACTCTAAATGTCTATTGTTTCAGTATAAATTACAACATATGCCATATGGAATATATGATTATTGCCATCTCTTCCTATTATTGTTAATATCTAACAATTTACAATACGTTTAAGAAAGCAACCATATAATTATATCAATTTGATATAACTAACTAAAAACCCTTTATCGTAATATTCAGAACACATATGCATTCTATCAAATGATGGCAAAAAATCATCTCTAAATGATGGCCCTTTAACAACCAATTCAATATTGATGTAATGATTTGACCTCATAAGTTCTTCATAGCTTTCCATATTTTGCTCTAACACCTCCTTGTGTTTTCTCAATCACAAACTTCCTAGCCCTCTATCATAAATTGTACCCAAAATCAAATCTTAAATATTTCTTTTTATAATTATAATAGCTTGAAATCAATCAGTCCTGGGAGTTATTGTAGTAATTCTTAGCTAGTCATTTTATCCCCACATTTTTATTGTGAAAATTAGGATTGCATATATGCTTTTGTTAAAAACTTTTACTTGTATACATATGTATGAGTAGTCAGTAACCAATGATGCCAAAATTGAAAATAACCAGAGAAATTAAAAATAGTTATTTGGAAACTATTTAAATCTCTAAAGTTGTTTAAAATGTATCATTTAGAGTACCTAATCATACATTTAGCTCTCATAAATTGTTAGGTGTTCCTAAGAAAAATAAACTCTCTTATTTTAGCAACAATAATCATGTGAAGTCCTTCATTGAATTGGTTAGAATTGTCAAATAATATATTAAGCTCAATCTCAATCTTTGTCTTATAAAGGTTGAATTTGAATGGTTTTGATTTATGTCTTAATCCTTTATTAACATCTAAACCACCTTGTTCTTTAAAATTGCAATTATCATTTAACTTAAAGTAATATTATATTTTCATCTTATACATCATCTTCATTATCTATTACTTTTTCTTATAACATTTTCCTTTTTTTGTTATATGTTACATAGATTCTTATTATTCTTTTTCTTCAGTTGTCTCCTTTTAAAGGAAACATTTAATACATGGACTCTTCTAACTCTTTATCATCCAATCTTAAATCAAACACCTCTCTAATCCTTACATTAATAGATATGTTGTCTTTTTGCTCAATTAAATTACCATTACTGTCACTTACACCTACAAATTCTTGCTTAATTGTATATTCATCCATGGATTGTATAATAGTAAATTGAGTAACATTGAAAAGGACATCATATGTAATCCCATTAACGAGCTCAGCATCACCAATATCATCAAAATATTCACCACCAACTTTAACATCTATATATTTTTCTAATTGTGGCAAATTAGAACCACAATCAACACATATCTCTATCACCTTATGTTATGCAATAAGCTTACATATTTTCATCATATAAGCATCGTTCTTTCTCATATATTCCATACCTTCCTTTTAGACAAACTTTTCATCAGAAACATAGTTAATTTCTCATACCAATCATCCATCTTCTTTTACCTACATACTAAAATAAATGTTACATTAAGCATAAAGGCATTGAATAGATCACAATCACTCTATTAATGAGGTAAGTGATAGTTATGAATTAGTATGTGTTTTTCTAAGTATTTGGCATGTGTTTCTTGCATGATAAGTTAGTATTATTGTGTTTTAGGACTTGTTTTGTGTGCCTTTGTTTAGTTTAATCTTAATGGTTATTCTTTTATGTTTGATATTGTTTTAGGGTAGGAATTGATCATTTTGGTGTAGGAATGGAGGGTGGACACGTTTGTGATTGAGCTAAGGACTAAGAGAAGAGAAGAGAAGTGGAGCTGTTGAAGAATAAGAATGCACGACCGTGGGAAAGGGTATGTTTCCCACAATCGTGGGAAATCTATGGAGAAAATTTATGTTAAGTTAACCCACGATCGTGAAAAGCATAAGTATACTTCCCACAATCATGGGAACTAGACCCACGGTTTTGGTAAGCATAAGTACAATTCCCACAATCGTGGGAACTGGAAGTTGAAGAGACATGCAAGTTTTATATTTTTTTAGGTTTTTTTGACTTTATAAGACATAGAATCCCAAGAGCCACCAGGGGGTCGTGGAACTTGCTTCCTGGAGATAAAAGACAGATTAAGAGCCTAAAGATAGGGGAGATTCAAGGTTTCATCCCCGATTAAGCAAAGAGCATCCCGTCATCCAGATTTTCTAGATTGGGCAAAGAAGAGGAGAGGTTACCCCGTCCAGTCTTGTTTTAATTTATTTCTCTTCTACTATGTTTATAATGGCGTATTTGATTGTTGGGGATGTTATAGATATAATGATTGGCTAAAACAATTCTTAGGGTTTGTTGTTGAACTATTTGTGAACCTTTGGTTCATTAATTTAATGATATACATGTTTGTGTTATTTATAGTACTTAAACCTTGAAATAAATTGAGAGAGTGAGCTTGGTAATCTGTGTTAATTGTACAATAAGAGTTGACGATTAATAGACCTATAAATACCAAGTTATTGATTTATTAAGAAGAGATTTCAACAGATTACTACACTGCCTATAGAATAGCTTCATATCTAGTTGAATGTTTAAGAAAGGCTTTGCACATCGAGAGATCTTAAAGTTAATTCTATAACTAGTGACATTTAGTTACACCTTGAGAGAGGGTAGCTCGAATTTTAGGAAATCTTGAGCCAAACATAAATTGAATCAATTAATCCAATGGGAGTAAATAGGGATAATGACAAGTCCTAATGTTTAATCTTGATTTTCTCTAAGTCTTAGTTTATGATTTTGGTTTAGGTTGCATTGTTCCCTGTTACTTTTAGTTTGTCTTTATTTTAGTTATTTTCTTAATTTTATTGAAACAATTTATTAAACAAAGAACAATCTGAATTAAGTGGTGCCTAAGCACAATCCTCATGTGATCGATATCCACATTCAACTACAAGTATAACCTGTATACTTGCAGTTTGAGTGTAAGACTAGTAGTGTGTTTTGCATTCAACATGTTTTTGGCGTCGTTACTGGGGATTGATTGTTTAACACCTTGTTTAGTTTAGGTTACTTTGATTAAAAGTTTTTGATACTTTTCCTTGTGTCTTTGTAGGTGCATGAACACAAGGAACATCTGAAGGAATACTGAATTTCATGACAAAGAGTTAGTATATATCACAAGGCAGGAACGATAGTTGAGAAGAGCGAAGCACCAAGACATTATACAAAGAAACATGGCGGAAGAAGGAGAACAAGGAGGGGCTGAAAGGACATTGATGGACTTTATGAGACTAGGATTCAGTCCTCAAGGAGTTATAAGGCCAGCGATTTAAGCTAACAATTTTGAGATCAAGTCGACACTCCTCAACATTCTTCAGAGTAATGTGCAATTCTATGGGTTGTCTAATGATCCTAATGCCCATCTTGCCAATTTTTTAGAGATATGTGACATTTTCCGATTTAATGGGATGTCTAACGATGCAGTGAGGTTGCGATTATTTTCTTTCACTTTGAGAGATTAAGCGAAGGCGTGATACAATTCACTCAGCTTAGGGCAGATTACTACTTGGGAACAGTTACCCTATGCATTTCTCGCCAAATACTTTCCATTGACCAAGACAACAAGGATCATTAAGGAAATCACAAATTTTCACCAAAGTGAAGGAGAGTCTTTATATGAAGTTTAGGAGAGGTTTAAAGAACTACAGAGAAGTTTAAAGAACTACAGAGAAGTTGTCCCCACCATAACCTTTCGAGGGAATTCCTCATACAAACATTCTACAATGGTGTAAATCAGAGCACAAGCGGGACTATAGATGCAGTTATGGGAGGATCTTTGATGAAGAAAACTATCGATGCGGCAGATGACCTTTTGGAAGAGTTGGCAAGCAACAGTTATATGTGGTCAAGTGAAAGGAGTAGACAGGGGCAGAAAGATCAAAAAGGTAGGATCCCAATTGACTCTATTACCACTTTACAGGCACAGATCACAGCCCTCATTAAGCAATTAAGGAACATATAAGGAGCATCTTCATATACAACCAAAGCTATGCAATGTTATGCAGGCAAGACAACCACTGAACAGGTAAATTATTTAGGCCAATTATAGGAAGGAAAGAATCTATACTCAAATACTTACAATCCAGGGTGGAAAAATCACCCAAATTTTTCTTGGAGTACTAGCAATGTAGGTGGCCAAACAAGACCGTAAGGAACTCCAGAATTTCAACAAGACCGACTTAGATCTTTAGAGAATAAAATGGACAAGTTGATGGATTTTTTGGTGTCCATAATGGTAAATCAAGAAGAGAACCAAAAGAGAATGTTTTCAAGCCAGGAGGAAGGTCAAAAGAGAATGGAGGCAAAGTTTGATCAGATAGTGAAGAACCATGCCTTATCCATCCACAATTTGGAGGAACATATAGGTTAACTTGCTAATGTTATGCCTTTTAAAAGTGCAAGTATCCTACCAAGCAATACTGAGGCCAACCTAAAGGAACAATTGAAGGCTATCATACTTTAAAGTGGCGAGTAGATGGAGGAACCAAGTGTGAAAAAGGATAGCCAAAAAAAGGGAAAAGGAAAGAAGATTCAAGAAGAGAAAGAAGAAGAGAGGTCGTATGTGCCACCACCACCATACAAGCCCAAACTTTCATATCCATAAAGGGTGAGACAACATCAGGTAGACACTCAATTTTCCAAGTTTCTAGAGAAATTGAAGAGGCTTTAGATCAACCTGCCATTAGTGGAAGCTTTAGAGTGCATTCCCAAGTATGCAAAGTTCCTGAAGGACATACTAACATACAAACGTACCTGGGAGGACAATCAAACAGTCAATTTGACGAAGAATTGCAATTCGATTATCTTAAACACCTTCAAAACTACAAGATCTGGGGAGTTTTACAATTCCATGTGTTGTTGGTGACTTTGAATTTTCTAAATGCTTATGTGATTTAGGTGCAAACATTAACTTGATTCCTTTGTCTTTTTTGAGAAAATTGGGACTAGAAGAGGTCAAACCAACATCCATCCTGATTTAACTTGCGGATCAATCCATCAAGAGGCCTTATGGAGTCATAGAAGATGTGTTAGTAAAAGTAGATAAATTTATTATTCTTGTTGATTTTATGGTATTAGATTTTGAAGCTGATAAAAATTGTCCATTGATTTTGGGTAGGCCCTTTATGAATACTGGTAAGGCATTGGTTGATGTGCATGAGGGAAAACTTATTTTGAGGATTGGTGATGAGCAGGTTAAGTTTAATATGTCTAAATCTTTGAAGAAACCGATGGATGGTAATGTATGTATGAAGATTGATGTTGTGGATGAATGTGTGAAGGAGGTTGGAAAGGAAGTTAATGAAGTTACTGAAGTACACAAGGATGAGAGTGTGAGAGAAGAGGATTTATGTGCGAAAGATGAGTTAGAAAAGTTGGAGAGAACAGATACACCTACACCACCTTCCATTATTAATCCCCCTACTTTAGAGCTTAGACATTTACCTTCTCATTTGAGATACACCTTTTTAGTTAAGAATCATACCCTACCTATCATTATCTCAAACCAATTGGATTGTGAGCAAGAAGAGAAAGTGGTGGAGAACATTAGGAAGAGGATGAGAATTATGGGGTGGAAAATTTCTAATATTGGAGGGATTAGCCCCAATGTGGTGATGCATAGGATTAACCTAGAAAAAGGGCGTAAATTTGTGAGAGAGCAACAAAGAAGGTTAAATCCAAATATGCAAAAGGTTGTGAAGAAGGAGGTAGTAAAGTTGTTGGATGCAGGGATTATTTATCCTATTTCAGATAGTGAGTGGGTGAGTTCGGTATACTGTATGCCTAAGAAGGGAGGCATTACAATGATGGAAAATGAAAAAGGTGAAAAAATTTCCACTAGGACCATCACAAGTTGAAGGGTATGTATTGATTACTGGAAGCTCAATTTGGCCACTAAGAAAGATCACTTCCTTTTACCTTTTATGGACCAAGTGATTAAGAGGGTGGCTGGCCATATATTTTACTGTTTTCTTGATGGATACTTAGGGTACAATTAGGTGGTTGTATACCCACAAGATCAGGAGAAGAACACTTTCACTTATCCTTATGGGACTTTTGCTTATTGCATGATGCATTCAGTTTATGCAATGCACCTGCCACATTCCAAAGGTGCATGATGGCCATTTTTTTGGACATGAATGAGAACTTCCTTGAGATATTTATGGACGACTTCTCTGTCTTTGGAGATTCTTTTGATCATTGTTTGTTTAATTTAGACAGAGTACTTCAAAGATGCGAGAAGCCTCATCTAATCTTGAACTGGAAGAAGTGTCATTTCATGGTCCAAGAGGGAATTGTATTAGATCATAAGATCTCATGTAAGGGGAATAAGGTGGACCAAGCTAAGACTAAAGTAATTGAAAAGTTACCACCTCCCACCAACATCAAAGGCATCTGAACCTTCCTTGGTCATGTACGGTTCTACAGACAGTTCATCAAGAATTTTTCTCTTATCGCTAGACCCTTAACTCATTTATTAGTTAAAGAAGTGCTTTTTTTTTATGATGCTTGTTTGGACGCTTTTAATAGGTTGAAGAAGGCACTTATATAAGCATTCATTCTGACAATCGCTAGATTGGTCTCCTCCTTTCGAGATTATGTGTGATGTAAGTGATCATGTCATAGGTGGTGTCCTTAGTTAGTGAAAGGAAAAGAGGCTACATGTCATCTATTACGCAAGCAAGACCTTGATGAGAGCACAATTGAATTACACAACTACAAAAAAGGAGTTATTTGTTGTGGTATTTGCATGTGAGAAATTTCTTCTTATCTTTTAGGATCATATGTCATTATTTTTATAGATCATACAACATTGCGATATCTTTTTGCGAAGAAGGATGCCAAGGTTAGGTTTATTCGGTGGGTACTTCTGCTCCAAGAATGTGACATTAAGATTAAAGACAAGAAGGGAGCAAAAAATGTTATAGCTGACCACCTCTCGAGACTTGAAGGAGGGCACCATAAAGAAGAAGAGGAAATCGAGGAGAGCTTTCCTGTTGAGGCTTGAATGATGGTAGATAATCCTTTTCGCCCTTGATTTGTAGATATTGCAAACTACCTCTTAAGTAGTATTCTTCTTTTCGATCTTTCTTATCAACAAAGGAAGCAATTTGTATTTCAATGTTCTCGTTATATTTGGGATGAACCTATACTTTATAAGATAGGAAGTTGAACATAGATTGGAAGCTTACAGGTGAGAAAAGATTGTTACAACTTGACGAATTAGAAGAATTGAGGTTTGACGCTTAGGAAAATGCCAATTTGTATAAGGAAATGACAAAAAAGTGGCATGATGCTCACATAAAGAGGAAGGAGTTCAAGAGTGGGAACTTGGTGCTTTTGTTCAACTTATGACTTCGATTATTTCCTGGAAAGCTCAAGTCAAGATGGAGTGGACCCTTTAAGGTTATTCAAGTGTTTTCCCATGGAGCTTTGGAGTTGGAAAATGTCAAGGGTGAAGCATTCAAGGTCAATGGGCATAGATGCAAGCCGTATTATGAAGGGACATACTCACAAGAAAGGGAAGTCATCTCTTTCCTTTCTATGACTTCCCTTTCTTCTACTCCTTTATGAATACATGTGAAATGGTCAAGCTAATGACCTTAACTTAGCATGTTTACCTTTGTTTTTCTTTTTTTTTTTCTTACTTATGTGTTTGATTTGTTTGGTTTTGATTATGTTTAGTTTGAATTTTGTTTAAGTTTTAACTTGTTTTCTTTTCAAATTTCTTGTTGGTTAGTTGATTTTTATATATTGGTAGGTTGATTGAATGTTGGGAATACATGCTAAGCTTAAAAGAAGGCTAAGACGTTGGAAAAGTTGGACAATCCACGATTGTGGGAATTAGGTTGTTTCCCACGAATGTGGGAAGGCTCTTTAGGAATTTCTGGAGCCTTAACCCACGATCATGGGAATGGGCCTATTTCCCACGAGCATAGGAAGGTTCTGTAGAAACTTTCTAGAGCCTTAACCCACGATCATGGGATCCTTTGAAGAAAACTTTTTAAAAACCCTCTTTTCTTCATATTACAATCTTGATGTGGATAGTGTGCGCACAGCTAACCCTGATGTGTTTGACTTACCTTATTTAAGATGCTATGAAATTTTGGAATTCCATTCTATGGAGCTCTGAAATCCTCAGACGTGCACTGTTGTTAAGAATAAGAAGGGCAAGGATCCATCCATCTCTCAGGAGCCCCCAGAGGCCTAAGAACAAGTAGTTGAAGAGGAACCAACCGTACAACAAATGTTGATAAGTTTTAGCAAATCCTTAACCAAATGGTCGCAAACCATCAACAAATGATGCTACAAATTAATTAGCTCAGCAACCAGATGCAACAAATGCATAAGGAGCAGCGGTACATCAAGAAGAAATTCCTCAAGTTCATCTAGACAAAGAAAATTGGCATCCCTTCTCCTACGCCTTCGCCACTATAATCTCCATGAGCCTTATTACCCTTCACTTTTTATATTGTTTTACTTACTTTGTTAGTTTTTTTATTTGTTTGCTTAGTTGATGTGCTTGATGTTTTGATTTCCTTTTATGGTTGCCTTGTCACATTGAGGACAATGTACTATCTAAATGTAGGGAGGTGACATTTGCTTTGTCAATTACATTGTTTTAGTTTGTTTTATTTACTATTTGCATTTTGTTAATTAGGATGTATGTTTTAGGCATATTAGGTTGTTGTTTTATGTTGTTTTGAGTTAAGCAATGAAATCACACTTGAATCATTTTGATGTATTTTTTCATGAGATTCTATCATGCTAATTAGAATGAGAGTGGATGCATGCTTGAACTCATATTAGGCTACTTGAGTGGAGAGTGAATCATGTTGAGTGATAAAAAGCAGTTGGTTGCATAAGCTTACTTAAAATTTGATGCTTAAGTAATGAGGTAGTGTAAAGATGCATAATGAATTTTCATTTGAGCCAATGTGAGAATTGAACCTATATGACTCCATCTATAGTAATTTCTTTGATTGTGTGATGTTTCCTTAGGTTACTACCTTTAGAACTTGCTTTGAATTGGTTTGAGTCTACTAGATGCATGCTTAATAGAGATGATTAAGGTTTTTTTTTGGTGAAAACCTTTGGCTTAAATGACATGCCTTTTTTATTATCCCTTGCTAACTCTATTAAGCCTTAACCTTTTTGTTTCTTGAAAACACCTCATATTTCAAAACCTGAAACCTCATTAGCCAACCCATTCACAAGCTTAGTAAAGTATTAAGGGATGCGCTAGTTTGGGATTTTTGATACAATTTTTTCTTTCTAAGATGAGTTGAGTGATACTTCTACTCTTGGATCACGTTGTATTTAGTTGCTATTTTGTTTATTGTTTCTTCAATTATTAAAAAAAGAAAAGAGAAAAGAAAAAGAAAGAATGTTTTGGTAGCATCAATAAGTACAGAGTAGTAGTTTATTTCCATTTGTATCTCAGAAAAATGTTTTGTTATCCCTTTGTTCACTTATTCCCTTATGAATGCTTGTATTAAACCCTTTACCCTTTTTGACCCACCTTAACCCTTACCATATTATAACCTGAAACAAGTCCTTTTGATTTATTTATGCATGTAATCATTGTATAGGAGAATTGGTGTATTAGCAAGCCTATGGTAGTGTAGTTTCCTATTACTAGCTTGGACGAAACACTAACCATTAAACACTTGAGAGAAATGAGTGAAACCGTGAGGAAGATTCATTTTGTGTTTATATTTATCTTTGAGTGATGGTGTCATAAATTGAGTTTGCTTATGTATACTAATGAAAAGTAGTCATGATATGTATAATAGCTTGACATTTGAGTTAGCCAAAATTTGAGGGATTGCATGCTTTAATCTTTGTGAAAATGAAGTGATGGAATTGATTGATTGTGTTTGATTTTGCTTGAGGACAAGCAAGGATTTAAGTGTAGGAAAGTTGATAGTTGTACATTAGTATGTGTTTTTCTAAGTATTTGGCATGTGTTTCTTACATGATAAGTTAGTATTATTATGTTTTAGGACTTGTTTGTTTAGTTTGATCTTCATGGTTGTTCTTTTGCATTTGATATTAGTTTAGGGTAGGAATTGATCATTTTGGTGTAGGAATGGAGGGTGGACACCTTTGTGATTGAGCTAGGGACTAAGAGAAGAGAAGGGAGGTGGAGCTGTTGAAGAATAAGAACCCATAAGGGCATGTTTCCCACGATCGTGGGAAATCTATAGAGAAAGTTTCTGTTAAGTTAACCCACAATTATGGGAAGCACAAGTATAACTCCTATGATCGTGGGAATTGGAAGTTGAAAAGACACGCAAGTTTCATGTATTTTTTAGGTTTTTGTGACTTTATAAGACATAGAATCCCGAGAGTCACCAGGGGGTCGTGGAATTTGCTTCCTAGAGCTAAAAGATAGATTTAGGGCCTAGAGATAGGGGAGATTCAAGCCCAATTAGACAAAGAGCATCCCGTCATCCAGATTTTTCAGATTGGGCAAAAAAGAGGAGGAGCTGCCCCATCCAGTCTTATTTCAATTTCTTTCTCTTCTAGCATATTTATCATGGAATATTTGATTGTTGGGGATGTTATGGATATTATGATTGGTTAAAACAATTTTTAAGGTTTGTTATTGAACTATTTGTGAACCTTTGGTTATTGATTTAATAATATACATGTTTATGTTATTTATTATACTTAAACCTCGCATATAGAGTCCAATCATTAGGAGTATTCACTAATATAACCAATTCAATTTTAATATATAAAATATAAAAAAGAATGTTAATTTTCTTTTAAATTCAAATTTTAATTGGCAGTAGGAACTAAAATGAACAATACAGTAGCAATAAATGCGAGTATACTTACTTCTATAATCTTATCCTTTTGTTTTTTACTTCACAATAACTCGGGATTGAATCCCATAAAGATGATAACGTCTATAAATTCAATGGGATGAATTCCATGGTGATAATGTCAAATCGAATCAAGGACTGGATCTCTCAGTCACACCCATAACTGGGAGAGGTCACGGGTGTGACTTCCCAGTCACGAGTGTGACTAGGGGCAGCCACACACCCGTGGTTGGGGTGACTTCTCCCAATCACACACCTGTGATTGGGGAGGGTCACACACCCTTTAAATAAACCATCACTACTCGTTTATCTTCCTCTTTTTATTTTCCTTTGCTTCTTCTCCACTCGTAGACCCAATCTCCACTCGTAGCCACACTCCCTTAGACTTAGGCCCAGGTAGCTGCACCACACCGCACCGCATCCCTCATTAATGCACGTTTGTGCTCACCCAATGCTCGCCTATGCGGCACACACCCGTGCCTACCTTAGCCACTGCACAACCATATTGTCGCTGCCACTGCTCCAATTAACGTCTCAAGCCCGTGCATCCACCAAACCAACCTAGTAGGAGAACAAACGTTGCCTTTACCTACGCAACCAATTATGCATCCAAGAATGAAATAACCCAGAGTTCCCTCGTTTCCACCACAAGAGCCTAATTCAGGTATTTCGTGCCTTAACTTTCAAAGTACAGAGCACGAACAAAAATACACCTTTCTTAAGGAATGTAAAATTATTCCAAACAGATTTTTATATTCTCAAACACATATTTAATTAGGAATATTTGATTGAATCCATGAGTTGCTGTGAAATATAGGCTGGGAACAATTTTTTGAATTTAGTAAAAATTCACATGTAGCATTGACATTAGAGTTTTTGACCACTTTAGAATTAGTTCGTGAAACTAATAGTAGGGACACTGCATTAAATCTTAAATTTTTATTAATGATTACATATCATGTGATCACTTTAGAAGTACTTAATGTTATTTTTGGCTTTCCAAATAGTGATTTCTATGAATATCCTGACGATTTTGTGGCTAGCAACTTTTGGTCACAATTGACCAATTCTAGGAAATCGTTTTCCCCTAGTCAGTCTAAATCATATGCTATTATAGACCCTGCCCTTCACTAGCTCCATCGATTTTTAACTTTTATACTATTTAGTAGAGGAGATAACAATGGGGCAATTTCTAAAACTGAATTATTTATTTTGTGGTGTATGGTACATGTTAGGCCTTTTAATGCCGATAGTTAGTTAAGTCTGCATTTATATAAAGTGGCCCAATCTAGTTCAAGTAAAATAGTTGTTGGGGTATTTATGACCCAAATTGTAGAACATCTTGGCTTGCTAACTGAGAGAATACCCATGTAGTTAGTTTCGGGCAACTCGACTCTCTACTTGAAATCTTTGGAGTCGATGAAGGTTATCAGGTGGCAAGGTGATTGCTATATTCTTATCCATGATGATATAGGGGAAGCTTCGAGCAGCAAGCGAGCTCGAGTTATGGAAAGGGAAGCTACAGAAGAAGATGATGTTCCATACCCTAACCCCAACATATGCATCAGACATCTTCAACTAGTTTTGTAGAGTATCAATCACTAATAAATCAATTGATAACATTTGAACGATGAACAAATGACAGTCTCCACAATATTAAAGCTACCGTGAGGAGATCCAAACCTTCATGGCTAATTTGAATGCTCGCTTCAGACAGCCTCTACCCCTATCTTAGTATCGTGTTTCTATCCTTTCCCTTTTTATTGGTTATTGTTTTAATTTCTTTTCGTTTTCATATTT
This sequence comes from Erythroxylum pedicellare, assembly GCA_027563575.1. Taxonomy (NCBI): domain Eukaryota; kingdom Viridiplantae; phylum Streptophyta; class Magnoliopsida; order Malpighiales; family Erythroxylaceae; genus Erythroxylum; species Erythroxylum pedicellare. Next base: position 16,997,675 of record JAOQMP010000210.1, on the reverse strand, counting down.
TTCCTTACTTTCGTTCTTTTGCATCTTAGATCCATCTTTCTTTTTCTTATCACATCGAGGGTAAAGTGATGTTCAAATGCTACATGAGTAATAGTTTAGAATAAAAGAAAAAAATGATTATTTGTTTCTTGTGTGTTTGTTTTCCCATTTAGTAGTTAGAGATGCATGATTATTAAATGAACTCAATCTGGATTAGAAATGCATAATATGAGTGAATTAGGATACTTGCATGCTTAGACTAATTAACTTGGATTTTGGTTAAAAGGACACTAGTTTGTTGTGATAGATGAATGACACCTTTCATTTGGTAAGATTTTAAGCATTTTTGAAATATTAAATAGCAAATTCTATCGTTATTTGTTGAGAGTATTCTTTCATGATTAAGGAACTCCAGAACTTGCTTGTAAATACTTGTTGAGATCACACAATCTTATGCAAATATTGAAATGATAAAGGCAATTAGGATTTAGACCTTTTACTTAAAAAGCCACCATGATGTTACCTCTAGTAAACTCCCTTTGAGCTTAATATGGCACCTTTTCCTTAATTCTTTAACATGACAACTCTAGTAAATTTCAGGTCCCTACCGAATTCCCACTTTTATCAATTTTTGCATGTTTTCTTTAATTTGATTTTATTAGTTAGTTTTATTTTCTTTTCTTTTTTCAAAATCCAAAACCCTCTGTTAAGTGTAAACACCGATTAATTTCATTTTATAAACTTTACACATACTCGTTGTGGGATCGACCTAGACTCACCACTGCTATAGTAGTAGTTTAGTTATTTTATTTTGACTAGCGTAACGACACGCGGTCAAATTTTGGCGTCAGTGCCGGGGAGTGCGGTGTTTTAGTTTTTGTTTGTGAGTTAATTGGTGTTTTGTATATATTTGTTCATAATTGATTTCTTTCATGTTATTTTGTGATCCTTTCATTTTTTTATTTCGTGTTTAAAAAAATTCGATATAGACGAAAGTAATTTCTTTTATAACTTATATTCTCAATCTTATAATAATGTTTGGACTGATCAACCTAACTTTTGTTATAGATGGGATAATCATCAGAATTACTTCCATGATAGTCTGCAGGATGCACAACAATTCTCGTACAAACCAGAAGCTTCCTATCACGTCTCCGATCCATCTCTGGAAGAGTTTATTTTGCAATTGCAAGAGAATACTTTACAATTCCAAAAGGATGGAGGGCAATTTCCAAAAAACACATGGTCTAATGCCTAAGATTTAGAGAGCCAACACGATTTAGGTGCATCTTTAGAAGAACTTGTTAAGAATCTAGCTGCTAACACTTTACAATTTCAACAAGATACATAGCAGCAGTTGCAAGAATTATGACAAAAGACAAAAGCAAGCCAACAAAGGATGAAACACCTAATGGGTCAGATGGCAATAAGTCTTAATCGCCTAGAATCAGAAAGTGAAGAGGAGCAGCTGTGTCAACCCGAGGTGTATCCAATTGAAGTTTGCGCGAAAACTTTACAAAGTGACAAGGAGCTTGAGAATTTTCAGGTCAACCCTCAATGACTTGTTTGTGTCGAAGAAGTGAAGGAGCTCAAAGCCAAAAAGGACTCATCTTTTAGCTCGAAGGTAAGTACTGAGTCCATTATTATTTTTTAAACTAACTCTTTACCTTTACATAACAGATTGGAGGAGTTAAATGATAAATAAAAAGTTAAACAGATGTTCCAAATATTTCCAGAGTGTATGGACTTGGTCAGGATTAAGAAGTTGAGGATAGGGAAGATGCTGAAGGAGGATGATGATCAACTAAGGCCCTATCCGGAACTACCTCGAGTGGAGGAGCCACATGTGATACCTGAAGATCACAATTTTGTCAAGTGAGGAGAAGAAGGAGTCAAGCCAGTGACCCTCAACAAAGACGCTTCTTGGGAGGCAACCCAAGGGAAGTAAAGTTCTTTCCCTTTCTATTTTTGCATTACTTTTTATTTGCATGTGTGTTTTTAAATTTGTTTGTTTTACTTGTTTTTAAGTTTTCAATCAAAATGCGAGAAAGAATAAAACAAATGAAACAAACATTTTCTCGTTTTCTATTGCTTCTGGGATTATATAATTATGATTAAAGTGTGAATTGACTAGAGAATTTCATAGCAACTTTAGCATGTACTTTTGCTCTTGTGATTGGTCGATATGCATTATCTTTAGAA
>JAOQMP010000210.1:16973626-16995394 GCA_027563575.1 Erythroxylum pedicellare | reverse complement strand
TTAAAAATATATATTAAATTTAATTATATTTATTAATATTATTAAATTAAAAATTAAATTAAAATTGATATTATTATTTATTATTATGATTTTTGGAGATATGATTAAAAACAAACAATATAACTATAATATGACAATGAACTATTTTGCAATTTTTAAAAAAATTTAAAGACTATTTCATAAATTTAAAAAATTACCCGAAATAGTACTCGGTATAACTGGTACCGATATAGTATCGTACCAAAATCCAATCTAGTACCAAGTCCGGTACGATATTCGTAACATTGGTTGAAGAGGAAGTAGGGTTTTATAAAAAAGTTGTCGTAGAGTTGAGAGAGAAGGAAAGGTTAAATTGGCTAACTTACTTTTTAGATTAAATTCCTAAGGAAAATAATATAAATATCAAGGGGGTACTAGAATTTAAAATCCAAGTAAAGTGCTACTACTTTGCCTAGATTGAGAAAGTTTTTACTTTCCTAACTAATCAAACGTGATAATTTAAATTTTAGGTAAAAGATTACTTTCCTAAGCAAGAATCTATGCCAACCAAACAAGGGTTTAGACTTACTATCGTTAAAGAAGTTTTGAAAAGTTTTAGCATGCTAAGGTTAGTATACGTGTACCTCAACATTAAACCTGATGCATTTTATTATACCAATCTGACTAAACTGCCAAACATTAATTCTCCTAATTAATGTAAGCCTCTGTTGTGTTTACTGGAATACGTAGCATAGATCTTATTATATGTCCTGGATTGCTCATGTAAGGGTAAAAATAAAGAAAATGTGGAATACTTAATTTTAGTTCCATTTTGACTTTCGAAGTAGTTTTTGTGGCCAAAACGAGCTCCAATCTTTTAGAATCTTCACGGGAATCGTACACCGATATGTGGTTAACATCTTTCTACATTTTTCTCAAAACGTAAGCGCTTTTAATAGGTTAGAGAATCTGTATGCTTACGAATGATATGAGAAACTGCAAAAGACCTTAACTTTTATATATAGCTTCCATATTAGGTTTTCCCATCACAGGCTTGATATAGGTCCAGTCCATACTAATCGGGATCCATTTTCCTCCTAGACTTCGACCAAATGATTTAGATCATTTATTGGGCTACTTTATTACCTTTATCTCGATCAAATTATATAGCTTAACCGATAAGTTATTGAAAAACTAAAAATATATAATTAATGGTTGTCCAACTTTATAAGAAATGATTAAATTATCTAACATTCTCCCCTAGACAATCATCAATTGCAATTTTGACTTAAGTTTAAAAAAAGTTTGAAAATTTGGTTAAGTCACGCCACTGTATTGGTACCAAATTTAAAAATTGAAAACATTTGATCCAAAGATAATGAAAGTCTAACATTCCGTCCTGTAAGGCTTTTGATACTGAAAAATATCAAACACATGTGTCATGTATAACATACGTATAATATAATCGTGAATATTTAATATCTTACTAACATGAATAAGAAAATGAAGTGTGGTAAACTAGGATGATACCTGTATAATCTAATATGTATCATCTTTGTTTGTAGGTCTTAATTTCTCCAATTTTATGTTAAACTGCATATGCTAAACTGCAACAGAGAAATCATGTTTCCTCTCACCAAATGTTAAACAACAATAGAGAAAACTTGTTTTCTCTCACTAAATGCTAAACAACATTAGAGAAAACATTTATGTTCTCTAACTGGATGCTAAACCGCATTATAGAACTTTTATGATATTAAATCTTACATCTCCTTATTTCATGTCAAATTTATGGATATCCTTACTAAATTGCATATGTCTAAATGACATAGGCTCAAATTCAATATTTATATGTGCCCAATGACCTTTAAAATGCATAAGATCAACACAAATCTTAAGTCTTTCGTTGTATTATGATTGCACATAAGAATAGTTATTAATGAGAATAAAAAGATGATCATCTATATTAATAAATAATCATAACACAATAAAACATCAAAATGCACAAACATTTAAGGAGCAAATACAACGACCCCTAGCTACTATTGTCTGAGAACCTTAACACGCCCATATTGGATACATGTTTAACAAACAATGGTGGGCAAATTCCTTTAGTCAATGGATTAGCTAACATCTCCTCAGTCCTGATATACTCTATTTCGACGTCAGTTTTCTGAATGGTTAGACCCTGTGATTTTCTTATTGTTGTTACTGAACAACACTGCAGTAAGATTATCACAATACAACTGAATGAGTCTAGCTACCGAATCTACCACAGAAAACTCAGAAATCAAGTTTCTGAGCCAAACTGCCTGTGTAGTAGCTCCATAACATGCAACAAACTCTACATGTATGGTCAAGGAAGTTACCAGTGTCTATTTGACACTTTCCATAATACTACACCATCTGCCAACACAAAAATGTACTTTAAAGTGGATTTGCAATCATCCGGATACATAGCAAAATCGGAGTGTATATACCTTATGAAATTAAAATCGTTGACTTTTCTATATGTCAACGTATAATCATTGGTGCTTTTTAAGTATCTCAACACTCGCTTAACTACATTCCAATGGTCTACACTTGGGTTAGTCAGATATTGACCTAGCAATCCAACAGCAAATGCAATGTCTGGTTTAGTGCACATCTGGGCATACATCAGGCTACCAACAACACTAGAATAAGGAACATTTGCCATAGTCTTTCTCTTAACTTCATTCTTCAGACACTGCATAAAAAATAACCTCTCACCATGAGTGATATGTGTTACAACAGGTCTACCGTCAGCCACATTAAACCTTTGTAACACTCGCTCGATGTATGTTCTTTGTGAGAGGCTCAATAAGTGTTGAGATCTGTCCCCGTAAATCTATTTACTAAGGACAAAAGATGCTTCACCTAAATCCTTCATGTCAAAGTGTTTGGCCAAAAGTTTCTTCGCCTCATGTAACATGGTCAAATCATTTGATGCAAGCAAGATATCATCCACGTACGATAATAGTAAGATAACTTTGCTCCACCCTGACCTTATAGTATAAACATATTTCAACTGTGTTTTCCATAAAGCTAAAAAAAGGTCAAAACCTCATTAAATTTTAAATACCATCTTTTGGAAGCCTGTTTCAAGCTACATATTGATTTAGTCAACTTACAAACTTTCTTAGTTGCATCTTGATCCTAAAATCCTTCAAGTTGCTCGATATAGACCTCCTCGTAAAGGTCATCATTCAGGAAAGTGGTTTTAACGTCCATCTAATGTAGCTTCATGTCATAATGGGATACTATTACCATAATCACTCTAAACGCATCCTTTGAGGATATAGGATAGATGGTAACATTAAAGTCAACTCCTTTTCTCTAAGTGAATCCCCTGGCAACCAATCGCGCCTTAAACTGCTCAATTTGACCTTGTGTGTCCTTTTTGGTCTTGAATAGCTATTCGCAACTGACAGACCTGCAATGTTGAGGCAAATCAACTAGCTCTCATACCTTATTATGCCTCATAGATTGCATCTCATCCTTCATCGCTTCCTACCGTCAGTCTACATGGGGTCCAGAAATAGCTTCTATAAAAGTAACTAGATCCAAAACATATCCTATATCATAGTCTTCTTTAACCAAATAAACTATGTAATCTGATGAGATAGTAGGTCACTTCTTTCTAGTGGATCTACATAACTGTATAGGTTCTTATACCCTATGAACCTCTGTTTGGACAGGTATAGGTTCCTGTTCCTACACAGGCATAGTACTCGGACCTTCATCCACAGGATCTAACTATATAAGGTGGGATATAAAATAATTGAAGTATCCATCCTGCTATCTCCTAGAGGGTGCGAGGATTCACCCTCATTATGGACATTGTATTATAGAAACTTAACTATATATGATTCCACTATTTTGGCCCCTCCTTCTCTACAGTAAAATTTGTAATCTTTAGAGTTATCGGGATATCCTACTAGATAACAATGAGTGGAACGAGGCTGTAATTTGCTCTCATAAGGATTATATAACCAACCCTAACAAGGCAGCCCCACTCACGAATGTGTGTAAAGCTTGGTTTCCTTCTAACCTAGAGTTTAAAAGGCGTCTTAGGTATTAACTTACTTAGGACTCTATTCAAGATATACAATGTCATCTTGATGGCTTCACCCCAAAGGCATTTAGATGGGTTAGTCCTGCTTTGCATTGACCTCACCATATCCTTTAGGGTGAGATTGCGCCTTTCAGTCACACAATTTTGCTCAAGATTACCCGATATAGTGAATTGAGTTACTATTCCAACTGATTTTAAATACCTGGAAAATAGACCTTGTCCTACAACCCTATATTCGCCATAGTATTCCCCTCCCAATTAGATCTGACAATATTTATTGACTTTTCCATCTGGTTCTCAATCTCAGTCTTAAAGATCTTGAACTTATTAAGAACTTTAAACTTTTCCTCAAGTAAGAACACATAATCGTATTGGGAATAATCATCTATTAACGTCAAAAAATATCTAGCCTTGCATAATGTTACTGTATAGGGACCACTAATATTTGTATGTATACGGTCTGATAAACTAGAAGCTTGAGTTAACTCCTTTTGCTTTATCTTGGTCAACTTACTCCTGCAACAATCAATACTTGCTTCTAAATCACTGAAGTCCAGAGTTGGGAGAATGTTATCCTTTATCAATCTCTCAACCCTTTCCCTGGAAATGTGGCCAAGGCGTTTATGTCACAACATATATAATGTTTCCTTTATGAAGGCTCTCTTACGAGTAACAGGTTCAACAATATTATGAGAGGCATGCATTTCTTTAGTAGTAAAACACATTCTATATAATCCATAGGATAAGAAGGCAGTTCTGATAAATCTTACATTGATAGAAATATTTATAAACTAAGTATCAAATACAAAATGATAACCCTTTTTTTTAATCTAAGACTGGTACAAAGATCATATCTCATATAAAAGTTGATATATAAAAAGTGTCTCATAAACCATTACAAATCTCGTATCGAGGTTCAAACCTACATCCCGTACATATAAAATGTCCACCTCTCCATTATTATCGACCATCTGCTTCTCCTCTCCTTTAGTAGGGCTTCTCATGGATTTAAACCCCTACATTGTGGAAGTAACATGATTAGAAGCTCTACTATCTAGCCACCAAGAACTTGAAGTGGCTATAGCGAAGCTAGATTTATGAATCATGGAGGCCAAGGAGTTACCTGATAGTTCCTGTTTAACCTTCCTAAGTTTGTACTTCAGACAATCAGCTTTCTTATGCCCCCTTATCTTACAGAAGAAGCACCTTATAATCTTCATGTCATGTGGACTCTTGGCAATACTACATTGTCTAGTCTGATCTATGGAGAGGGTTGGGTTTCTTACCTTTACCCTTAGATTGTTAGGGCTTTGCCTTCCCCTTGCCTTTGGTGGTTGCATACAGGGTTGTATGAGGAGAACTCTTAACCTTCTCCTTAGCTGCAGCACACCGAAAAATAAGAGCATTGATGCCCTAGGCCTCATATTGAGAGATGTACGATGTCGTCAACATCTCCAAATCTTGTGGGAAAGTATTATGTGCCTGATGCATTATGAGTGTGTCAGGAATGGGTACATCAAGTGCCTTCAGTTTACTTTGAAGGTAAACAGTCCTAATGATATACTCTCTGATGCCTCCTTCTCCTATGTACCTCATGGAGAATAGCTCTTTAATCAAGGTGCTCTGCCCACATGGGAAGACACCTTATACCTCTGGGAAATACTAACCATAAACTCCTTTGCTATGATTGTATCCAATAATCCACTAAGAAGATGATCCGGGATTGACCTCTTGATAATAGCACATCCTATTTGACTGCTCCCGGATTGCCATAGTCTCCTTATTAGCTTTTGAGCTAATATTAGTGAGTGGAGAAGGTCTCTCTATATGCATCACCATATTGATGTCAACCATCTCCAAGGCAAACTCAACGTCCTTCTTTCACTTCTTCAAATTAAAACCAGTTAAGGCCTCAATTGTGACAGTATTGTTGTTTACAGAAAAGGTGACTACAAAACAGAAAAGACAATATAAAGATTAGTATAAATGCAGGATAACAATGATACTTAAAGCATTAAAGTAGTATCAATACTGAGAATTCGATTACACATATTATGAAATATCTTTAGGTTGAATACATAACATATGTAATTAGACCTCCACATAAAAGCTATCAGAATACAAATCATCAACTCTCATAACATTACTACCTTTGGGTTAATAGATCATTTAAGCAACAACTTTCCTCCATCTAATGCCTTTATGTACATCTCAAAACTTTATGTAAGGTCAACATCCTTAGGTAGAATAACCGAACATAAGACAAAAGCATCCCTCGACATGTCTGTAGAACAATCCAAAAATACTGACTTGAACGAACACTTTGGTGACTATATCCTCTTTAGTACCCTACAAGTTCCACAAATACAAGAGATACATCCTTATATTATCCTTGCATTCTATATAGGCATATTGTATGTGAAAATTATCAATAAATTTACAAAAACACACAGTTAAATAATCACATATTGGTACTAAAAACATTGTCTTTAAACTTTATTTGAGACTTTTATCTTAAAAACCCCAATAAGAATGACTATTGTGCTTTCTCGAATACCAAACCTACCATATAAGACACGAAACCTTAAGTATCTCCTTAATGTGCAGTTCAAAGCACAAAAATTCGCTCAAAATTATCTTTGAAAAGCTTGAAAACCTTTTTCTAGAATCCAATTACCAACATAATAAATCCAGAAAAATAAAAAATCACTTTAAAAATTCCCCCGACCCATAAACTGACCCAAAAGGACCCAAGGCACCCTTACAAGGATTCTAAAAATTTTTCTTTTTTCTGGTGCTGATGACAACACCGTACGTGGCCGCAGTTACTGTTAGCACGTGTGAAACACACACCATCACTCACAGACATGCCACAACTATATGGCACGTATGTTGCAGGCGTCAACTCTTGGCTCCCTCCTTACTGTCTACGTGTTGGGACATACATCGCACATTCCCTCCCATCGGAGAGTGGCCCGCAGACCCACAATGCACTCACGTGCCAGCCAAATTGCCTAAAGGTGGTTACTACAGCATCATCGGGCACGTGCTGAAAGAGCAATTGCCCTTTGACGAGGAAGGTGATTTTCGGCAATCTCGGAGCCCATTTTTGTACTTTTTGGCCCATTTTGACCCATTTTTCATAACTAGCCTCATGTATACCATTTTCACATAATCATATACATAAAAAAACTAAAAAAAATGAATCAAAACTAACGAAAACCATAATGGATGAAAACTGAAAAAACCTTCATTTCTGGTAACTCGATCACGTAATTGCTCTTATGTGTCCCGGATCGTACATGAAAGGATAAAAATGAAGGAAATGTAGAATATCTTATTTCGATTCTATCTCAACTTCTGAAGCAATTTTTATGGCCAAAATGAGCTTTAATCTTCCAAGACCTGCACGAGAATTGTACACCAACACGTGGTCAACGTCTTTTTATAGTTTTATCAAAACTTAAGCACTCTTAACAGGTTAGAGAATCCATATGTTACTAATGATATGAGAAACTATAAGAGACCTTAACCTTTATATATAGCTTCCATATCGGGCTTCCCCATCACAAGTCTAATATGGGTCCGATCCACACTAATTGGAATCCAATTTTCTCCTAGACTTCAATCTATTGATTTAGATCATTTATTGGGTTACTTTATTACCTTTATTTGGATCAAATTACATAACTTAACCAATAAATTATTGAAAAACTAAAAAATATAATTAATGATTATCCAACTTTATGGGAAATGACTAAATTGTTCAATATTCACAATCCTTAAAACACTCTAGGCAATGGTGAGGGAGAGGAAATGGTGGAGAAGTAGGTGACAGACATGGCAAGTGATGGACATATGATGGACACACAAGTAAACCCTTGGAGTTATTACCATTACCTTGCCAAAGTATCATTACATCATAACAAACTATTAGCTACGTTTTTTGTGTGTGACGAAACTAAAATCATCATTAAATGATGATTGCAAAATTTGTGGCAAAAATTCATAGTTTTAGAGACGTTCTACGGTATCGTTGCTGAAGGAGTTTATTAATGCCTAATTTTATGGCGATTTTCTTATTTCGTAGCTAAAGGTCATGCATTTGGTGACAATAATTGGAAACATCGTAAAAAAATGAACCTCTTGTGATGAAATACGTAATTCGTCACAAGAGGTAAACTTTTTGCCATTAAACCTTTGATTCATCGCCAAAAGTCGATATTAAAGAATTTATAATTAATTATGTTAATTTGGCATTTTTTTGATGATAACTGTACTTAATAATCCTAAGGATAGTTATAATTGATGTTTATATATGATTTTTCATTTTTTTTCATTTTTCTTCCTTATAAATTTGTTTATATATATATATATATAGTTAATGCATTAAAATTATAAAATTATCTTTTTAGATATAAAAAGCTAAACATACATAAAATTTTAATAACAATAAGATAAAATAATAAATTTAAGTTGAATACTATTCTTAAATAAATTTAAGTTGAATACTATTCTTAAATCAAAAAATTGTAAAATGTTTTCAAAGTTTTAAACATATTGTTGAAAAACACATGCATGGTAGGTAATTTAAATTTTAGAAAGTGAACGTTTTTTGGACATAAAAAGATAAGCATACCTAAAATTTTAACGTTACTAAGATCAAAATATCATAAATTTAAGTTGACTATTATTCTTAATCATTAATATTTACGAACAATAAAATAATTATTTTTTTGGATTCCAAGTGACATTAGAGTCGGGAGAAAAGGTAAAGGTGTTTCTAATGTCTGGATTCCCAAGAAGCCTCGTTGCATGTTCCAAGCTTTTAATTGAAATAGTTAAAAATCGTCTCTCAGGGTCTAGTCAATTGACACCTTCTTCTAACAACTTCTTTGTTTTAAATAAATTTGTGAAAGAGACGGTGAACGATTTCCCAAATCCAATTTGGGCTACGATACTAGATGAACCACACTACTAAGCATTTCAGCTAATGAGCAAAGAGAATAGAACAATCAAAGCTAAGTCAAATGGTATTAGGAAGTCAAATTCTTACACATCTATGATCGTCACTATGAACAGACATAGTTTTTGCAATTGACCATTATTCTGAAATAGTTGATTTCCCTAATCTTGTACAAACCATCGAGACATCACCGTCACCTCCATTTTCACCTATGTTCTCTTGAAGATTCAAGGAAGCTTAACACAACATATAGTATATACAATTAGATGTTCATATAATAGCTTCATAACAGAAAATGAGATATTGATAATAAAGAAAGAGAGGTAGTTTAGATGATACTAAGAACTTTGAAGAAGAAGATCAGCCATGGAAGGCAAGTAGTTATTAGTGTATGAAGAGGAGATTTGTTCTTCATTAACGATAATTTTGCCACATTCCTCCCATTGAAGCTCATTTCCACCATCAAAAACTAGTCTCCATGTCGACATTCCAGGATGAATTAATGTTAACAGTTTAATTCTAAAAAGTCAATAAAAGAATTCTTATTTGAATGTTCCAACACTCTAGCAATGTTAATTTTGGGATTTAGCTTTAATTTTTCTTAATGATTAACTTGTTAGTTTTGAGCAACTCCATTATATATATGTTTTCAAATATATGTATGCTAAAAGATTTGGTCTTTAAGAATAAGAGTAATAGGTTATTAGTTTTGAGTTTTGTTAATGGGCATTTTTTATTGATTTTAGATATATAATTTGCTAAACTCTTGTCCATTTAATGTTTAAATTGCACTAATTAACAATTATTTGTTTTAATTCTAGGCATATATTAGATTTAGGACTTTTAAAACCCTAAAGCAAGAAAACCTCTAAAAGGAAGAAGGATAAAAAAAAGGTTAATGTTTTGGCCACCAAAAAACGTTAATATTTTGGCCAAGACCAGAAAAAGAGGAGGGTTAGGTGTGAATGAAGAGAGTGGGGACTGAAGGTTTATGGGACATTGGAATAGAGAGAAAATGAAAAGAATAAAGTGGCGGCAGCAAAGGGAGAGGAGAAAAAAATGTGAGTGTGCTTATTTGATAAAGGAGGACAGCTGGATGAACATTAAAGACAGAGAAAGAAGAGAAGTAGTTGGCGGCACACAGAGAGATGTGCGTGAATAAGGTGGACCAAACCCAAAACATATTTGTCACATCAAAAGAGAAGTAGCTGACGGTGGATAGAGTAGTGTGTGTGAAAAGGTGACCGAAACCTTTATTAAAACATCAATAGACAGAAACAAAAGAAGATAGCTGGTGACTGCAGAGAGAGGAACAAGGAGCATAACAATAGGTGAGGAGTGCAGCATAGGCGAGGAGGCGCAGCAGGTGGTTGACAGCTTGGAGCTACTGCGGCTTGGAGCTACGGTAGCTTGGCTGAGTTCTGTGAGAGAAAACGAGGAGCTTGCGAGTTGGGATAATTTTTTGTGCGTGAACATTTGAGTTAATAAGAAACCCCCTAATCTTTGTTTGTCCTATCAAGGGAATAGTGAGCAGAATAGTAAAGACATTAGAGGCGTGAAGAGAGGAAAGAAGGTTGTGGCAGTGAACATAAATTAAGGATTTTTAGCTAGGGATCAGAATGGGGGCTGAAGCATTTTTTAGGAAAGACCCATGAAGGGCTAAGCATTCCGACGCCAGTTCGGAGGTGATATCGAAGCTGACGACCTAGGTTAAGTATTTTTTATTATTTTATTATTTCTTTCTCTCATTAGGAATTTATTGTGTTATCCTATATTATTGATTTGGATATTTTATATGGATAATCAAATTTTCGTTATTATTCGGTTATTTGTGTATGAACCCAATGGGTATTGTGAGTTGATGATTTTAATGCATTCATTGAATCGTTAATTGCAAAACTATTGCTAGAATTTCGATATAATCCGTAATTGTTATGTTGAAATTCATGTGTAAAGACTAATGATTCGTAATCATTAGGGATAACATGACCTAAGTTAAATGATGAATTGTATGTGTTTTTGCCTTGATTAATTAGTTTTTCTAATTTGTAATGCTACTGCCTAATTAAATCTAGAGATCGTATCCTAGGTTGTTCGATGGTTAGGTTTAATTAACAATCATATCTTGATTAAACAAAACCTAAGGAAAAACTCGGGTTAATTATTAACCCACGATTAATAGTTGCCAGAAGAGGTTAAAGAACAACAAATTAATAAAATATATTTAGTCAGGGTGTAGGTAGAGATTGAACCGAAAAATTGAGTCCTTACTGAATTCCCCATTTTAATCAATTTTTGCATGTTTTCTTTAATTTGATTTTATTAATTAGTTTTATTTTACTTTCTTCTTTCAAAATCCAAAACCCCCCGTTAAGTGTAAACACCGATTAATTTCATTTCATAAACTTTATACACACTCTTTGTGGGATCGACCTAGATTCACCACTGCTATAGTAGTAGTCTAGTTATTTTATTTTGACTAGCGTAATGACGCGCGGTCATTAAACCGTAGCATAACCCACCTGCACAACCGTGTAATTCACAGCCGTAACTTCATGCACGGCCAGTCACGACTGTGACTTTCATGCATGATTGAAAACAGATTATGTTTAACCTCAAAATCCTAGAATAATAATAAACACAATAACGTATAAAAACATGATGTTTTCTTAACATTCTGCAATAAATGAATTACATTGCAATAAATGAATGACCTCCTCCCTGCTAACAGCAAGATTCATAGTTTGAGATAAATTTGCATCAGAATTTGACTCTTCTTTTACAAATACAAAACTTTTCACCAATGTATGGAAGAGGATCACCACAGTTCTCATTGCAAATACCAACTCCCTTATCCTCCTAAATTTTCAAAACCAAATGTTTGTTATGCCTATAAATAAAAATTCATTTTTAATTAATTAATACAATTATTAATAAAATGTAACATTAACATGAAATGCAATTATTAATAAAAATTGAAATTAAGACAAACTTTCTTCAAATTACCGTAAGTAAATCAATCATACACATTAAAGGTAGGATAATAGCAGTAATACTTCATTTATTTATTTCTGCATCAATGGCCTAAAATGATAAATCATTAGATGGTTAATAACATATTACAAAAAGAAAATATTACAAATAATACAAAAAGAAAATATTAAAAATAATACCTGAGAATTTGTTGCAGAATGATGATGAGTGTAAAGCATACTTTTGCTATCCATACAAACACCAATTGGCTGCATTTGGTATGTTTCATAACCAAGTGGTCCATAAATATAAAATTGAAATCATTAAACCATTACTAACTTATGCCCAAAAGACAATAATAGAAATAGAACCTAAAAATGTGGTCTAAAGTCTCCATGATTGCAAATCATACTTATAAAATCCATCGAGGCAGAAAGTGGTTGCATTTGCTATTTGTCATAACAAAAAAAGGGGAATTTTGTTCAAAACAAATAAAACTACATATGCGACATTATTAATTAATGAAAGCTAACCTAATCTTGATGTAATATAGGATGCTATATGGTGGAGATAATATATGTATGTTGGGAATTTTCTTCAAAATTCTAAATAGACTAGCTAAACTGAAAAATACTTAAAATTATCATAATATAAATTATATACATTAATGGTTTGAAAACATAAAATCAACAAAAAGAATAACCTGAGTATTGGAAAGGGGTATTGGCATCACATTTGCCATATTTGCTGGAGTCTTGCATTTTTTTTAATATTCTTTCATTTCCTTGAACTTTTCTCTAATCCACCCTTCAATCTCTTACTTAATGTAGGTTTTGTCTTTATTTTGACACCTCTAATCTTATTCCTTTCACCAAAATTAATGTCAGGTTGATTGATCATATTCATTTCAGTATTTGACTGTTGGGTCAACTCTTCATCTTGTGATATTAGGTTCTCTTCATCAACTATTTCTTCACCTTGCAATATCTCATCAACCATCTTCAATATGTTGAGAAGGTGATCTTTCACAATTTTGCAAGTATCTTTCCTCTCTGCTGCTCTTATAACCAATCGCATGCTTAATGCACACAATTCATTGTACCTTATACTTGACAACATTTTAGGATCCAATTCGCTTTCATTGATAGTTGAGCTTTTACTATCAAGGTACCATGTTTTTGCTTTCTGTATCCATCCTTTCAAAATATACTTACTCGGTATTCTTAAAATATTTTTCAAGTTAAAAACCTTCAAAACATGAGAACATAAAATGCCAACAAACTCAATCTTTTGACAACTACAATGAACTTCATCATTTGATGAATCATAAGTGACCATATTAGAGTAGCTCTTCCCTACAAGAGTGATTTCATACTGTGTAACTATACCATAATCACTGCAAAGACAAAAACTATAATCATGAGAATGATTCCATTGATCTTGAAAACATTTAAACACTTCTGGTGTGTAGACAATAGCTGCATGCTTTAAATTTGGAATAGGTGTTGACAATGTTGGAGTACTTACATTACTTTTAAAATCATCTTTTGACTCATCAAATCGACGATCATCAATAAGCCTCTAGAAGTGATTAAAAAATTGTAAAAAGTTATGTTGATAACTCACGTACCTTTTACAATGTTATTCATGCTCTCACTTCCTTGGATGGTGGTCATATCTGCACAAAAACATTTGGCGTCCATAAACCAAAGCCCATTTTTCCTTTATATGAAACATACGTTTCAACTAATCATTATCTTGAAGTTCATATTTTTGTAGCATCTTATTCCATGCATTGGAAAAATCTTCTTTTTCTTCAAAATCATATATGTATAAGCTGAAATCTCGCGAAAAATCTTTAAACTAAGAAAAAATACCACTCAAATTGATTGCGGGATTTTCATAAATGTGCCAAATATAAAGTCAATGATGAGCTTCAAGCTATCTTGAAGTTAATGCCTTTGCCATTTCCGCATCCTGATCAGTAAGAATAGTTGTACGTTTTTTCTTAAACATGGATCTAGCAAATATGTCGAACAACCACTCAAATGTAAGAGCAGTCTCATCATATAATAATGCAACGCCAAAAATTGATGTTTGCTTATGGTAGTTCACACCTACAAACAAAGCAAGTGGGTGACCCTCACCATTTTTCTTGTAAGTAGTATCAAAGCAGACAACATCACCAAAATGTAAGTAATTGTCTAACCAAAATATATTAGTTATCAAATCATCTTCATCCGCTTGAATGGCATAAAAGAAATTAAGATCTTCAAATTGCATTTTATACAAATATTCTTACACTCCACCTGTATCTCCCTTTTCATATATCTTGTTCTTTTAGATCTTAAATAATTCTTGTAATCTTCCGGAATAAAACCAAGATTATTTCTCCCACTTGCTTGTGTCACCATAAGATCATAGGATGCTTTTGGTGGAATTCCCACATCAGTAGCCATTTGAATTTGCATTGCTACAGCTGAAGATATCTTTCTGTGACTTCTATGCAAATGTGTTTTGTTAGGACTTGAAAGATATTGATCGTGATCCTTGACAAATTGAATTACTTGAAATTTTCGAATTTTCACACTATTAACTTTCATTCTTTCCTCACAACCAAATCTTATTTCTAAACGTGGAGCTCTTACATACACATCTCTTTTATCAGGTATCCTTTTACCAAGCCTATAAATCAATTTACCATATTTATCTTTACGACTTTTCTTACTTCTTATTCTAAAGCCGACATGTTTGTCATAAACTAAATAAAATTGATAAGCTTCTTCTTCCGTCTCAAACTCCATACCAATTTTCGATATTAACTCTCTTGGAACGGATGAGTGGACTTTGTTCGAATTCTCCACCAAATCAGTTGAATTCATATTACTACTCTCATTGTCAATGGCAATATCATTCTTATGCTACTGCTCCTCAATTTCATATTCTAATCGACGGTAGAGAGTAGATCTACCTTCCATTTCTACACTTGTCAAATTGACAAATGAAGTATCATTATTGCCTTGTTTTCAGATAAAATTATTAACACAACAGAAAAGGAGTGTTCACAAAATACTGGGAGGTATTTTAATTTACTCTGCGTACCTTATTTCATTCCTATAACAGAAAAAGTGATTGGATAATGAAAGATTTCATGTTGTGCAGCTATATGTTCTCATCTTCTCTCTAACACACATTTGAAAAAATTCGTAAATTCTTCTCAATAGATGAATAATATACTTTAGAAGGTCTTAACCAAAAGTCAATATTATCACCAGTAAACTTGGAATGAAATGTTTATATTTCAAATTAACTAAATAGAAACTATAAACATAAACAAAAGAAGTTAGAAACAAATAATGTCCATGCATGAAAACAATCAAAATATCTTCAAACTTACCTTTAAGGAAAACATAATTCAGTTGAAGAACCACCAGGGGCAAGCACTAAAGTAGCTTATATCTCTCCATATTAAATTTAATAATAAAAGTAAATTAACAAAATGATGTTTTCCAAGACGCAAATGGATCAGCAATAGAGTCATATTATAGAGAATTCAAAAGAGGCAGACATCAAAGGGGGCACTTATGAAAAGTTAGTTTCGGGTCTGTTGAGCCATTCCCTCAAGAATTGCTTAGAGATAGAGATACAGAGAGAGTGAATGATAATAAAAAACAAATAAGAAAATCTATAGATGAAAAAACAAACAAAACTTACATGAGAAGATACTTGAAATTTGTTAAAATAATATCTTTCTTCCCTGTCACTGGTGTCATCTTCTACTTCTTTACTCCACCAAATGTGACAACAAAGTTAATTTGCTTTGTGAGAAGGGGAAAAAACTTTGAAAGATATGAAAATCGGACAACAAACAAGCGCAAAAATAAACAAGTTAGATGGGTGGAAAATCTTAGTTAAAGATTGCTTTGGAAATGACACACAACAGTCATTTAGTGTTTCTATGACTATCACAATTATCTTTTACAGTCATCATCCTAATAGTACTCTTGTATTATTTGTAATGAATATATTAATATTTTAATTTTGTAATTTGCTATTAATACAATGATGATTTAAATTTTCATTTTAATTGGTTAATGCAGAAATAAATAAATCATCAAAATTTTACCGCTAAGATCGACCCTTTTTTACATTTATTTCTTAATTTCAATTATTACATTTGATGCTAATGTTACATTATACTAATAATTGTATTAATTAAATCAAAATGTAATTTTGATTTATTGGCATATGAATTGTTGTATTTTGACAAATTTTGGGAGTTGGTATTTTCCACAAAAGTGTGGTTGTTCTTCCACACCTTGGTGACATGTTTTGTATCGATAGAAAAGGAAAAATATAAGTTAATGAAGGCAAAATTATATCACATCATCTTTAGAAGATTAAGGAGATACCCATATAAAAGATAATCCCTCATCTGCCCGTTTAACCTTTCAATTTGTCATATCCTAGTTCTTCTCCTTCAACATATTAATTTCAGAACATATTAATTTTAGGCGAAGAAAAGTCACAATCGTGACATAGCTTGCACGGCTGTGCAAGCGCAAGAAATTCCATTATGGAAGAATGAATAATGAAATTTGATACACATTTATATAAAGCAAGTTTGTGAAGACAGTAAATCATATTGAAATGCAAAAGATAAAAGCTACACTATATTATGAAATCAAGAGATTACAATTACTTGTAAACATCCACGTCGGTAGAATAATCTTACTTAGGTTATTATATCCTCCAAAATTCAAGGAATATTTTTCTCATTTACAGCCTTGAGAACATTTATAAATTTATAATATCAACTTGTTTTATATCACTATTACATGCTTGATCGTCATTCATGATCTATCGTCATCCCTAACTCTGAAATAAAATTATAGAAGGCAATATCAAAAAATGTATTCATCACTCAATTTATTTAGCTCAATAATGTAATCATCCAAAAATATCGCATATTTGATGTGATTGAAATTAGAAAAATCTAGATATTACAAGATGTAAGAAGGTGGCGAAAAGAGACAAGACGATAAGAGAGTTACTTCTTTAGTGTTGAAAAGAAAATGACAAAGGACGACAGTTGGGGTCCACTTGGCTCATAAGCTACGAATTTTAGAAGAGTAATATAGTACTTAAAATTTAAGAAAAAATGATGACATATTTCAATTAGACAGAGTATCATTAGACAGAAGATTTGTACTCCTCTACATCTCACGTTCATAATTCATTTAACACCCTCGAACAAGACTAAGCATCTGACATGAGAGCATGAAACGTTTACAGAGATCTAATTTGGTCAAAATAGACATCCATCTTAAGTTGCAATTTGCACTCAGACATAGTAAATTACATATACTTGACTCGCACAAGTAGAGCACACGAGCAACAGTCGACAATCTGGCAGGGCAGATTCATGATGGCATTTGAAAAATCAAAGAAAGAAAATTGTGTCAGTTTCCTCCCAAGGCAGCAACATTTGTCAACCCCAGTTCAACGAGAAGGGGATTAAGGCCAGGTTCTCCCAATAGACTGAATGCAGTGTATCCATAATATGAATGGTACAGATCAGGTAGATCACCTGGGAATTTACTGAAACCGCCATACTAGTACAAGAACAATTACAAGAATGAAGTCAGGATTCAATAAAATCCTAACAATTTCTGGAGAGCCAAGAAATATGTCAAGAAAGCAACACAATACAATTCCCATAACAGACTAAAGCACAAACACAACTGCACTTTAGCCTCATGTTTCTCTTTTGGTTCCGTTTCTATTAGTTGTTGTACAGAAACTAACCTGTAGCTTTGTTCTATGGGAGTTCTTCAATAATTTTAAAGGATGAATATATCATTACTTAATAAATCAACACCTACTGAATTCATTTATGTAGTCACATATCAACAACACGCAAGGTGGATGGAAGAAGCATTAGCACCTGAGATTGACAAGTTAACAAAAATCCACGTAATGCTTTGCCGTCAATCAGTTTGTGACCTCCTAAGATCCTTAAAACTGCACCGACCCTATAGAGACGCATCACCATTAGCAGTAGCATTGAGAAAAACTTCAAACTATTGAATAAAATGTCCTCAAGATAATCTTGCAGTTACCAAAATGCATAACATGTGTCACTAGGCTTGTTCCGTCTACCTTGAAATCCTCCATCAGCTGCTTGCCTCTGAGGCAGATAAGATTTTAGTTAAATTAACAACTGCAGCAAGGAAAACCTATAGTAATGAAGTATACAAGCTCAGAAAGCAACTAGCAACAAATAATTTGAAACACTCTTTAGATATAAAAGATCAATGCATGTTTCTTTTCTGAATTCTTAAATCCATGGTTTTCTGGTCCAGGGTTTGAAGCTTTTATAAAATCTGCAGATGTAGCAGAACAAAGAATAGTATCAACCTGCAAGCACCATTCCAACAACAATGGAATGTCTAGAATGCAAGATAGTGTGCTTTTAGACAGAAGATCATCTTCAATAAATCCCATTAAACGAAGAGACGCAACTGCACAGAATGTTCCACCACCTGTCAACTAAAATGAACATCATAGGTAAATAACATTGAAATAATCAAGCTAGTAGAAAGAACTACTATGAGCAATAAAGAATGAAAGCACTCTTAAGGGGAATAGATTGTATGTATGGCCCAATTATGACATTACCCTCTACATGTACAAGTTAGAGCACATGCTAGGTGTCACACATTGGCTTTTCAACTCACCGTGAGATTCAGAACCAGGAACCATCCCAAAGCCACCATCGTAGGACTGTAAAAGCTCAACATATAATTAAATAGAACTCTTCATAGAACAATTGATCCATTGGAAGAGAAAAAGAAGTGAATCCAGAAATAATTTAAGAGAGCAAAAGGGAAAATAAAGGGGCTAGATGGAAATAATTTAAGATTGAACCAGAAAGAAACCATAACCTGGCATTTCAAGATGTAATTCTTTGCCTTCTCCTTGTCAATGCCACTCCAATCCTCCAACATAAAACAGATGGCCACTGAGAAGACATAGCTTTAAGAATGTTACATCAGTTTTAAACATCAAAAGTTCCATCACAAATTAGGTTCTCACCAGCACAGTATATGAATCGAAGATCAGTCTCTGCTCCAATATGAACAGGCAGAAAACTGCAAAATTGAAGTAAAAGATCAGAATAGAT
The DNA here is from genome assembly GCA_027563575.1 of Erythroxylum pedicellare. NCBI lineage: Eukaryota > Viridiplantae > Streptophyta > Magnoliopsida > Malpighiales > Erythroxylaceae > Erythroxylum > Erythroxylum pedicellare. The sequence goes on along the minus strand of JAOQMP010000210.1, from coordinate 16,976,194 downwards.
TCACTGCATAGCATCAACTGAAAGGTATTGAAGTTTCGTCTGATCTGATAAATATGTTTTACTAGCTTATACAACATTTTTCACTAGCACTAGTTAAACAGGTTATGACAATATCAAAAGTATACACTTGGCTAAAAGAGAGAAAAGAGATTAAAGGTAAAAGATAGTATGTCAATACATAAAAAAGGCTGATTACATAGTTGGAGACCTTAAAGCGTACCTTCCATCAGGCTGCTGAAGGTTTCTCATTGACATCAATATCGATTTGGAATCCATATTTGACAGATTATAGCCAATAGTCTGTAGTATAGCTATCGCACAATAAGTGCTAGCCAAATGACTATGGTTATGAATTAGAACCTAAGCCAGATCAAACAGGACTAGTTATGGTTACAGTTACCGAAGAACTTAAAGCAGTTTCCTTTATTAGAAAAGGAAAATGATAAAATTTAGGTACAAGCAGGAAACCATAGACCAGTTCAATTCCACAATACCCCATCATTGTTTGGGGGAAATTGAGAAGATCTGGAACCATTAAAACCATAGAATTGACCTGCATGTAGTCAACAGCTGGTTTTTAATCCTTTATTATAGGTAAATAAAGAAAATACATATAAATCTGAAGCACAGCAACACTAATATTCCGCATGAAAACTATGCAAGAGAAACATATAATGCTAAAATTGCGCACAATCGAATCAGACAAGAACCACAGGCAATTAAGTTTATACCATTGCTTAATTCATCTTTATCCGCAGGACGAGCCTGCAAGGATAGAACCCAATTAGCAACAGCATCCTTGTCAACCTATAAAACAAAAACCATCAAGACTGCATCACATCTTAACTCAAGAATCAATAAATTTAAGCATAGAGTAAAAAAATTATCACTGGCTACTGTAATAGATTCCGTCTAGACCCACGTAAAAGGTTCAAAATTCCAAACTTCCTTATCAAGAAATGCGTTTAAGTGATATAAACTAACTGAATCATCGAATTGCAGTCATCTAAATGATTATTACATACTCGAAACAGTGCCAGTTTGCATTCGGAAATCAAATTCCAATATTTTCTCAGCAACGAAACGGAAGGGGTAAGCGACGGAGAGAGTTAAACAAAGCTAAAAAGAAAGGACTTACGCAATCAATAGCGCCGAGAATGTCTAGGCCGGAGATGGTAAAGTAGGCAAGTGTGAGGCGATTGATCTCCTGCGTTTGGTAATGATACGGCAACATCTGATACATCATCTGCAAGAATGTTACGTGCAGATCTCTATCAAACGTGGCGGACGGCGACTGCAAAGGATAGAGGTCGTCGTCTTCTGATGATACATAGTCGAACTCCAGTGAAGTTTTAGATCCAGCCATGAGTTGAACAGAGCAAGTAGAAGTAGCTTAGACTTAGAGAGCTGAGGTTTGAAGATGAATGACTGGGTGACTTTCTAACTGGGAAAAATTGGTGGCAAGCTGCTTGAAGAAAGCCCATACCCCATAGGCATGATTGTTCCAATTATGATAAGGCCTAAACAGATCCATCGCCAGCCACTGGACTCTACATCTTTACAGAACCCAATTGCCGTTGTGGTCTTTGGAATTGGTAAGATAAATGGCCCAAATGTCTTAACGTCTTTTCTTGGGTAGAGATAATAAATTTGTATGCTTTTAGCTATCACTTCAAATAATAATTATAAGATGTCACGTTCAAAATAAATACATACTAATTTATGATACAGAATTAGACAGAGAGTTAGAATAAGAAACAATGGACCAAGCGAGGGTGGATGCAGACGTAATAAATATAGGGAAAAGAAATGTTCCAAATTCTCACTCCATTATAAATGGAGGAATGTTCAAGTTTTTACTCTACGGAAAAGGAAAGGATGTTCATTTCTGCCTGGAACGGATCCAATATAATGTAGTGTTCGCTAAGAAGAAGACACGTACAGACACACATAATTCATCACACGCAATGTAAGATCTGCATTGACAAGCCAAATTATTTTGCTTTGATCATCCTTGATCCATCGCAAATCTCATTAATAAAAATGGATTTCAATCTTAAAACTGCAAAATTTTAGGTGAAGATTCTCATCATTATCATTCCTGATGGTAGAGATTCTTAGTATTTTAATCACTCCAATGCATTTTCAGGAGCATTCTCATTGTTAACTCAAACCACTTACAACTTGCTTATGATTAGTTGATCATTGAAAAATACGGGACTACAACTATGCCAATATGAAAAAGGCTTCTTAGGTGTTTTGAGCTGGCTTTTGGATGTTGATTCCGATTGATCACTGTCACACTCCCAACTTGGCTAAATCGAACCAATGCAATTATTCTTTAAGCTCTTCCCTTTACTAGTCTGAATATTTCCATCCATTTTACTGTCACTAGTCACTTGAAAAGCCAAAGCGCTTCGATTTGGATTGGACGAAGACACCGTATATGTATTGTTATTTACATAATACATCTATCATTCTGAAATTTCTACATATCATCGGTGTCAACATTTTGTCCAGTCCTCGACATTTTAGTCAAATTTTGAGTTTATATTCTAGCGTTTGATC
>JAOQMP010000210.1:16951366-16965108 GCA_027563575.1 Erythroxylum pedicellare | reverse complement strand
TTAATAAATTAAATAATTAACATTAAATAAGTAATTGAACCAAATTATTAGTATTATTAGATAATTAACCAATACGTATTTAGTTGATAATATATCACATTTATTAAAAAAAACATTTATGGATTTCATAATTGATGAAAATAAACTAAAACTTAAAAAAATAACTTTTTGAATTTAAAAATAAAATAAAAGTAAAATAAATATAAACAAACAGTAACATTTTGTTTGTGCCCTTTTTTAATAGTTTATGCCCCTTTGTAGCTTGTGCCACTTAATATTGTATTTGTTGTATTAGTATTTGGTAATTAGATATGTAGAATCAATTTTTAATTTTAAGCCATTACTTGATTTTGAAATAAATATTATATTGCATATTTGATATAACCTAAAATGTTTTGAGACTTTGTCTTTGATACCAACGAGGCAACCCCTGCTCAATGGGCTCGGAGAATACCAGATCATGTGCTTAGGAACAGATCATCCATAAAAAATCAGAGAAAACAAAGCAAGATCGAAGTGTAAGTTCCAAGTATGCTAGCCGAGATACACAAGCCCTTTCTTTCTATGGGCATAAAATCTCAAGACTTGCCTTTTAGGAACCTTATACCTCTAATCTCTCCCTGTTTTAATGACTTTAAATAAGATTTATGGTCAAAGACTTTATGATACACAGAATCCTCATGAAGAGGTAAGTGTAGAGCATACTTGTCTTTCTGTATAACCAAGATTACACTATTCAAGAATCAAGCTTTCAGCAGAGGGAGAACTTAGAGAGAAGCCATAGAATGAGAAAACACACAAACTTCTATTCAAACCCATCTAAAACTCAATACAACTTGTCTTAATTACAACGAAAGAGGAGCCTTGCTTTTATAGACTAAGCAAGGGAATAAAGACAAACAACTTTAAGGAAAGGATTCCTTAGGTACAATCATTCACACAACTTTAAAAAGAAAATAGTAAAAAGTGGAAAACACATTGGTCTCAAATATTCCTAACGGATAAGAAAGAATCTTTAAAGAGGGTGGAAAGATAAGATGGATTCCAAAGATTTTTTTTTACAAACATGATGACACTTTAGAAAAGACATATAATTATAAAGACAACTAATATAAAGGTTCCATGGTGAGAAGTGAAATCCTAGTCATTAGTTATGTCGAATCAGTTCTTATCACGACTAGAGGTTTGAAGGAGAAACTCCTTCACTTGAGCTGTTAATGTCAGAATGAGCTTTGTAGGTCTTTTGTCTTTTATTAGGGTTGGCATCGTCTATGTAGGAATTGATTAAGCTCTTTTTCGTAAGGGATAAAAATATCATCATTGAGATCTTGTGCATTTTGGAAGAAGGAGGCTAGAGGCTATGAAGGTTCTGCAATATCAGAGGAAATTTTCATTGGTGTTATATCATCAGATTCAGAATATATTGGGTTGTTTGGGCCTCATATATCTACTTCTGGTGCTTCAGGTTCACTAGAAATAAATTCTCCTAGGTAGGATCCAAAAGAAGTAGAGATGACAGTTATATGCTGAGGAAAATGGTTGATGTCCTTAAGAAAATTTCTAAGAGACTTAAGGATATTTTCCTTGTACCTTATCCAGTAAAGAGACATGTGATGGAAAAAGACTTCTTTGTCTGAATAGATAGCACCAGTATGTGTTGAGAGATATGGACGACGAAGAACAAAGAAACATTGTGCAGATTGTTTCTTTGAAGGCACTTTCCATAACTGATGTTGTTCAATAACTATGGCAAGTTGTTTTCTCCATTGTTCCAGTGGTTGATACCACTTAAGAAAAGTCCATAATAGAAAACTTTCATTATCTCGATCACTTAGACTTGTAAAGTAGGTAAGGTGACATCAAAAGGCATAAAGGGAAGAAAGAGCCCAGAGATATCATAATGCATTCTCGAAAAGTGGACCATTAAGAAAGAAAGAACATATTGAGGTATGATGCTATAAGGTTAAACAAAAAGAGGCTACAGGGAAAGTTGGTAAGGTTGAGAAAAAGGTGTAGATAATAAAATATGCTCAAACGGGCAAGAGATGCAACTTCTGTAACAATAGTGGGTGCACTAGCAATTGGAGGAAAGAACTTCTTTATTCTTGTAGTAGTAGATAAGTCAGTTATGGAAAGGAGGAGAGATATATGGTTCCAAGTAATGATCATATTGAAAGGAAGAGATAGGAAATTAGCTAGGATGTTAAGTTTAGTAAGGTGAATGGTGAATTTATAGAGTGAAAACCTTTTGGTGAGAGTAACATTTTGATGTTGGAGAATATATTGGCCTTTTTCAAGAATCTTTAAGGCTGGTGGATGTTGACAGGCTTGCTTTAGCTGTTGTATGGCTTTAGTCTACTCTTTTCCTATAGTGGTGCATTCTTCTGGAGCAGTTTTGATAGGGATGATGTATAATCAGCCACGTGAGGAATGAAATCTTGGATATAATTAACAATTCTAATGAATTGTTGTATCTGTTTGGTTATGAGATTGTCAACAGAAAAATGTAGTAGTTCACTGGCAATATGTGGTCCAGGCTGATAGAATCCATTGTGAAAAAACATACCAAAAAATTCTATTTGGGTCATTCTAATTTGGCCCTTCTTTACTGAGAGCATAAACTCATATTGGTTCATGAGGTCCAATAAGGTTTGGAGTAAGGCCTGATGCTCTTCATGGGGAGTATAGCAAGATGTCATCAATGTAGATTAAAGCATTGTGGAGAATGGGTTCAAAGATCTTCGTCATAGCCCGTTGAAATAGTGAAAGGGGAACCTTGAGTCCAAACGAAATAACAGTCCATTTATATTGGGCATTTGGAATGTAAAAGGTTGTTTGGTATCTATCTTGAGGGTCTGTTCCAAGTTGCCAAAATTCTGCTTTGAGATTAAACTTGGAGAAGATGGTAGTTTCCTTTAAAAATAATACCTGCATATTAATCTTCGATAGTGGGAATTTATCGTCCTGTAGGAAAGCATTTAGAGATTTATAGTCAATGGCTAATCTCCTTTTTCCTTGCTTCTGTTCAAACTTTTTGTTGACATAACAAACATGACAAGCTCATTCAGATTTAGTGGGCTCAATAAGTCCTTGTTGAAGAAGGATTCTTGTGCTAGTTTTAGATCATCAGGGTTCATATCCAAATGAGTAGCCTTAATAGGATTGATATCGTCGTTCTTCTTGAAAGGAAGATGAAAGAAGAAATCAACATTCTTCCATAGAGGATTGGAATGAAAGAACTGTGTATGAGACTTAAGACAATAGTCCCAAAATTGGCCTCTCAAGGCTTCATATGATGGTAGTACTTAAGTAAGCTCAAATGCATTCTTGATGTCAGTGTAAGAATAGAAGTTAACACAATATTTGATTCCTGTGGGTAGATATTATAATGCAGATGCTTGACAATAAACACCCATTCGAATAAGAATATCTAGGCCAAGTAGATTACTGCCAAGAACCTTAGTCCATACCACATAGTCAGGGAAGAATCAAATCCCTATTTTCCTTTTGGTAATAAGCCTAATCTTGAAACTATTTTTATTAGTAGCAGTGAAATACTTAGCATGGGAACTCTATGTTTCAGGAGGTAAAATGTTGGGCTTTATAATGGTTCTGCTAGATCCAGTATCCATGTACTCAATAGCTTTAATGAGCCGGTCATACTTATCTTGAAACAATAACCGGATTTGTATATAGGGACGAGGAATAGAGTTTGGGACAAGCTTGAGACACAATTATTATTGTTGTAACATGTAAAACATGTCATTTATAGAACTGGAGATATCAAAGGAGTCATCATCCTCATCAATGGAATCAATGGGAACGATAAACTTTATATCTCCATCTTCACTGAATTGTTCTTTATGAGATCTTCAATATTTTCATGACCATCATAGATCGACATAATAGCTTTAATGGAATCTAGGAGTTTGATATCTCTTTTTGTCTTATGAGAACATTGATAAGCAAAATGTCCTAATTTGCTACAGAGAAAACAACGATATGGTGATTTCTCCTTTTGAAGAAGCAAACAAATTGTCGACATTTATTTCTTCTAAAGGGCTTGTAGCCTTCTTTAAGAGACATGTGAGATCTGTGGAATTTCTTTAACGAGAACTTTTAGTGATGATGTTTCTTCTTTATGTGATAATCAAACATTTTTTTTTCTTGAGAGAAACTATTTGATATTTATTAAAACTCACATATATATATATATATATATATTTCTTCTTTATGTGATAACCATAACCTTTTTTCTTCTTGAGAGAAACTATTTGATAGTTATTAAAACTCATATAAGGAAATATATATATATATATATAGATAGATAGATAGATAGAAGCTTGTATTAAGTTATCTATAACGGCAATATTTTGTAAATTTTGTCCACAAATATCTTTAAAAAATTCAGTAGAGCGGAGGAATGTATATGGATTAAATTCGTGATGTGGCAAGTATACACACCAGGGGAGTGGTTCAACATCTCTTCAGCACTAAGATTTCATCTCCTTTCACACTTTTGTGAAAGCAGTCTGACGCTGGTGGGCATCCTTTCCTTCTGCTTATGGTAGGTGGGCACGATGGCTTACACTACATAAATCCCAATTAGTTATAGACAAAGATTTGGTTATCTACATTAGAGGTTTCCTGTATGGTCTGATTTCGGGAATTAAAATATGTCGTGGTGCCAAATTATACCAAATTAATTACAGATTATGTGGCTTAATTATAGTAAATATAAACAGTATCTTTATGTACAATTTAGACTTTGTGTCATTTTATGCATACTTATAATGAAAGACGTCATATATTATCATCTATATGGCCTTTAATGCTGATAATTTGACTGCCCTCCTTTTGGCATAAAAAATAATTACCATAGTATTGAATTTTGTATGAAACGAACCTTGTAATAAACTCCCAACAAAAAGGAAAAAGGAAAAAACTTAGCAACCTTTGGGAATTGTAGTCCATATATGGTATACACTTTTAAGTAACAAGAAATTCGCCGTGAAATGGAGCGGGGCGGACCCATGAAACAGACTTATGCTCGGGTTCACGCAGGATGCTACTCCCACCACCACCCAAGACTCCCCACCTTGTTCTTTTTTCCATTTTTGTTTATTTAATCATTGATTTGAGACAATGGCTAAGATTAAACTACATTTCTTTTTTCTCCCTACAGTACATGCATGGCCACTAGTCACTTTTGTTCCTGTAAAACAGTATGAACAGCAGCTTACAAGTTAAGAAACTTGCTCACTTTGATTCCTTTCAATAAAACAAAAAGAGATGAGTGGAGGGACGGGTAGGGTTGAGTGTGTAGTAGCTATACACAAAGAAAGAAATAAAAGAAGAAAACACGGAGACCACCACCCCTATCCTTCCTTTATTATCTTTCCATCTCTTCTCTCCCTTCTCTGCAACTCTCTCGTCTTTGATGTGATTCACAGAAAAAGAAAAGGAAATAAACCCATCAACCTTTATCAAAAGAGGAATTAAAGCTCAGGCACCATGGTCTTCTCATCGCTTCCTGTCTATCCCAACTGGCAAGAGGTAAATTATTTCTTTCTCCAATTTCTCTAAATACTAGCTAATACCTAATCAACAAAAATCTAGCCAAGCGATCAAAAGATGAGTAATATTCCTCTATTTCTCTCTTTTAGGAAATTTTCCTTTTTTTTTTTTTTGTGTGTAATCGCATCCTGAATATACTAGCTAGCTGCTTGCTCGAGACTTCATTTTGTTTACTTCACTTTTTTTATTTGTAGGATGTTAATCAAGACACTGGGTGTGGCGGTGAAAACTATCCACTTCAAATTCCGCCGCCTCTGCCTGGTGGCGGCAGCAGCAACGGATCTATCCGGCCTGGTTCTATGGCGGAACGGGCCAGACTAGCCAAGATTCCACAACCAGAGGCAGCCCTTAAATGTCCCAGATGTGAATCAACAAACACTAAGTTTTGTTACTTCAATAATTATAGCCTCTCACAGCCTAGACACTTTTGCAAGACCTGTAGAAGATACTGGACTAGAGGAGGTGCACTGCGGAACGTACCGGTTGGTGGAGGTTGTAGAAGGAATAAAAGGAGCAAAGGAAGTAACAGATCAAAGTCTCCGGTTAAAGCTGGGTCCAGCCCAAGCAGCGGACTTACTTCTAATGGTTGCTCCACTGAAATTGCAGGCCACCATATACCACCACAGTTACCAATTTTGCCACCTTTACATCACCTTGGAGAGTATAATTCTGGCGGAATGGGATTGACTTTTGCTGGAATTCAGCCTCTGTTGCCAGTAACATCTGCCAAGTTTCATATTGGAAGTACTAGTTCAAGTGTTGGTGTTGGTGCTGATCAGTGGAGATTACAAGTGCAACAACAAGTACAACAGTTCCCTTTCTTGGCTAATTTAGACCAATCAGCTGGGTTGTATTCATCTGAGAGTGAAGGGGTCGCTGGTCAATTTAGGTCGAAGCCATTGGACAGTGCAGTTGCTCATCCATCTCCTGTTAAAACAGAAGAAAAAGAAGGAATAAATTTATGGAGGAATTTCGGGGTAAATGACCAGTATTGGAGTGGCAATGCATGGAGTGATCTTCCTGGGTTTACTTCTTCTTCCGCAAGTCATCTCTTGTGATTTAAATCCCCCTCAATTAGTACACGAATAAGCCTATCCTATCGGACTTGGTGCTTTTTTTTCTTTTTTCCTTTTTTTGTGGATTAATGTCCAACTCGAATTTCCAGTTTACTACAGGTCGATCCTTCGCAGTGGTGAAAAGCAATATTAAACTTGAACACCGAGTGGAAGAAGGAATATGGATCAAGGGATACTTCTACACTAAACGCAGTTAGAAACGGTAGGCTTCTATCTCCAAATTAAATTATCGTTTATTTTACGTGCATTTTTTGAGATATAGGGATCAGTGTTCATGGTCCTGGGTTGGGTTTGGATATCTGACATGAAGAGCTAAACTGCTATGTTTGATCAACGCCCTGTACATATTAAATGGCTTTCATCTTAAGATATATGAAGAAATTGTCAAAATCTTGTTCTTTTTCTCTTTTATTAGCGACTCACAGTCAAGTTAATGACTTGATGAAGATATTTATTTGCTAACATCTGATCTTTGTATAAGAAATTAAGGATCTTGAATTCCGCTATAATTACCTAACAGGTGTCAAAGTTTGTGCGAGAAGCACTCATATCATGGATCTCTTGGGAGATTTAGTTTGATTTGATCAGAGCCATCTTTATCAATCTTTCCTATTTGGTATATAAAAAGTAGCTCTATTCTATCCTTGCATGCTTTCTTTAAAGATTGAATTAAAGTTGTTTTAGCATTTACTAGCTAGTTCCACTAGTTTATGGATAGACATAAGGCATTACGAGACTCAATTCTCCATAGTCTCTACCTGTTCTCTCTCTCTCTCTCTCTCTCCATTGCTCACCTTATGCAGATAACCCTAATAACGAATAGAAAAAAGAACAGTGAAAGGGACGATGTAGTACCTTGCCTTTGAAGCCAATAGAAGAGGTTCCGTTTTTTGTGAGTTCTTAATTCCATTTGATTTTTCATGGTCTTGAAAAATGGTATCGAATGCATTGTTCCAATAAACATGAACGTAGTAATTAGTGCTACTCTCAGTTGCTTTAATCACCCATTTGGGCAATTTCGAGTTCCCACATGTCTCCTGGTCCCGTATTTTAAGCTGGGGTTAGTTATTTCTCACTCACATAACAATAAAAACCGTTGAGCACATCTAAGTTCGTGCCTTTCTTTTAGACTTTGACGTGAGAGTGAAAAAGAAGGTAAGGAGACGTCAAAATGCTGTTTTGGAATTATGAGCGTGGACGTACTTATTTGTTTGGTTTGGTTTGAGAGATATAAAGGAATGATTGGATAAACAAATTATGGAGCTTATAGCTAGAACAAAGGACAAGTGCTCATTTGTTGTATATGCAAGTTATATCGAGCATAGGCAATAACAAGAAGCAAAGGAAACGCCAAGATCCCACTCAAAACCAAGCAAAAAGACTTCTGATACTCGAATAGATTTGTTAGCAAATACCCAGCGTGTGACAACGCTTGCATCGGTCGAGCTATACTATTCATACTCGTGGTCATCGTTTCGTTCCCTGCTTTTCTTGTCTAAATCTCTGGTAAACCTATAGATTAACACGACAGATAATGATGTCATTATTTATAGATGTAAGATGGTTCATACGAAAATGGAATCCAGATTTTGGATCGGCTTTTGCAACAACCAAGACTGTTTTACCAACAAGGAATAAAGCTATCGCTGTACTGTCTAAAAAGCATTTGTACGGATCAGATTAAAGAGAATAGGTTGAAATATCCTAACGAAAACTGGGTATTCTAACTCGCACATCCCAACTCTGTCTCGCCGAAAAGACTAAAACAGACAATCTGAAACCGAAATGTACATGCTTATTTTTGGTCGATTTGGTTGCAAGATACTGTAGATAGTAGAGATCTGATCCCAAAAGTATTTAAAGAAATGGCTAATTAAAGAGAAGATGATTTGAAGTAGACAGAGCTCGAAAATCCAAGCATTGTGTGTGTCTTGTTGGTGCCCACATGTAATAAGATGTAATAGTTTAGGCATGTGCATGTTCTCTCTGGTTCCATTGCAGCTTCGGCTTTTGAGAATTGAGAGGTCATTGCTGTTATCACCCAGTACTTTCTCTGTGGGTATGTATAGGCATGAGATTCCGATCATGTTTTTTCAGATCTCACGTTATTCCACATGTACTCAAATCATGCATTGCGTTAGAATCGTCAGGGGTACAAGCATCGTTCGGTTTTATTGTATCATTAAATTTATTTTTAAAAATTATCTGGAAAATATTTACACGGATCTCATTCTCAAACCCTTCAAAGTTCATACAGTAGTATACGAATTATCATAGTTCAAGTGAGATTTCCATTTGGTTATGAAGTTATCACAATTAGCATGCTATTATTGATTTTTTGTACTTTGACATGTGACATTCTACAAGTAACTAAGTCTTTCTTAGCACCACATGACTAAACTATTTAATATACTCTAAGTTTATATTTCCTCCTTCTCACATATTGGTAATATATTTATTAGTAGAGTACTTGAGGTTGCTATAAAGGATCGAGGGTTGGCCCTATTCGTTGATTGAAGAATAGATTAACGTGTATGACCTTAATTTGATTGCATCATATCCCACAAACATATTAATGGAGTATTACGTAAAGAAGCACGTAGTTTTTTAATGATGACATGAAAAAAAAAAAAGTTGCAATGAGATATCCATTACTTTAGGAGGCTAAAGAGACAAAGATCGATGATGGAACTCTACGTTTGACCAGACCATGTTAATTTTTTTTGGGTAATAATTGGAACAGCTCGATCCATAAGGCAGATCTTCATACCCAAGTTCTACTTTTCTTCCGACCTTCTTGTAACAATTTCCGACAATTTGTGGTGACTAGTTATAAGTTTATGTCTTAATTCTTAAGTAATAAACAAGCCTTATACCGAAAGTTTTTTGCAAATGGACTTGATATACTTCTCTAGCTAGTTGATGTTGATGCGCACCTTACAAGTGTGATGGGCTACACGTGAAAAATATAACTATCTTAGACTGTAATTATACCACAATTCGCCTACTAGCTTGGACCCAAATTTAAACCAATAGAACACCAAATATGTGGGTTTTCAATTAGCTCTTGTCATCTTTCTCTCAGGAAAAGAAAGTAAAAGATTTCTCGTGGTGTCTGATTAATTAACTAAGAAAACAGTGTGGGGTCATGTTTAAATCTTTGTCCCTGAAGAAAGAATTATCTTATAATAAGATACAAATAGTCTTTTTCAACTAATTCTAATTATTATTTTGCGGCTAAGACATCGGTTTCCTACTTAAAAAAAAGTGTCATATCTCACTTTAGTCTTAAAGCAGATTAGGTCATTGATTTGTTTTCCACTGTTTAGTTTCTTATGATTGACACGATGCCTAAGAGCTTTTACCGCCTTTAGTGGTGGCAGAAGGAAAACGTTGGTAAGTATTTGTCTTATACTTGAGAATTTTGAGACCAAGGAACATCCACGGAAGAAATGCCAACTTCACTGTAACGTGGTAAGATACATGGACTTTTAGTATATTTTTACTAAATGACTTAACTCAATAGAGTATGTCAAATAAATTAAAGGAATCAGATTTTAATTAAGAATTAACTTATTGATTATAATTGGTTTTTAAAATTAAATCAAAACAATAAGTTGAATTATAAAAAATTAACTTAATCTAGTATTTATAAATCACTTTGATTTAATTTCATTTCAACCTTTTTTTTATTACTTGCTCTGCATGCAAATGTTGTATTGGTTCCATGCTAAAAGAAAAGGCCGAGGTTTCAGAACCAGACCGTGAGGCCTGGCATTAAGATCAAAGGTGAAAGTGGCGGCAATTCCCAAAATTAGGTTGGTGAAGCCGACAGTTACTTTTACGTATTCAGCTCTTTTGACTCAATTGGACCACTGAACATGCATCTGAATGCGGTCATCTGTCCAAAATACTATTTTTTAAAGTGGTTTTGAGTTCGTCCAACACATGTGGTTTACTAAGACAAATGTGTCCATATATACGTCTAGGGATATTTCTGTTTTGTGACAGATACTATAAAGAAATGGGCATAAAATCGTTGGGCTAGTCCCGTTCCGTCTCTGCGATTGGGATTTAGGACAAACACATAAGAATGCAACTGTGGGAAACTTGAGCCTTTTCGTTCGCACAAACAATTCCTCTGCTTCTTCTTCTGTTTCCCAACAACTACAACATGGCTGCACTACACTCACTTCCTAATGTATTTGAAACTTTCTTGTAACCCATATTCCGTAACCCTTAAAAATTTGGCCGGATTTACCTGTTTTTTGATTAATGGCAATGATCAGAAAGAAGCATTTTGTTTCATCTGGTTTAGACTGACACATGTCTTTGTTTTTCTGGTAGGTACCAATATTATTTTAGGAAGTTCCGGTGTTTTATAGATTCAATTGGAAGATGCTGCTTCAAGTCAACTCAAACCAACTCTAATTAATAACAATGATCTTAATTTAGACATATTATTAGGTATTAGTTCTATAATACACGATAAAATATAATAAATTTCAAACTTTATTCAATTTCTTAATATTAATTAAAATTATTCAAACACTTAAAATTATAATTTGTGTCAAAATTACATTAACTCTATCATTTATCTATGTTTTTTTTAAAAAAGTAAGTAATAAATTCATTTAAAAGGCAGAAATTATATAATATATGAGGTTACATTTCCAAAGACTAGATCCCATACAAATTAAGGAAGCTAGAAAGTGCAAAATGTCTAACAATAACAAAATCCAAATGCTTAGTTGCATTTTAATGTAACTGGAGATGAACAATTGATTAGCATTGATCATGATGCCCATCCTTAGTTTTATCCAAAATTTGATCCAATTATACTCTTTTGTATTCTTCAACTTTTCCAAAGATTCTAGTATTTCTAATCCTCAAAATATATCGAACTAGCATTGCAAAAACAAATTTGAATACTCTTTGGTCTTCTTGCCCATTTAAATTTGTTAGCCCAAGCCAAGATATTAGTCCAGCTAAGATTTATGTCTTGCAATTCAAAGATATTGAGAAAAGCACTATATAGTTGTTTAGTATGAAGACATTTGAAGAACATATGATCTAAAGTTTCAGTTTCTCTAGAGCATAAACCGCAATTTGTATTTGGAATTTAAAACTTGATACTATCCATGGTCTCCAATTTCTATAGAGCTGCAAACCATAAGATGAAAGAGTGAGCTAGAGCAATAACTGTAACATCTTGTTACCCATGTTGAGACTAAAATTGTGATTTATGAGGAAGTACTGAGAAATTAAGAAATGCACATTATGCTTGAGTTAAATATGACATGTACATTTTTACACATGAATATGATTGTGCATGCATTCATTGACATTTTCCGAGTATAATTGATTTATGAATGTGATTAAAATGTGAATTGTGAGTTATTTGCGTTAAAAATTTATTTGGAGATCATTAGCATTATTTTGGAATTTTTGGTGAATTTGAGGTACATTTAGACTAGGACAAATGCCAAGTGGTAGGATAAATTAAGACAGGAAAAATTTAGATGATTTAGCCTATAATTGAGTTATATTTGGCATAGTTAAATTGGTGACAAATGGACTAAGAATTAATTGACAAATGGATCAATTATTGTGTGACAAATGGGCTGATAAGTTGATAAAAAAATGACATATTTGATTAATGGACAAGTGACTTAGTTAATTAGAGACATTTGGCAGCACCTATGCTTAATAAGTGCTAAACATGCCATAAGACATATGGCCATTCCTTTAGTTGACACATAACACTTTAGGTGTAAGTTTCAGTAGGAGCAACTCCAACTATGGTCATTTTTCTTCTTCTTTCCTCTCACAAACCACCGAAACACTCTCCCTTGCACCTCCCTATGTTTGTTTATTTTCGTGTTTGATTGTTGCACCAATAATTCGTGCTTCACCCTCCCTAAAGTTAAGTAGAGAATCATAATATAGTTGCCTTGTCCTAGCTGAAATCTTTCAAGTTTCCACCTTGAATGTGTGATGATTCTACATGTTTGGAGTACTGATTTAGATTGATTTTTGAGCTAGGATTTGAGCTAAACAAGTAAGTAAATGATTAATGTTTATAGCATATTATGATAGAGAATTTATGATGATTTAATTAGGAAAGATTGTATAAGATGTTGATGTGGAAGTGTGCTGGAATACTATGAATTGAAAAGTGTTACTGAAATACAACATTTTCTTGGTCATAATCATCATGCAAAGTTATCCCGAAAGGGTGTGTTAGGATGAAAATGTTGATTTGTGCTGGAATTTGATAACTGGAATATTTTTACTAAATATACTTCGGTATTTTGGCTATATTTTGATCTGTAGTTTTGAAAATGAAATGATTCTTAATTTAAGTTAAATTAGAGATATTTGGTTACAAATGTTAAGAAGAAATGGAATTTGAATTCTATCTTTAAGGGTCTTGAAATTGAGCTTGAAACTAAGTCTTGGCTTAGACAATAGCACTACCAGGGACAGAAATCAGGTCCTATTGTTATTGAATAAAATGTATTGATATGGGCCGAATTAGACTGAAGTTTCTTCATCAAAGTTGTAACTTATTCTCTTTCTTTAAATTGGTATAAAGTTTGTAATTTTTGGATACTGGAATTGAGTGATATGAGGTGTACAACTTGAATGCATGACCATTCATTAGCCAAATTTTCAAATGTGTATAGTATGTGGTATTTTGTGCTTAACTCATTGAATAATGAACAAAATTGAATGATCTTGGTATCAATAGAGACTTAAGACATAGTAGAATAATTTGCTAGAAGGAAGTTTTACCAAATTCCTTCACTTTCATGATGATATTAATTATGAAAATTAACCAGAAATTATGTGGGTAGAAAATATGAAGTGGTCAAGTAGGTTATGAAATTGATTTCACATTGTTTTATTTTGGTCCAAAATATAAGTACAAATGATATTAATGAGGGCTTTGATATCTGATCGATTAGATGATGTGAATTACAATAAGATACTCAGAATTGTCATTAAACATGCATTGTGCATATTTTATATAAGTACATGTGCATAAAGGAATACTTATACATTTGTGAAAAAATGTGATATATT
>JAOQMP010000210.1:16895153-16906673 GCA_027563575.1 Erythroxylum pedicellare | reverse complement strand
TTGACCAATTTCACATTAGAGTACTTCTTTCCCAATTGATGAGCTTGATT
Organism: Erythroxylum pedicellare; assembly: GCA_027563575.1. Lineage (NCBI taxonomy): Eukaryota > Viridiplantae > Streptophyta > Magnoliopsida > Malpighiales > Erythroxylaceae > Erythroxylum > Erythroxylum pedicellare. The sequence goes on along the minus strand of JAOQMP010000210.1, from coordinate 16,906,623 downwards.
TGCAATATCTCTTAATTTTTCATGAAAGTCTTTTATAGTCTCACGCTCATCTATCTTCAGCTCTTCAATCCGCACCGCTAAAATTTGTAGTTTTGATGTTATCAAAGATTTTGATCCTTCATAAATGGTTTGCAATACATCCCAGACTTCTTTTGCTGTTTCACATGCTGAAATCATTGAGAAGCGTCCTTCATCAACGACACTGAATATCGCATACATTGCTTGTGAATTTCCCAGTGCACTTTCTTCTTCCAGTCTAGTCCATTCAGATGGATCTTTATGAATTGTCTCTCCTTTATCATCAGTAATCATTGGATGAGTTCAACCGTGTACTACCGAATGCCAAGCTCTTGTCCCCTGAGCTTGAATGAAGACTTTCATCCGAGATTTTCATGCTGGGTAATTAGAACCATCCAACAATGGTGGTCTGGTAATTGATGCACCCTCCCTTGTAGCCATGTCTGCGAATCTAGGATCTGCACCAACTTGCTACCAAGTTTTGAATCGGTGACTGGGATCTGATACCAATTGAAAAACCAAAGTGGTTAATTAAGTCATAGACTTTCCAAATTATTCTTTGCACAAATAGAGTAAAATCTCACAAACGCAAAATAATAAAGACACTGAAATTTGGTAACGTAGTTCGGCACACTCTACCTACGTCTGAAAGACCCTCACCCAGATTAATCGCTTTCACTGTAGTTCAATAAAATTATACAAGATTAATATAATACAGTACCACTCAATCTTTGTAACTATCCCACAACCTAACTACCCGTGAAAGATTTTCACACCCAATAACACTACTAACTCGTGTTAACCTCGTCAGAGGATTTGTCTAACTATTTTCACTCAAAAAAATAATAAATAAAATAGCTCAAGTATTTAATCAACTAAAAATTAAATAAAAAAAATACTTGAGCCAAAGAAAACTTCCCTATGAATTTTTCTTCTCAAAATAACTCAGCTGGAAACTTTCGTCATAGTTAATTCTTCCGTGGCATAAATCAAACTGCTGCCCATACTGTCCAAAGTTTCCAAGAAAAATTACGCAGTCCACTGCCCATAGGTAATTGACGCAGACTGTAGGAATTCAGCACCAAAAGAACGATTGCGCAACCCAGCAAAATTTATTTCAGAGACATATGAAACCTCCACTAAATCAATGATTCACGGACACATCAAAACCACTCAAATCAATTATCAAATAACACAATACTTGGCTTCTCAAAACTACATATGCGCAGCTCCCAAAAACATTAACAGTGCACCCACCAAAGAACCCTCATAAATCAATTTTCTATTAACCTAAAACTTGGCTCCACCAATAGAACTTGCACAGTTGGAAAATTATTATCTTTTTACACGTGACCCCCCTTTGAACAAAGCCACACGCTGTTGTTAATTATTTGCCGCAACCCCCTAGGTTTTTCTTATGACGTCTAATAGTAGACTCCTTTGCTTAATCAAATAAGTGGACAATTGTTGTATAACGTGAACTCACCAGAAAATGTCCATCTTGTCCACGCAGATATACAAGTCCAATATCCAAAACACAATATCGCATTAACTATTTGAACTTTTAGTAAAACACAAACTCCACCTCTTAAATGTCCAATTTAAAACATCAAAATAAAATAAGATATATATATATATATATATAATATCCTAACATTTATCGTTTGTCCATTGTCAATGTAACATGTATGCATATATATTGATCTACTATACGATGACGTTTAACTCCTTGTCACCCTTAACTTCTACCATAGACGTTGTCATTTCTATCTTCCTATTCACATTCTTCTCCAACTCCTTCACTCGTAACGGTTGAACAATCAAGTCAAACTTTGAGATATGTATCACAGACGTCCATTCTCCATTCTCAATATCATCTCTTTGCACTCGTCACTCCTAGAGTCTATATATCAAATTTGATGATCTAATCAAGCTCAAATCATAATACGAATAAAGACACACTTTGAAGTCCTACCCTCCATCTTTAAAAGAATAAAACTAGGAAAATGATGCAAGAAAACAACCAAATTTTTATCCCTTTGCAAGCTTTAATGCAACACCTAACCATAAAATCTAAAACTATTCTTATGTTTCGATAACAATATCAACATCCTGTTAGAAATCCATTGAGATGTGGGGTATAAAAAAGTCTAGAAGTATTAAGTCTTACCTTTTAACCGATAGAAAATTTATTTATGATGAACTCAAAAGAAAAGGAGAAAGAAAGGAAGAAAAAATGGAAAAAAAATTTAAGAAATGTTTGAAGAAAAAAGAAAAGTGCATAAATGATGAAAGTGAAAATAAAATAAAATTAAAGAAATTCATAGTCAAAATAAAAATATATATAATATATAATGTAATGTAATGTAATACAATATATATAATATAACACAATTTAATAATAAAGATAAAAAAATATATAATATAAATATAGGATATAAATATGTAAATAAATAATCAAACAATAAAGGGGATAGATAAATAAATAAAACAAGCAAACAATTAAAAGTGAAAAAATGCTTTACTGAAATGGCTAAAGGGAGAAATACTACAAATAAAATTATTTAGGTTAAATACAAGATACAAAAGAAAAGGTTCAAAAAACTATGAAAAAAGAAGGACCTCTTTATGTAAGATCTCTTATTCGTATCCTAATTCAACAAAGTTTCCTATCGATGGCCAAGTCTTTATTAGCTGTAGCAGGGTCATATCATTCCTTATCACCTCCATCCAATTCTTCTTCGGTTTTCCTCTTTTTCTTCTACAGCCACTAAATATAGTATTTTAATTTTACATCTTCTCAATGGGAGTCAGGTTATCTTCTCTAAACATGACCGTACTACCTAAACCTTGTATCCCTTAATTTACCATCAATTTGTCTCTTACTACTATATTCCTAACCTTATTTCTTCTTGTAGGGTTACACATCTAATAAAGCATCCTCATCTCCGCCATTATTAACTTATGACTATACATTTGTTTGATAGGTCAACACTCTGTCTATAGAGCACGGTCAACCTAATTGTTAAATAGTATAATGTACTGCTTATCTTTAGTGGTATCTTCTAATCACATAAAATTCCTGATGCACCCCTCTATTTAAGTCACCCCAATTTGATACGATGTATTATGTCTTCATCTATCTCATCATTATTTTAGATTATAGATCCTAAATACTTAAAACAATATTTCTGTGGTATAACTTCTAAACTAATTTTTACCTTCACATCAAATGCCTCCCTTTAGAAAAATTACACTCTGGGTACTCCGTCTTAATCTTACTCAATTTAAAGTCTTTTAACTCTACTATATCTCTCCAAAGTTCTAGCTTAATATTGATATTCTCTTTTGTCTCATATGTTAAAACAATGTCATCACTAAATAACATATACCAACGCACATCCCTTTAGATATTCTTGGTAAGATCATCCATCGTATTACAAACAAGAAAGGGCTCAACGATGAACCTTGGTGTAGCCCAATATCAATAGAGAAATATTATGTATCTCCTCATATTGTCCTTACTCTAATCATAATACCTTTATACATATCCATAATAACTCGTATATAAGTTATAGGAATTCTCTTAACTTCAAAACACCCCCATATGATTTCCCTGGGTACTCTATTATAAGCTTTCTTTAAGTTAATGAAAACTATATATAAGTCCTGCTATCTTTCCTTGTAATATTCTATTAATCGTCTAAAGAGGTGTATAGCTTCAGTCATAGATCTTTTTAATATGAAACCAAATTAGTTCTCTGAGATAGGTGTGCCCTTTCTCACTCACTTCTTAATAACCCTCTCTCATAATCTCATGGTATGACTGAGTAGTTTGTTGCCTTTATAGTTGTTACAACTTTAGATGTCCTTTTTGTTCTTATAAAGAAGGAATGATGTGCTAAGTCTCTACTCATCCGACATTTTGGTGAATTTGAGTATCACATTAAAACATTGACTAACAAATAAGACACTCTTCTCCTATGCTCTTCTGCACCTATATGGATAGCTCATCAAGTTTTACTACCCTTCCACTTTTCGTCTCCCTCAAAGCTCCTTTGATTTCTTCTCTTATGATTTGCCAGCAACAAGTGTAAGTTATGATATGTTTCCGACGTGTTAAGATAACGTAAAGAGATGTTATCATCTTTGCCTTCATTAAAAAGGCTATAAAAGTATCCCCATCATGTTCTATTGATGTCATTTTAAACCATGAGTACCCAACTAGCTTCATCCTTTATACAAAAAATTTGATCTAAGTCTCTTACTTTCTATTTCCTGGCTCTCACCAACTTAAATATATCTCTTTCTCCATCCTTAGTTTTTAGTCATCAATATAATTTCTCGTAGGCTATATTTTTTACTTTTGTGACAATTTTCTTCATATTTTTCTTTGTTAGTTTATAGCTTTCTCTATTAACTACCCTTTGTATATTTATCATGCTATACAAGAGTTTTATAAATAGTCTTCCTGATTTTCACCTTTTCTTGTACATTTTCATTCCACCGTTAAAACTCTTATCTTACCATCCCTAGACTCTTTAGAAACCCCCAAGTTCTCCATAACTACATTTCTTAGAGTTGTCAGTCTCTCCTACATCTAGTTAGAATCTCCTTCCAGTTTTCATTCTTCTCTAAACATTACTTTTAAGTTGTTCCATAGTATCCCCTTTTAGATTCTACCATCCAACTTTAAGACATCTCCGATGAATTATATTCTTTGTCCATCCCTTAATTATAAGATTCATAATTAATAATCTATACTGAGTTGACAAGCATACATTAGGTATCGCCTTACATTCCTCACAACTAGGTTAATCACTTTGTCTTACGAGGAAGCAATCAATTTGAGTCCTCGCGATTTCGCTCATAAAAGTCACTTGGTGCTCGTCTTTTTTTTTTTTAAGATGATGACCACTAAATCAAACACTACTATAAAGCTCAACAAAGCAAACTCACTTTCATTCCCATCTCCGTGCCCAAAACCCCTTTCATTCCTATCTCCATGCCCAGAACCCTTATGAACCCCTAAACATCCATCTCAAATTGCCCTTATATAGCCATTCAAGTCTCATCTTAGAATAACTTTCTTGTTAGGGAAAATCTACTGAGTCACTTCTTCTAGCTCTTCCTAAAATTGACACTTAAATTGTTCTTACAACCCTACTTGGAGTGCATAAACATACACCACATTAAAAACATCTTTCACCACAGTATTTAAAAACAAAATCTTATCATTAGTCCTTTTTAACCCCAACACATAATGTATAAGTTTTTTAAAAACCAAAATACCAACACTATTTTGTTGCCTTAAAGACCCTAAATATCAAAGTTTGAGCATATTGATCTCTTCCGCTTTAGTCCTTGTCCACTTTATCTCATAAATGCACGTTATATTAATCTTATTTATCTAAAATCTCCATTTATTCCAATGAACTCCCTATAAAAGTCCCAATGTCCCAAAAACCTATCCATAGTTTACCAACATCTCTTCTGTTAGACCCAAATCTCATCAAAACACAAGCACTTAGTCTATCATCAAAAGTCAAAACCACTACTAACCTAATACCCAACATAAGTTAAAAAAGACGAGGTGTGTTGTTTCTAAATGATGCTAGGATTACTTAAGAATGAGAATATTTTTAACGATCACAGAAGATATATGGCACTGTAGTATCAAGTGCTTAAAATCCAAGTTGGTGATGTTTTGTTAGCTACAACCAAAATCCAACGACGAACTTCTCTACGGTCATTCAAGACTCTAAAAGTTTGAGATCGTAATCAATGGTTCTTAAGGTAAGCTTTTGATGAAAGATGAGAAGTAAAGGGTGCAGAACAAAGTATATCACTTTTGTGATGTAAGCCTGAGACTATACCAAACTACACCAACAGGATATTGAAATCATGATATGAAAGGATAACCCATTTTAGCAAGTGAGAAATAGTCGCACAAATACGTACTCTAATTGGTGAATCACAAAACAAGAACAAAGTCTAGTTTAACTTTAAAATAGAAGAAATCACAAAAGAAAACACAACAAATCACAAAAGAAAACACACTCCCTTAACTGCAACGTCACCAACTCAAAGCACAAACACAGGAACAAAAACGCTTAGGGTTTTAGATATTAAAAAGGAAAACAAGTTGTTAGCTCTCCAAAAGCGAAAAGAAATAAAAGATGACGCTTTCTTCTTTTTTTTTCATTGATGCCTAAAAATGATACAAGACTTGGAAGTTCAATGAATCCGACAAATATTGACTTGTGAAAAATGTGGGTCGAAATGAGCTGGGAGAAGCATGTGACTGGATCTATCCTTTACTCCAGATAGTGGAGAGTGGAGATCTAACTTTAAAGTGCTTGGCCATTGAGTATGTGTTTAAAGATTAGTGAGAGATTAAGGAGAGAACAGAATGGGCTTGTTGAGAGTCGTAGAGACTGTGAGGACGGCTCGCAGTGGCCGACGAAAATGGGTCAAAAGTGGTGGGTGAGAGTTTGGGCTTAGTCTAGCAGAACAGAAAGAAGAGTCAAATTAAAGACCATAAAATAGCTCGTTATGCATTGATAATTAACAAATGCAAATTATTTCGCCAAAAGGCCAGTCCCAGATGAGAAGTATATACAAAGTCGATTAAGGTTTCCTTATTTCAATTTCCTAAATGCACACACGCACAATTGAATACAGAAAACTTGAGTTACCAAAGCAGAGAAATTATAAAATGAACAGAAAAACCTCACCAGAAACCTTGATTCACACAAACCTCTAGAAAACATGTAATGAGGTTACATTCCTTGCTCTCTATTGTTCTTCTCCACCGAGATAGAGGAGAGAGAAATGTTCCCGTTAGATCAATGTTTCGGAAAGTAATATCAATGTATAAAAGAATTAATATGACCAATACGTATTTGTCAATATCAGAGATGTCATAAATTTCTTTGAACTTGTTTCATTGATTCGTCTACCACAAGTACAACTAATCCCATGTCTTGATCCTCTTCTCCAACTGGATGCTAATCAAAACTGACCAGGGATGTTACATTTGTTCTCATAAATAAATTTCCTTCAGATTCAGTTGTAAACTCTCCATATTCCGGTCCTGTATCCCACAGACATGAGCACAAGCTCCCAAAGCATATTGGGAATACTAAACAGATTCACCTTGGATCCAGGAATCTCAGACCAGTTGACAGAAATCTCAATCATGGGTATATTAAACCACTTGCACAAGAAAACTAACTCAACATCAAAGCACCATCTGCACATCATAGTGTGAAGGTCAACTTCCATGAGAAATTAAGTGTAAAAGATGAACAAGTAAACAAAGACCGAGAATGGCCGAACATGACCACCATACTACATTCCCTTTTGACATGGAACTAGTTAGAACAAAAAAACACGATTAATAAATAAGCGTAATATCCACTTCCATTTGTCTAGGGCCATTAATGCAGGATCCATTCAGATGGAACAATGCGACGACAGCAACTTGTTGCATGTGATTATGCTAAATTGATTGATTTATTGCATTATCAGCAAACCATCCACAGTCGTATCAATTTTAGAAGAGGTGGCTAAAACATTGGCGAAAATAAAATAAAATAAAATCTTCGAGTATCAGATAAAAAAATGTAAACGAGAAGTTTCTTTATAACTATTCAATGTGGACGATGAGTGCAAGCAAAAGTGATGAAGATGTTATTCATATTTTCAAAGAGTTGTATTCCACCATATGACAAACAATATCCCATACTAGGCAACAATGTCCTGACAAGTAAACCTAAGAAGACATAAACCCAGGAACTGAAGCTTAGGAAGAGAAGACATGCTTTCTCTGTAACTATATTGAAGACAATACTGAGATAACAAAAACAAAGGGTTATATGGAAAACAAATATACAAGTGTTTTAAATTTTAAGACAGGTCATATCTACCTTTTGAGCCGAATATTTATGAAAAGCTTCCTTGCCGCAGCCCTAGTGAACATCTTGAAGCCACACTAATGTATGCAAAGAAATTCCAGACAAAAAAGGGGAAGGTTTTTTAAAATAGTTGTCAAAAATTAAGCAAAATGGCACCTGAACTGCACTCTATCTAAAAGCCATAGATATGCTGGCATCTATTCAGTATTACCTGTGTATCACGAATCCCTGGACCAGCAGCTAAGAGAACCACGATGTGAAAGCCCTTCATCAAGAAATTGCGATACCACTTTCTCTGAAACATAAGGTGAATTAGGTTAATAAACGAGAACAAAGTTAACAAGGTGAAACAGGAAAAAATGACTACTGAATGTAATAAAAAGACCAAACTGTGGCTAAAGCCTTCTCTTCCAGATGAGCACGAGAACCAAATGCAGCAATTGGGATGTCAGATATTCTGAGACTTGAATCACTAGTTGTTGAATCTCCTAAATGAAACTCTTTCTTGGCAACTACATGGATCTAATAGGAAAGTCATCAGGTTGTCTGAACACAGACTTTTGAAGGAAAGCAACAATTGTTCCCATGATATACACAGCTAATACAAACCTGATTTTCAAGTTTCTCCAAGTCATCAACCTTGGTTGCACCATCTGCATCCAGCATCAGAAGTAATTCACCACGAGAATGAAGCATACCCTGTTTGACAATGCTTTCGCAAGATGAAAAGCTTGAATGCATTAAAGTCAAGCATAGGATTAAGATTGGAGCTTCCATGGCATCAAAATACATATAAATAATGACGAGAAGTTTGGGTAGACTCACTTTTCTAATAGCTTCTCCCTTTCCATGATTTTTCCCAAGCAAGATAACCCTTACATTATCCACTGTGTATTTCCTCACAAAGTCAAAAGATACTCTTTTAGTTGCATCAGTACTTCCATCATCAACAATTATAACCTGTTCAATTGATCATTCATCCAGAGATAAGTACTGAAATAAAAAATCTCACAAAACATATCCTCAATGATTCAAGAACAGTCATCCCTCAAATGCAAAACTTCAAGCATTTCACTAAATGCTCACGTAAATTTCTTACGTGTCCAAGAACACCGCACATGAGTTGGCATATTCAATCTCAAACACAATCTCAGATTACAGAACTCCATAGGAAATCATTTCATCCTGATTAATACAGGTTACTATTAGGACAATATTATTAGCAATTATCTCTTGAAGAAAGTAAAGCATAGCAGTGTTAAAAATACTTTGTGATTAAAAAGTGTCAATAAGGGGAAATGAGGACCTAAAAGGGATGATTAAAAAAAAAACTCTTACAGATATCCAACGAAAAGATAGTAAAATGAAGAGTACAATACAAATCAAGAAAAACACCCTCTGTCAATAAAATGAGGACCTAAATAGTATGTTTAGAAAATAATGTTATAGATGTTCACAGAAAACATAGTAAAATGAAGAATAGGAGACAAATCAAGAACACCAATTTAAGTATCAACTAAAACATGTGTAACAATCTGATAGAATGTTCAAATATCATCCCAGGAACGAGGATGCTGATTCAATCATCAATTTTCAACTGAAAAGTTCAGAATTGAATTCCTCTTTCTACACTCCTCACATAAGTAGCAGAAATGATATCTTTATTATACTAGTAGCAAGATAAACAATGTTAATCATTTAATTCAGAATAACCAACCAGAACACAATGAAATCTTATATTTGAACTAATATCACAAGAACAAACTAATAAAATTAAACCGAAAATATATCACACAGCTAATCGAATGAAACACCATACCTCAAAAGTAAATGATTTATCCTTTGCAGCACGCTGCTGAAGATAACTGCAAGTTGAAGATATCTATGATCATTGCACTTTAATACTATAATTCTGTGCACAATTAGATCAGTTATGCTCTAGAGATATTTGCGAAGCAAGGTAATTCTTGTCTAGTTTCTTGAAAAGACGTCAACAGAAGAAACAGAAAACGCCAATCCGGTTCAACCCACCTCATTGTTTCATCAAGCGCTCCAGGAAGTCTATGTTCTTCGTTAAATGCTGGAATAATCAATGATATGTATTTCCCGGCGGGATCCAGAATATGCGGACATGAAACCTGCATGAAATGGAAAGAAATTTGGTGAAGAACAACTTCTGATTCATCTGAATCAAACGCTAATTTAAACGGCATCACCGCCAAACATATACCTTTTTCAAAGAACTGGGATCTTCGAAAATAGCAGGAGCCTCTACGTGCCTAAACGAAAAAGAAATAAGAAAACGGAAGAAAGAAGGGGAAAAGAAATTAGGGTAAGAGATAGAGTTACGTGTTGTTGTGTCTTCTTCTATAGACTTGGAAGATAATGAGAGACAGTATAGAGGAAGCAAAGATGAGAATAAGAGCCATCAAGACCTCTGTGATCGTCCCCATCAATCCCATTTTTGCTGCAACCAATTTCTCCGTCTGCTGTACTACTAAGTAGTAGTCTATAACCGTTTGAAATTATTACGATATAAAAATCATTAATAATGCACCTCTCAACAGGCCCGTCTAGCTCAGTCGGTAGAGCGCAAGGCTCTTAACCTTGTGGTCGTGGGTTCGAGCCCCACGGTGGGCGTGTAAAAGCTTTTGGTGTTCAAATTGTCCATACATTTTTAGTTAATTTTATTTAATTAATTATATTTAATTGTTGAAAAGATTCTTTAAAAAAGAAAGAAGTGTCATACCTTAATAATTTTCTTTCCTCTCATATTTTGAGAGTATCAAGTAATCCCTTGGATATAAAAATATTGCTCCTATAATGATGATATATAATTAACTACTTTTATTCCATTTCTTTGATACCTTTCCAAATTTATTAACCAAATACCTCCTAAATTGTTCTTTGACCTATAAGTTTAGGATATAGTTATTTCTATTTCTATTTTTTAAAAATTCAATTAAAACTTTTATTTGATCAATAAATACCTAAAAAGTTTCATCATATAAGTAGTGTCTCCAAATATTCAAAGCAAATATTACAGTAATAAGTTCTAAATCCATGCATCAACCATATAGGAACCGAAATCATGCATTAGAAACTAGCTCTGATACCAATTATTGGATCAGAAAAAGAAAGCATGCCATATTTAGCGAACCGGTAGATTTCAAAACTTTTTAGAAATCTTATTTACAGCGGAAGCAATATATATCCAAATCATCATGCCAATCTATAAATGATATGGTATAAGGATAATAATAGACATGAACAAGATGAAGAGTATTGCTGACTCCTTTGCTACAGCTTTAATTCCTTGTTGTGCTATCATCTCCTTCTTCTTGTATCCAAAGCCTTTGCTTTGTCAATCTATCTTCTTCTTGTCATTATATCCTCAATCAATTCGATTTACCTCTTGTTCTCCTAGGACAACTTGGTTAACAAAATCCTTTGGTGGGAAAGGAGAAGAAACACTTCGGAGGAGTATTTTCTTAGAAGAAAGAAGGAAACAATGAGACACTTCTCATACTAAG
>JAOQMP010000210.1:16878522-16890817 GCA_027563575.1 Erythroxylum pedicellare | reverse complement strand
AAATAAATATTAAAAATAAATTATTTTATTTAAATTTATTTTAATATTTTATATGATATTTACTAATAAAGTATTAATAAAAATATTTTTAAAAATAAATAATTTGAAAATTATTATTTATAATCTAATATTTATTTTATATATTTTTAATTATTAAATCAATCCGATACCAAATCTGGTACGATATTCGTAATATTGGTTGAAGAGGAGGTAGGTTTTATAAAAAAGTTATGGTAGAGTTGAGAGAGAAGGAATGGTTAAATTGGATAATGTATTTTTTAAATTAAATTTTTTGATAAAAGTAATCTAAATACCAATTCATATCATATCGATTCGTTATATTTTAATGATAGAATAATTTAAAGATATTTTTTATTTTGTATATATTTAGATTTATATAATAAAATTTATGAGATAATTATATATTATAATGAAATTATAATTATGAGATTCATATTACATTTATGTATTATCTTTAAACCATTCTTAGTTATTGTTTTATTAAGACTAGACATTCATAAAATATAAAAAGACTATCACACATTATATTTTTCTATATGAAGAAAGTTGTCAATCTCATAAACTAAAGTATGGAGATAAACAAATATATAGGTGCTTGTTAGAGAACAAGTTTACTAAATTAACCTGATATAAGAAATCCATTTGAAACTTTACTTGTATATTTATGAAAAATCTCATTGTGATGAATGTACAAGTAATCATTTGACTTAAGGTCTCCAAAGTTATCTTGTATATGAATTTTTATATTTTGATACTACTTAAGATATATTCTAATTATGAGTAGTTGAGTTGGTAGTCATTGGATATAGTATAAACTATACGAAAATAGGTGATTGATATTCATCATCCCAAAGTAACTAAGAAGAATGTTCTGTTGTTCTCGATTTGTACTAATTTGGAAAATCCTTGATCAAGGTAGAATAATGTTTTGTGAATAGTTTACAAATATTATTGATTGAATCAATAGCTAATAATAGAGAACTAATATAATTGGATGTAAAAATACTAGATATTAATTTCATGCTTTATGATTATAAATTGTTTAATTGAGAATTAAAGATAAATTAAATTTTTTTTTAAATTTTCTAATTCTAATTATAATTTATAATCATTGCCAATATATTTGAGAATTTAGCTAGTCTCACATAAAGCACGACTTAAAGAGATCAAAGATATTTTGATCAAGTTGAAATTAATTGTAAATTTTGAGAAATTATATGATTAAATATGAGATATTTTATGAATAAAAATCAATATAAAATATTGGATCTTATTTAAGCATAATTGGTATTTAATTATAATTATTTGTAATTCTAATTAAAATTTAATTGAAATTAGAATTTAATTTCAATTAAATTACTATAATGTTTAAAACTTGTTATAAATAGGCTTAAGTAATAATTATAGCGTTATCCCATCTTATTATGTAAATATCGTTAGAGGCTAGATACTTGTGTGACTAAGGTGGTTGAGATGGATATATTCTTGAAACAATTCGAAGGATATAACAAAAATATAATCAAGCATTGAAAATAAGGTATGAATTAAGATTCATGTTTTATTATGATTTAATTGTTAATTATTTTATAGAATTAAATTATCTTGATTTTTGATAAATCAAAATATTAAAAAATTTTGTAATTATTATGCTGCTGTCAAGATAGAATTATGTCTCGATTTCTTAAGAGTGGTAACAAAATAATCTTTAATTTTATGATTTGATTAAATTATTTAATTATTATTGATACTAAATTTTGGAATTGAAATTACTATAGTTGCAAACCTAAAATTACAGTGATTCAGAAATTTAGAAATTCATAAAATTAAAGTGAATATGTTCATATAATTTGGAAATTTCAATAATCTTTGAACTCAGAAAATTAGAAACTTTGAAGTCCTGAGAACCTCAACTGTAATGGTTGATTTTTGAAGCTAGTGCATATGATGCTTTGATGTTATGGCGCTTAAGATTAGAAGTTGACAATAAGATATGAGTACAACGAGAATTCAGAAAATAAAAAGCATATGATGGTTTTAATGTTGTGGCTGCTGGAAAACTTGAAAAACTAGTGGAGTTTTGGTTGTGTCTTGAATTTATGGAAAACAAATTGTTTGTGGCTGCTGAAAAAATGAAAAACTAGTGGACTATTGGTTGTTTTTTACGTATTGTGTGCCATAAATGGTGGCTTTTTATGGCTTAAACTGTGGTGTGAATGAGCAGTGTTTTCGAGAGGACTGGAGACTGGCTTCGTCTAGCGGCCCAGGATAGAATAAAGAGGAGTCGATGGCAACTACCTTGGCTATGTAGAGGATGATGGCGCGTCTGGACCTTAGAGAACTTTGCTGGTCGACGACAACGTGGGATGTCACCGGTCGATGGCAGTTTGGAGGCTAGCTAGTGAGGTGCAACGCTGCAATTGATAGGCAGTGGCTGGTGACTGCTGGCAGGCAATGGCTGGTGGCTACTGGCGAGCAGTGGCTCACGACAGCATCTTATTTTAGGGTTTGAAGCTAAGGTCTGAGAATAAGATAGAGTAGAGGAGCGTCCGGAAATTGGGTTAGGAAAGGGTGTGTTTGGGCACATAAAAATCTTATCCTAAGTTTGAAATAGGTCTATTCTAGGACTTAAACAAGGGGTGTTTGATAATTAGCTTAAGTTTGACTTAAACTATAAAATGTTTACTTATTTAACTTTTGGATTAAAGTAATTCTAAGATTAAATTACGTTATTTTAATTTAGAATCTTGTATTTCTAATTTAACCCAAGTTCTAAACATAATTTTAAAATTAACATGCAATTCTAAAATTATGTTAATTATTTGTATTAATATGATTAAAATTAATAAATAGATTGATTCCTAATTTAATTTTAGAAAATTAGTTTTTTAAAAATAGAATTGATTATTTTCAATTAAAAACTAATTAATTAAACTATTTAAAATTTAAAAATATTTTCTTAAATAATTAAGAAATATATTTCTTAATTAAATTTATTTATTTCAATTTGATTAAAATGAATTACATTTATTGATTTAGAGAATTATTATTCTATTTATTTAAAATTTGTTTCTTCATTTATAAATAATAACGAAGGGCTCTATGAAAAGGTTTGGAACATGACCGCAGATTATGTGAATCTGGATTTAGAATCTCGTAACCAACGCAAGTACTTAACTAATAAAGAGTATAAGATGTGTTTCACGATGAGTAAGTCTTTCGAGCTTGAGACTACGTCAATACAATTTCTTCTTTTTTTTTACAAAGGAGAGAAAACACTAAAATATTACATGATAAGTCGCGGGAAACAAATCCCGGCCATGTCCTCTAAGAAAAATGGGAGGCACCCTATAGGTGTAATGGTGAGAATGGAAGTTCCAAGCTCAAAATTGACGGCTGAGTAGGCGAGCCAATCCGCACATCGGTTGCCCTTCTTGTAGATATAGCGGGTCTTAACAACCTAATTTCACGCGAGCAACTCGTTAATCCCCATGACAAGGGGGTTGTGTGACATCGTCCGTTTAGTGTAAGAGGATAGGACGGTGGCTGCCTCGAGGGAGTCCATCTCGAGTTCAATCCGACTATATCCAAGATCCCAAGCAAGTTATAATCCAGATAGAATTCCCCATAGTTCAGTGGAATTAGGAGAGCACCTGCCGATATTCTGAACAAATCCGCCAAGTCAAACACTTGTACTGTCGTGGATAAGGCCGCCTGTGGTTGCTGAGGAGGACGTGCTTTTGCATGCTCCTTCTATATTTAGTTTAACCCAGTCGAGAGGAGGTTTAGACTAGCTTAAGAGGCATGTTTTAACAAACGTAAAGAACTCATAAAGTCAAAGCGTCCATACTTAACAATTGATGACATGAGTGTAAGCAATGTGCCTACTCTTAAAGCCCCCAAGCTTAATTCTTTGAGTCTAAATTTGATAACTTGGTTGGTGTCTTGAAAGATTTGGATGGGCGTTTTAAGAAAGATTTGATAGTTAGGGACTTCTAATCTTTGAGAAATATCCATCAATAACTCCTTAATGCCTATTTCATCTAAGACCAATTAATAAATTTGTCAACAACCTAGTCTGTAATTCTCACCCTAGTCAATTAGAGGTATAATGTTCTTTTATTTTTTTAAATACAAGTAAAAGGCATGATTTATACCCTAGCATCTGTATTATAATTTGAATTGGACCATCATATTTAATACCATTTAGAAAGGAAAATAATTTTGTGAAAATCATCTACTTAAATATCCTTAAATTCTCCTTAAAATTCCATCGATTAGAGCTTATGTAGCATTCTAAGTTAAAAGGGTCCATTAATACCTTGCCGACATTCCAACTAGTATCCCCAACCAAAAACCCTTTAATTTGGGAAATTTAGAGTATGAAACCCTAAATTCCAATTTATCCCTCTTAACTGACATACGTCAGACCTAT
The DNA here is from genome assembly GCA_027563575.1 of Erythroxylum pedicellare. Taxonomy (NCBI): domain Eukaryota; kingdom Viridiplantae; phylum Streptophyta; class Magnoliopsida; order Malpighiales; family Erythroxylaceae; genus Erythroxylum; species Erythroxylum pedicellare. The sequence goes on along the minus strand of JAOQMP010000210.1, from coordinate 16,886,364 downwards.
TTGACCCATTTCTCTTCTCCAATTATTCATTATGCTCTTCAGCTATCTGGGTCTTGAAACTTGACTTGCTTTTATTGGTTGCTTCTTCAGTTTCTTCAATTGTTAGATTCCATCAAAAGAGATGCCTAAGCAATCTTTAAAGGATCTAACTTTGGGATTTTTACTTTCTTCTTCTCATTTCTACAATTAACATGTGCCTTAAATATTATCATATTATAACAATAGCCTATATCAATATTGTAATTTTCATCTATGACCTAGTAACTGGTCACATGGATTCTTTGTTTGGGTGTTTAATTATTATTTGAATTTTCAACTTGGCAAAAAGAAATGCATAGTAGAAATAAAAGGTGATGAAGTACAGAATGTTGAAGAGTGTTTGTTCTTAATAAGACTTCAACTAACTAGGGTGGCCAATTTTTACGTGTTTTTAGGGTGAAAATAGTGATAAGAAGTTTTGTTCGGTTGACGGTAGAAAAATTTGAGGTGTGTAGGTTGTGATGATTATATAGTTAAGTAAAATTAATTATAAAATTTCTTAATTAATTTTCCTAACTAGATATGAGTGGTTCACTAATAAAGTGGAAGGACTCAACATTGCTAGCTAGGATGCAAATGTGACATTAGTAGGCCAACAAACTTAAAAAATGTTACATCAACCTCAATTGATGGAATCCTAACCAAACTTTGGGTTCTTTCGGTCTGAAATTCAAATCACATAGTTTTTACAACATTAAGGTCTTTCTTCAATGCTATTAACTAAATATTAGGGTTTAAGTCAGATTTTGGTACAATGTTATGGTCCACTTTTTTCCTTCAAATGTGCTTATTTATCGCCAATATAGATGTTCCCCTTTTTAGTCCAATTTGTCTTTGTCTTTGTCTTTGTAATACATTTTTCTTTAGAACTTTCTTTATATGTTGTATGATTGATTCCTCACTTTACCAGTGAAGCATATCACAATTATAATTATCTCTCTTGATGCTTTTATATCTTCATCGTTTTGACTCGTAATTGTAACAAATCAAACCTATGCTGCATTAATCATGTTTTATTATAGAAAAACTAGTAATAATTGAAATATATCAATAATTCTTTTTTAGTGTAATTTTTCTTTGTAAAACACTTACTCGTGTGATGAATTTAAGACATGTCTATACAATTTTGTGTATGCGTCTTATTTTTAGAAAACTATATTAATGCATATGCATTTTACATTTAATAAAACTTCTTAATTGTGAGATCAACCGTAGAGGCAGGTTTGCATGTTAGGATGTACATTTTTTGTTTAACAAAAAATCTTGATTCATGATTGTTGAAAAGGTGTATATACTTTTTAAATAAAGTGTTTTACCTTTAGCAAAATGTCTTAATGCATATGCACTTCACCTTTGATAAAAACATCTTAATTGCATGACCTGTGTGAAGGGATATTTGCATCTTTGGATGTGTACCTTGCCTTTTCCCAGACATTTTTACCATATGACTATCTCCTTTGATAGGAAATTGTAATATTTATAGGAAAACGACATTTATAAAGAGGATTCATATTGCCAAAAGGAAATATCCTTTATTAATAATAGGGGCATAAAGACTACTTATTATAGACTCGTGCTATTTGAGTATTTTGCTCTCACTGAATATGATAGTTTATAAGTCTCTAGTCTTATATCTTCTATTAAAATGAATGGAACAAACTATTTAAGAGTGAGTTTCCTTCTTACTTAAGCTCTACCATATACATTCGCTCTCTTTCTATAGTAGTTGCCTTTCTAAAATAAAAGATCATTTCTTTTGTTTGGCAATTTTGAAGTTGGGGTTGATATTTAATCAATAGACTGATATTTGTTTTTTGTTAGAGATACATGCACATCCATGTATAATTTTTGTACTATCTTTATGTCACATTGCATATGAGTCCATCAGAAACAACCTTTCTACTAGGTAGGGGTAGGCTGCATACTATCGGACCTCCCCAGACCTTGCGCCTCAATGAGACTTTAACTAAGTGTTGATGTTGATGATGATGATGATGATTTGTGGGCTAATTCCTTAGATCGTCAGGAAAAAGATGTCTACATAATCCCTTATCTAGGAATCTCTCACACTCAACTCCATCAACTTCTCCCATTAGTCCCCTTTTATGTTTCTTTTACAACTCTCGTATGTCAATCTGCTTGGAAAGGAGGATAACATTATCTGGAAACACTCTAGACAACGATCTTTCACTAACCAATCATGTAGGAAATTTTAACAGAGGCACTACACCACAATTCCCTGGACTAAGGTTGTTTGGATCAAGTGATACCACGCTTGAGCTGCCTTCACTCTATGGACAACTATGAAAGAAAAGACCGCCAACAGTGGATAGATTGAAGAGATTTCTCCACATTCCAAACTAGTGTATCCTATGTCAAAAGGCTAAAGAAAATCATGATCACTTGTTTTTCCAATGTGAATTTGTTATGTCTAGTTGCAAGTCAATTCTCCATAGATGTTGCATTGCAGATTCCCTAGTGATTGGAGCTTGACCAAATCATGGAGCAGTCAATTTGCACTTTCAGATAATGGTGTCAACCAGTGCCTATGTATAACTCTTTCATTTATCGTCAAAGCCATCTAGGATGAGAGGAACTCTCATATATTTCAGAATCGAAGATCAACCAAGGAGCAGTTTCATAACAACCTGATCCAACAAATCAGAACCTATCTCAGCATACATAAGAACAATTTTCAAAGTTCTAAGAATTGGGCAAGAATGTGGAATATTTAGTTATTTCAATGTCTAGGAAGGTTACTATTTTGTTTTAATTAATGTATGTTAATTAGCATTATAACTATGTATTGCTCCTTGTAGCTTGTATATCTCTTGTTTGCCTGTAATGGCCAAATTCATTATATATATATATTAAAAAGTCAATCTCATGGGCATTAGCATTCTCATTAGCTTTTTAAGGATGTGAGGTAACATCATCTTACCACCTTCAAGTCTCTATGAACCTCAGCTACTACGTTGTTAGTTGGAAATTTCGTTACCAATTAATGGGGAAATAGAATAATTTTGAGGGAGCATAAATAGAGTATTTCCCAAGATAATGTTATAGTTAAAAGGTGTACCAACCGCGTAGAACTTTACATACCTGGTCATTTGTTTGAAATGTGAGCTTCATCAAGAGGGTAACCTTTTCTACCATATAAATCTTTCCTCCTCTAAAACTAACCAATGACTTACATAATTCTGAGCTGTGTTTTATTGAACTATAGGGTCGTTAAATTGTTATAAAGTAAAATGTCGATAGAGTTTCCAGTATCCACTAAGACCTTTCTTACTTTCTTTTTAAAAGTTAAATATTTTATAAAATTTCAAAAGGGATACAAAATCTTACAATGGAAGCTAAAGGCTATAATAAGCTTACACAAATTTATACTACAAAGGAGCAAGCCGTAAACAAGAATGTAGCATTGTATTTAGTGTTGAATTATAATGGCCCTTGTGTTTAATCGTATTTCCAACTCTCTTCTTTTAATTGAGGAAATCCTAGTGCATCCTCCTTGGTTGTTTGCTTATCTTTAAAAATTCTAGCATTTTTTTGTTTCCATATGGCATATATACAAATTCGTATGGAGTTAACTATCTATAGTTTCCTCTTTTTGACAAAATAGTTGGCTCTTTGCAACCATTCTAATATATCTTCAAAGTGAAGGAATTTTTGGTTTAAAGCTAGGAATCTTGTATTTTTTTCCCCATATCCAACTATATAATTACATTGAAAGAATAAATGTGACTTGGATTCATTTTGAAGCTTGCAAAATACACAAGTTCCTAATAAGTTAAGGAAACTCAATATGCTTTGGTTGCAAGTCCATTCCTCAAGCATAATCATAGCATAAAAAGAGACCTTGAGGGCTTGATGTTTATTCCATATTAATTTATCCCATCTCACTTCCCTTTCCTTCCTTATCAAGTATTCTCTGCAATAGCAGTTAGAGAAACTACCATTTGTGTAAGCATTCTAAATATCTCTGTCTTTAGTTTATTAGTGAGGGATGTAATTAAATAAGAGTGAGGTTATCTCTTGTGGATGGTTTGCCAATTGGTTCCCTACTACCCATTTCTAGACTTTAGCTTTCATTTGAATTTTCTTTCACAAAAAGCTCTTAAGTTAGATAAATGAAGTGGTCCATTCTTCAACCAATCATCATAGCAGATTGAAGCTATTTTCCTATTGCCTATTTTACATTTTATTAAACTAGATATAATGTCCCTCATATTACAAATTTGAGACATAAAATTATAACGATTAGGCACACAATGAGCTCCTTCAGACTTTTCCCCTTTAGCACATATATATGTACCCATCTAGACAATAAGGTGTCCTCCCTATAGGTTAGCCTCTATACTCTTTTAGCTAGTTATACCTAATTGCTGGTTTTGAGAGCTTGGATGCCTAGCCCTTCTTCATTGTAAGGCAGACATACATTTTTCCATTTAGCTTTAGCCATTGTGTTCCTTTGTTTTCCCTCACTCTATAGGAACTTCTTCATCATTTTTTCTATAGATTTGGTCACTACTTAGAAGAGGAACTTATGAGCTTCATACTTTATGGTTAGATAAGGTATATATAATCACCATCACATCATCCTTAGGTTTGGCTAACTAATGATCCTTATTCTCAAAGACAATTTGCCCTATATATTTCTTTGTTTCCTTAAATTAATTTACGATATTAATAGAAGCTTTAACCTTGCATACAAACTTCTTTAATTGAGTTTCGCTTACATGAGTCTCCTCCTATAATGGTATTTATAACACTAACTCTTGGGATGCCACCTTAGGCTTATTCTTATGCTCATATGCTCGAGACTTGTTTATTCATCTCTTCTTGTCTTCAACTTCAATACTTTCAAAATCAAAATGCCTAAGCTGCTCTTTCTTCAATAAGTTAATGGCCTTTTGCAAGTCTTGACAGTCATTAATCTCGTACTTATAATCTTTATCTAATCATTTAAGCTAAAGGTTGCTAACTAATGGATTATGTATATTTATGATATTTTCCTCTTTTACATAATTGATGATATGGTTCAAGGATGTGTTTAATTACAGCAAAGGTGTATCCTCAAGTTTGTGAATCTTTTTGCTTCCCTTTTTGTTCACTCATTTCCCTTAATCTTCTTTTCTTGGGATAGTGACAATGTACACTCTATTCCTCCTTTTCCCTAGTTCCAATAGATGGTTGCTTTACTTGGTCCTCTTTAAAAAATATTCTAGTTCTTTAAAGGTGATATCCCTTTATGCTCACTTATGTTGTTCTAAGGTACGTACCTTTTCCATTAGAAGAGATCTTCACATAGATTGAGGTGACACAAATATTTTTAGAAAAGCAATGAGTACTATTATAGAATTCAGTTTCAACACTTGGGAGGCCTCATACTAAACATTTGGTTATATTATCTAAGACTTTCTCCTATCCATATAGCTCATCGAAAAGAGTTAAGGAAAGCTTTAAACTTGGGCTTAATTTGCCCAATTTTTAATACAAAGCCTCTTAAGATAATATAATATCAATCCTTAACTTCTATAGCTATAGTAGACAAGAAAACTTTTTAATTTAATTCATCCACAACTCTTTATAAATCCATCATTTTTTGATAGTGTGCAACAAGACTGGTAAGATCCATCACACTATTTTAAGCGTCCAAATTAGCAATTTAAACTTTAGCAAAAGTGAATCACTCATGATCTTATAGATAAATGACTTATCTGGTATAACAGGAGCCTTCTCCTACGATATATTAGAAGGGGAAGAGTATCTCTTTGTCCTTATTTTTTGAGGATCCAACTTTAAGGAAATATAAATAATGTTTATGTTCTCTAAGGACCGATTATGTCCTTACCTTCTCTAGAGACTTGGGGTTTCCTTATTGGTGATGGAACATATCGATCATCCTCTTGCTCTTACAAATTGAATAATATTAAGGATGACATTTAGGCTCGAGCCCATCTTGGCTTGAGGCCAACAGGTTAAGCCTGGGTTGATCGAGACTCAGGCTCGAGTATGATAGACCTTATAGTAAAATGATAACATGTTCATTTACAAGCCAAACGAAGACATTTTGTTGTAATTTTTTCGTTTTACAAAGTGTAAAATGACGTTAATGTAAAACAACTTTGTTTAGTCTAGGTTAAAAACTTTTCCCTCCACCCTCCCTCTCCTTTGTCTTCTTCAGTTCTTCCTTCCCTACTTCATCCGGACCTCTACTGTAGCACCCCACTCTCGCAAGACTCAAACCTGACATCGATGGGTGATGTTCGAGCCCATGCCTCGCGAGGGTGACGTGCTAAAATAGTCATTCGATCAAAAATTCAATACAATTTTGATTTGCTTAAAACAATGCACTTTTCTTTTGTTTTTGAAACCACAAACACGATATATTATGCGAAAGTCCATAACCAAATCGGGCTCCACTTTAATTCATAAACATTTTCAATTTATAGATACAATTATTACAAACATTAGTATTCAACAGCCATTTGGGCTCATTTCAAATATAGACAAATTACTAACATTCATAGTGTCTTTACATTCCGGTACTACACTTAAGACTACACTTTCAATACAACATAAAGAAATACATATGTAGGCGCATACTGATCCCAACCCGAAACTTTTACTCGAAACCCCTTTTAGAGACCTTTATAATACCTGAAAAGCCACGTTACAATTTTGATGAGTTTTGCGAACTCAGTTGAGTGAACCATCATTGATGATTTCACCGGATCACATACACATATCATATATTTCGTAGATATTCATTCAAATCATATTTATATTCCTGATATACACATAACATGGTATCTCATATGATCACACAATTCACGTAGCCAAGTATACAATAATTCATATCAATTTATCACTCATTTCAGCTTTGCAAATTATTCAAAGAAATTCAATCTTATAATGCTATATACATGAGACTCATATTCGTTCTTATTGTTTTGACTGAGTGTCTATCACTTACTTATACAAATACTGGCCTATAAAGCGCAGTCAGAACATAATTACGGAGCATAGCTTTACATGCAGAATCAGAAATTACGAAGCAAAGCTCTACGTGGAAGCGCTTCATACTGGCAACTCAAGTCACAATGCCTTTATTTGAACATGCATTTTACGAAATACATCAAATACATATATGTCATATATCACAATCACATATGATACTCAAACAAAGCTTATAATTATCGGACGTAAGTTCGGTATTCACTTTTGTTGAGAATTCACATATGATATAGGATTTCACGTCAAATCAGAACACTTCCAATACATGCCCAACTATTAAACTTCTCGGACTTTAAGTACGAAATTCAGAAACAAATCACAAGCAGTTCAATAATATTGGAAGTTTAAACAAATCAAATCAATCATAGGAAATCATCTAAATTGACTCACAATATGCTCCAAATTAGCATTTGCTTCCAAATTCTCTGAATGCGGACATTTGACTTGTTTGAAGCTCCAAAATCTTCAACCATTACAAAACCCTAACTTTCATGCAACTCACGTACCACATCTGGAAGGTTGACAGAGAGGTTCGGTTTTTCTTGGAATAGAAGGAAAAAATATCAAAGTGGAAGTGGAGACAAACAGAGAAAAGCAAGGTTTAACTTTAGTGAATATTTGAAGAAAGCTCTCGGTTGGAGGAACTCTAAGAAAGAAGTTTCAAGAATGATAAGGATAAGGACAAAAGCCAGCCTTTTAAGGCAATAAAAATCTTATCTTTAGCTAGGACACTTGTCCATTTCTTATCCACTTATCCACTTCCCTTTATTAGAACTCACT
>JAOQMP010000210.1:16851145-16869796 GCA_027563575.1 Erythroxylum pedicellare | reverse complement strand
CAGTTATAATACAAAAGTTAAATGATCTAAAGTATACAAGCCTTTTGATGAAGAAGGATTGAGAATTACACTAATAAGAACCAACAATAGGATCTTGATGGGAAAGATGCTTTAGAGAGTTTTAAATGGATAAAGATTCCTTTTTGATGAAATGGATGCAAAGATAAATTTTAAAAGGAATGAGCATTTAGGGTATGCCTATTAGAACCTCTTATGTTTGGCTCTTATCCTAGCTTTTAAAGCTGAGGGATACCTTTAAGCAAAAAATTAGCTGCAAGATCGAGAATGGAAACATAGATTCATTACACTATGATAATTAGGGAAGAAATGGCATATTAGTAAGAAAATAAAGAGCTTTTCAAATTATGGGAAACATCTTTAAAGAGGTTAAGGTATATCCATAGGTAAAGGAAAGATAATAAAATAGTTTCCCAAAGAAGCTCGAGCATTTGATTCCTCAATATAATCTTAACTTTGTCTTATTAAACTACTATAGATGCAATAACCAGGATAATGAGTAATTTATAAACAAATCATATTAAGATTGGATAGCTGCAAGGCATCTAAAGGTGAGCTGGCACAAATTAATATGGAATAAGAACCTTATGCCTAAAACTTCAATTTTATTGTGGTTGGCTATAAGGAATAAATGAGCATAATTGAAAATTTGTATTATCTTAAATTGGATAGTATTTGTATAATTTCCAAGGAAAAGTAGGAATCATTACTACATTTATTCTATAAATGTAGTTTCTCAAGTGAAATGTGAAACAAAATCAAAGGACTATGTTAATGGTAGACAACCTCTAATGCTTTCCCTTATATTACTCAATGGCTATAGAGGGATAAAAAAATTCACAAAAGTAATGTAGTGGTGTACTTAACCATCCTTAGAACCTATATTAAAGAGCTCTATAGAGAGAGGAACTTAATATGCATAAAGGGTAAGGAAAACTCCAAGGAAGTAGTGAAGCCATAACTGGCAATAGAGAGCAACTGATTATTAGTATTAACAAGGCAAAACCATATCCAATGAAGATTTCAAAGGATCGGTATACAATCTATCCAATTACGAGCATAACATCGATAAAGATTGTGCCAAATATACAACCAAAATGTTCAACCCAGTGAAAAATGAAGAAAGATGGAAAAAGAAGATGTTTCCTGAAGGGCATGAAGATGATCTTATAGAAGAACAGATTCAAGTAGCTGTGAAGAACATAGATAATGCATGTATTGCAGCTCAACCTAGAGGTATCTATGTTTCACATCACATTTCAAGGGCATCAGGAAGTCAATTTGGAGTTTCTACCAAAGATGAAAATTTCAAGGTAGTTGGCTTAGTGACAGAAGGATAATACAGAAGTATCACGGTTGAAGGTATCAATTTCAACTTAGAAACCTTTATGCATTTAATCATACATTTCAGACCATCAGGATTCATACCTTCAGTCAAAGATGTGCTACACCTTCTTGGGAAACCAATTCTTAAACTACCTAGACCTAATGATCTTGATCTCCCAGAAGGATAACAAACCTTTAACTAGCCTCAATCAAAATCATAGAGTTAGACGTTTTACCTACAAAACCATCTGTTGTTAAAAACCTTCATCCACTTAGTGAAATACAATAAGATCCTACTGTTAATTCAAAGTTCTTGAAGCATTTCATCACTTGGACGGAAGTAAGTCACAAACAGAAGGAAGTTCAGGAAGCCTTAGCGAAAGAAATTGAGGAAATTCATATTAAGGTTGATGATCTGGGTGACTCAGTGAGTGATCTTCATGAGGACGTAACACTTCTACAGATTACTATCGAACAAGACCTCAAGACGATCTGCACTGACTTGCAACATATGTTTCCTAAAATTCTGAAGCGTCTACAATGAGCTATCTTTTTTATTAATAACAAATAGGGGGAGAATGAGAAGAGAAGATAGAAAACATTGTACATATCTTGTCCATGCTTTTCTTGTGCTTTTGCTTTGATTATTATTCGTCTATTCGTCTGAATATCATTTTATATTCTAAAATGATGATTCTTTGTTATCATCAAAAAGGGGGAGATTGTTAAATCAAGATGACTTTACTTCTATTAATTTTTATGACAATCAAATAATAATAATCTTAGAAATGTATGAACTGTTTTGATTAAGTTTGTTAAGTGTGCTGAAAAATGTAACACTTAGTCAAATTCAGAAGATGAGTGATCAACACCAGACGATACGTCAGCAATAGACGATACATCAGTAATAGATGATATGTCGGTAATAGAAGAAATACATTAGTGACAGATGATACAGCGCTACCAGACGAAGCGTAACAACACAAGAAGCGCAACAACAGACGAAGCGCGATACAAGACAAAACGTGATAACAAAAGAAGTATTATAATAGACGATACAAAAGTAAGCTATTCTAGAACGTCAGTCAGTTAGTTAGTTGGAGTTAGTGACATGACTTAACTAAAAACGATTCTAAAAGATTTAAGAAGTAGTTTCTCAAGAGGCTATAAATACTAGTTCTAGTCGAAGACTAAATAACGTTTTTATAAGAGAGAAAATTTGATTTTACAATACTTAGAAAAATTTTGTATTCAAAGTGGAAAAGAAGAGAGCGAATACATCTGTAATGTGAAGCTCAAAAATATCTTTTCCAGAGAGAGAAAGAAAGGCTAGAGCTTGGAGAGGCTAAGAAAGCAGATAAAGAATACTTTGTGAGAGAGACATGAAGAGGCTCTGCAAGTATAGAAAGAATATTTGTAAAGTTGAGGAGTATAGTGAAATCTTAGACAAACTTTAAGAACTGGACGTGGCCTAAGGTTAAGGCTGAACCAGTATAAAATCGCGGTGTCTATTCTCTTACCCTTATCTTTAATTTTCTTGTTGTTAGAAGAGTAGCTAATAATACTTGTGATTGCATTACTTATCAACTTTAATAAAGTGTTTTTGTGATCATCTGAATTCTCTAAAGAAATTCAAAAAATCTCAAAAGATTAATATTTTTGAAAAGATTACACAATTCAACCTCCTTCTTGTGTATTTTACGTATTATACATGATTTCTATATTAACAAGTGATTTATTTCATTTATTATGTAAGTAATAATATTTATGTGGATATCTTTTATCCAATTTAAAATCTTTTCTCAGCAATATTAGTTAAACTGACTTAATTTAGATATGTGTGTGTGTGAGAGACATCTTGAATTTATAAATATATTTATTTAGAATGAATAAATTATATTAATAAATTTAGGTTAAATTTTATTTTAAGAAATTTTACTCAATATGGCAATACTGGAAAAATTACTAATTATATCAATAAAATATCTAAGGCTTTAATTTGATACAAATATAGCTTATCGTTAATTCTATCGTTATAGATAACAATGGGTCAAATTAGGACACTATAAGAGCTTACCTTTGAATTATATAATATCTTTCAATGAATTCCTTTAAAGCTTACCTTGTCATAATCATCCATAAAATATTAAGTTGTATCATCAATGGGACCACAAAATTGAGGACAAATTGATTTATGGATCCATAGTAGGGAAAAAAAGTCCCAAAGTTTAGTTGTAGTTTTAGTATATATGCTCTTAATACAAATAAAAAATCTTAAGGTTATTAAGCAAATACAGATGGATCTTATAAAGTTTATCCATAAAGTTTGCACTTAGAAATAGGAAAATACACGTATTAAGAATTAAAATTCATGAATACAAAGGAAGACATATAGTGACAACTAATTGGAAAATTATAAAAGATGATGTTTTATTTTAGAATGGAGAGGTTGGACTAGGGTAATTTATAGAAGCAACAGAGATATAAAACTTGATAAGATGTTGCTATAAGAAGTATTACTTGGGAAATATATTATGAAAGTAACATATGCATTTATTTTATTTTTTATATAATATAATCCACTATTGGACCAAATAAGGTTGTAACATATGATTTTTGAAGATAAAAATACATTAATATTGATGAATTTACTTTTGCTGATATTAGTAGCTATTTTACAATGAAATTAAGTAATATATGAAAGATGAAGTTTAATAGAAGGGTAAAATGAGTAATGGAGTTAATTGAGTAAATTGATCAATTAAAGGCTTAAGAGAATGAGCAAAGTCGAACATATATGAAACTTAAGAGAGTTTTAAGGGAGTTCATATGAAGAAATGAGAATAAGAAGAATTAAGAACATCACGATTTACAAAATCGGTGTAATCTTTCTTGTAACCTTAACTTGGTCATTTCAAGAAATTAAGGACTCAATCATTACATGATTATTTATACTTAGGCAATATTTCATATACTTTGTCATAATAAAAAGAAGGTTTTAAAGAAAAACTCTTGATAAATTAAAATAATTTTAGATCAAAGTTTTTGTCAAAGGAACGTGTTTTGATCTTTGAAAGAACTTGATAAGTTTGAATTTTTTTTCTAGAAGTATAATTGACCAATGTAGTGATTTAGACACTTAATATTAGGGTTTCAAAGTGTCTTAGGCATAATCAATATATATTAGTTGACCAGTATGTCATACTTGTTAACAAGTCTATCATACTGGTTAGCAAGTGTGTCATGATAGTTAACTAGTGTACTTAGAAGAAAGTTAAATTTTGTAATGAGATTTTATATGTCAAAAGTGATTGGGGTGAATTACATGATATCAAGATTTTAATTAAAGTACATACTAACTTACAAAAATAATGTCTGTAAATTATTACAAATACAAAATGAATTCAATTCTGCTTATAAACAATAAAGTAAAAAGTAAGTGAAGAGAAACGCAATATTGGCTAGGCAAACAATCCTTGCCTACATCTACTCTCAACACTCATCTTGGACTTCCACTATAGTTCTTTTTCAAAGCAAAGAATAACCTTTGTACAATTTTTTATTTTCACAAATAGGAACCTCCTTTTCAATCTCTTTTCAAGGTAAAGAGGGACCCCAAAACACTCTTAGATAAGCCCAAAGATAACTTACGACTCAAACTTGGTCACTTGGATACTTAATCACAAAAGGTTCATACGCTCAAAATGAGACAATAAATGCTTAAATGATTGAAAAATATTTAGAATGAGAAAACATTTATTTATAGTGTTTTGGGACCCTAAATAATAGTTAGAACTAAGAATTAGTTATTACATGATTATACATAAAGCACTGATCGAAAAATATATATTAAAAGCTTTAGATTCACTAGCTGTTAGAGCACTGGTCAATCAATAAATCAACCAATGTTACAAAAAACTTTCAATACTTCAAATTTAACAACTTTAACCTATTTTGGTCGACCACTAATCCATATAGATGGACCAGTCATTATAAAAACATGACTTTAACACTTTCATATGATCAATCTCAATTTGATTAATGTTGTAATAATCAATAGTACTTTCCAAAACCTTCCCAAGATTATTTGAAAGGTCAATAGGCTTTCATATATAAACAAAGCTTTTATATCTCTTGATGAATGTAAAGACTAATGTAATAAAGTGAAATGAAATGTTTATGTATAGTGAGACTTTTAGACTATCAAAGACAATCAAGATGAGCTTACAATCAGTAATACATGAAATAATCTCGATGTATCTTGATCTTCCTCTTTGCTTGATCTTGATATTGAAGATTGCAAACAGTCTCTTTTCTTTCATAATCCTTTGATACGGTATTATTTTGTTTTCATATTCCTTCACTTCAACAACATTAAACTCATCAGTAGTGCTTATTTTTGTTATGATCAAAAACTTAATCAGAATCTCCCTTGGTTTAACGCTTTTGAAATATTACAGAGTTTATAAAAACTTCGATAGGCTAAGTGTACACTTGAGTACATATCAACATTTCATAAATCATATTTAGTCTTATTTTATTAGGGTGACCAAGAGAGAAATATTTTGAGTTATATTATGCAATTGATGAAATTTCTTAATGTTTATTTCATAAGAGTCATATTAACCTTAAATAAGATTTATAAGAGTTTTCTCTACACCTATGAAAAAGCAAGAAATTTGTAAGAGTTCCTCTTCGTTGATGACAAAGAAGATGTTTTGTAGATGGTCCTTTTCACCCATTGAAGAAAGAAAATAATGAATTCTCAAATAAAACATAGAAAGTGGACATTGATTGAAATTTATTTAGTTGAATCACTATAAATTGGTTTTTGCTTTTTTCCGCATGCTCTTTTACTATTTTTGTGTCTGATATGAATTTATTTTATATGAATTTGTCATAACCATTTATTAGAATATGAATTTGATCTTAGTTTACAAATAGGGCAAAATGTGAATACACATAATTTACCTTATATCATATATCATCCACATACCAATACACGTGGATGGTGACATCGAATGGTGTTTAATAACATAATATTCCAGATAACAAACATTAACAATATTGATAACAGTGGGCTATATTTGCAACAAATTGAAACTTTAAGCATTCAGTTAATATAAATGGAGTTATGACTAATACTACATAATTGAGTAAAGTTATGAATTTATAATATAATATACTTATAAATTTATATTGTGTCTTAATTTTGTAAATGCATATCATATTATCTATCAATTTTAAAAAATAGTCATTAAAAATAAATAGAAAGTTGGAGTTACTTTCATCAATATGTAACAAATGTAAGAACTTGATTAAAAAAAAAACTCTACTTCATAGATAAATACAACATATAATATATCTTGAATTTTTAACTATATTTATTATAATGTGAAAAGATATAAATAAAATTGATCAAAAAATACTATATAATATTTAAAATTTAAAATATTTATTTTAAATAAATGTTAAAATAAAATTTATTTTCATTATGATAGATCTTGATTAAAATATCTCTAGTTCTTTCTTATTAAAATAAGTATAAAAACTTTGAATTTACTTATAAATTTTTTGAATTTATCTATTAAATACAAATATTGCCTGATGAATAAATTTTTTATATAGTAAAATTTAAATAAACAATCATGTCTCCTCAACAAGCATAGACTTACATACATTTATAGTTGTTATAAATCATCATTTCAATTTATTAGATGCATAATTTTTTTAAATTATACTATAATTTTTATATATTTAATATATTATGCATTTTAATATAAATAATAGAGATATATATTAAGATACTTTTCTCTTCACATATTTGAATAATAAGAATAATTTTTTTTCTCTAATACGTTAAGATGAATCAACCATAAACATTTTACTTAATTTTTTTGATAAAAAGTAATATTTTAAAATATTTATTAAGAAACTTTATTATGTAATAAAAGCAAAAAATGTAATGTAAACTATACTAATTATTTATTCCATCTTATATTCGATTTCATCTAAATTATTTAAAATAGTTATTAAAATCACTTATTATTTATGGTTTATATGTATTGCAAACATATGATTGATGGGAATAGAGCCAACTGAGAATAATGAGGTTGAAGCCCTACGGGAAAAGGAAGAGACATTGCTGGAAGTAGAGCAACAGGAGAAGGATCCTAAAGAAACTGCAATTCCTTCCAGATCTACCACCAATCCGAAGGAGGAAGAGGCATTATCTAATAACCAGAGTGATACCTCAACAGCTGAAAGCAAACTTGAAATGAGGGAAGGAGGGGAGGAAGAGCCTCCTATTGAAACTAATCATAATGATGACTATTCTAGGGAAAACATGAATGAATGTAGTTCTGCACAAATGGAGAGGCCAACATCACTGAATCATGAAGATCTCTTTGAGCCAATCATCTCTAGAAAAAGCACACGGAGCAATAGGAAAAACTTCAAAGGGAAAATCAATTAATTATATCAGTAGTTGTCTGGAATATGAGAGGAATAAATAATCCTTCTAAGCTTTGTGCTTTAAAGGATTTTGTGAAGAAGGAGAAACCTTGGGTTTTTTGTATGTTTGAGACCAAAATTAAAAGGGAAAATCTTAGTAAGTTAAGTTGTTTGGGCAGCAATTGGCAACTCATTTCTAATCATCAATGCCATGCTTATGGGAGGATTGTTGTGGTCTATGATGATCTTTATGTGAAGCTAGATGTGTTGGAGTCCAATTCTCAGTTTTTGCACACGAAGATTTGGTTTAAATCGGAAAACAAAGGGATTATAGTTACTTTCATATATGGTTTCAATGCTACATTTTAGAGAACAGAGCTCTAGAGCTTTCTTCGAAGAATCAAGCCCTCAATAAGCTCCCCGTGGATGATTGGGGGAGATCTTAATACCACTTTGTTCAGATCTAAAGCTGAGGGGAATTGTAACCTACGGAATTACACTACCGATCTTTATGATTGCATACAGGATGTTGAGATGGTGAACTTACGGGCTACAGGCCATGAATATACATGGTCCAACAAGCAAAGTGCTAATTGGCATATTAGGAAAAAACTGGACAGACTAATGGTCAATGGGGAATGGCTCTCCTCCTTTCCTCTCAGCCATGCTAAATTCCTAGACCCGGGTTTTTCGGACCACACTCTAATTAAGCTTATGGATCTTTCCTCCCCCCAAAAATCACAACATCCCTTTAGATTCAATAATTCCTTGGCTGATATGGAGGGCTTTCAAGATGCCATTCAAAAAGGCATGGAATTTAGTTGCTATGGGACAAAGCAATACATATGTATCCAGAAGCTTAAGGCCATAAAGCATGAATTGAAGCTTCTTAATGAGAAGAGAGGGCAGAACCTGACCAAAGAGATTGACCTCTTTAGGGACAAACTTCACTCCTTACAGCAAGCTTTGGCTGAAAATCCTTTAAATGTAAATCTAGCTATAACTGAAAAGGAGGCCCTTAAGAGATATTTAGAGGTGGTGGCAAACCAACACTCATTGCTGAAACAAAGATCTAGGATCTCCTAGATATATGAAGGGGACAGATGCTCTAGGATTTTCTTCAATACCCTGTTAGCCCACAGGCATACTAATAGAATTAACTCCATCAAATCTGAAGATGGCAGGGAGGTGTTTGGTCAAGAAGAGGTAGCAAAGGATGCCCTATCATTTTATAGTAAGCTTCTGGGGTCAAACTCTTCCTATTCTATGCAGGACTTCAACCTTAGTCACTTCGTAATTTCCAAAATTCCAAACCAAGAAACTTACAGACTGACTAGCCCTGTTACAGATCAGGAAATTGACTAGGTGGTGTTTAGCATGAATGGATCTAAAGCACATGGTCCGGATGGTTTGAATGGCTTCTTCTATCATAAAACTTGGTCTTGCTTGGGTGGACTTATCAAAGAGGCAGTGAAAGAATTCTTCTTAAAAAGACTTCTACTCAAGGAAATCAACAAGACATTCCTTTACCTAATTCCTAAAAACCATAGCCCAAAATCATGGACTGATTATAGATCTATTTCTTACACCAACTTCCTATATAAGATCATAGCCAAGATATTGGCTAACAGAATGAAGGGGGTCTTGAATTTTCTCATTATTGAGGATTAAGGGGCATTCTTGGCGGGTAGGGATATTGGAGATAATATCCTATTGGTTCAAGAACTCCTAAAAGGGTATACTTGCAAGAGGTCCTCCCAAAATTGTACCATTAAGGTAGATTTACAAAAAGCCTTTGATAGTGTTAACTGGGGATTCTTACTGAAGGTACTGAAGGAAATGAAAGTACCCTCAATGTTCATTAATTGGATTAGCCAATGTATTTCTACTGCTTCCTATGGGATCATAGTAAATGGGGGCCCTATAGGCTTGTTTAAAGGGAGGAAAGATGTTAGGTAGGGGGATCCCCTCTTCCCCTACCTATTCCTCATATGTATGGAAGTCCTAACTCAATTGCTTAAGCACAACATCTCTCAGGAGCCGAGGTTCAGATTCCATTCGAAATGCAAAAGGATTTCATTAACCAACTTATGTTTTGCAGATGATCTCATACTTCTATGTCATGCTAGTTTACAGTCGGTTTCTCTCTTGATGGATACTCTTACTCAATTTCAAGAGATGTCTGGCTTATTTACAAATCTACACAAAAGCTTCATTGTTCTCTCTAAGAGTGACTCACATCTCTCAAATGTCTTAGCTCATAAAACTGGAATGGAAATTAAACCTCCTCTACTCAACTACTTGGGGATCCCTATCTCTTCTAAGCGACTCAGGTTTTATGAATGTCTTCCTCTGATAGAAAAAATTTAGAAAAAATTAGGATTGTGGACCAACAAAGCTCTATCCTATAGGGGTAAACTCCAACTCTTCAAGTCTGTTATTCTGTCCATGAGCACCTAATGGAGCTCTTATATATTCCTCTCCAAAGGCCTCTCTAAAACAATAGAAAGGCCGATGAAACAATTCCTGTGGGGGAAAAAGAATGGGGAAAAAGGACTGGCCAAGGTATTGGGAATTGAATCCTTAGTTACAAAGAACCGAAACCTCATGTCTAAAAGAATCTGGAGGATACTAAATGATCAAGAAACATTGTGGGTCAAATGGATGCATACTTATATGTTGAAAGGTAGGAGTTTCTGGTCTTTAAAACCTAAGCCCAACTACACTTGGTTCTTTAACCAACTACTAGGGATGAGGGGAGAACTATTTCAGCATATAACTTGTCCAATAGGGGAGGGTGATAAACTCTCTTTCAGGTTTGATAATTGGACAGGAAATGGCCCCTTAATTTCTAACAGCATGGCTACTTCCCTCTTACGCTGCATCCCCAAGGATGCCAAACTCCAAACTATCATTTCTAATGGAGGGTGGACACTATCTGTAGATGAGTTAACCAGCCTAAACATCCCTCTTCTCATCAGACATGGGGAAAGGGATACATATTTCTGGAGGGGTCTCCCAATTTTAGAGATTACCCGTAAGACAGTTAGGAAATTCAGGGCAAGACCAGAAAACAAGGTTGAATGGGACACTCTGGTTTGGAATACAACACTCAGACCTAATGTGAACTTTCTGTTCTGGTTGACAATGAGAAATAGGCTGAGCACTATGGATAGACTCAATTTCCTGACCTCTCCTAAGCAATGTGTCTTCTGTCACCTAGAAGATGAAAGCAGAGACCACCTCTTCTTTGAGTGTGACTTCTCCAAAACTCTCTATTTCACAATCTCTACCCTCAATGCCCTAGACCTCAATGCCTGGCGACTCCTAGACATTATGCAAGAGCTTCCTAATCTGACCCTATCAAAACATGACAAGGACATAGTCCTTCCCTTGATGGCTACATATGTCAAGACTATTTGGTAGGAAAGAAACAACAGAAGATTTTTGAATCGGACAACTTCAACGAACTCCCTTACAGAGATCATTAGTACAAATATTAGAGAACAATTGATAGTCAATCAGTTTCATCTAAACTGCAGTGGGAGAATGACCTACATTTGGAGGATCTAGGTCCTAGAAGATGTATCGCGCAATCCAACACACAAGGCTATGCAGAATCTAGATTACACCTCAGATTTACAGCTTTGATCTCTCCCTTCTTAGGGGAAATCATCTACTATGACTTACTCAAGTCAGAAGGCCTACCTGGTTTGGCTCGCCTCTCTTACAACATGGATAGTAGATGCCCTGCAGATCCGAAATCCAGAGCACCCATGGTGAAGAGATATTCTCCTTCCCAGACGGCTCGCAAGAAAATTGCACAGGGCACACCTGTACATCTACAAGCCATAAGGAGGATCAACGATTAGATTCCAAACCCTATACTTAATATGCGTAACAATTGTTTACCTGGACATCACACTCTTGGAGGAGTTGATCCATCGCTATCGTCCCCCCACCTCATCCGCGTCTGTATAATCACCACCGTTTAGCCGAATTGGGGAAATTTTTTTGAAGAATCGCGAAAGGTCGAGATCGTTTTACCCTAGAAGAGGAGAGACTCTCAACGACGAGGAATGAGATTGTTTTGTCACTTAACTTGTAATGCCCAAACGACGTTGTTTAGCTTTTGGTCTCTTATGTCTCTTACGTTGTTAGCTTCTGGTCTCCAATGCCTCTTAAGTCATGCTCTGTCGCTGACTTATAGCCCATTCTCCACTTTGTTATCTTATATTTTTTATTAATGAAAATTTTTAATTTCTAAAAAAAACATTATATGCCTTTAAAAGATTTATAATCGCATGTATTATTTATTGTTAATGTCAATTATAATTGTACTGAACTTATTAGTTCGAACATTGTAAGCTTTCCAATAAATTTGTGTTACTGGATATTAAATAGACTTAGGATTTGTCTCTACCAAAAAAATGATTCTTGTCAAATTCTAATATGAAAAGGTTACTTTAGTTATTACATATAGGTTATTTAGCTATATATAGATATGGATTGAGAAGTTAGGTTATTATAGCTTATCTTATACTTATAAAGGTTCTATTCGAAATTTGAATTTATTAGTCTTCATATGATATGTCAAAACATTAAAAATAAATGCTTAAATGGCATTAGAAATTAGAGATACGGTATCAAAATTGAATTGATGAGACGTTACAGCGATGGAGTTTTAGCAGTTAGAATAAAGATGAGTTTCCTTGCTTATATACAATATAGATAAAGAACGTGTACTGTTACACCGTGTTTCTAATATTAAAGAGACTAATTACTGGTAATTTTGACATACTGAAAAGTCAAGTCATTATAATTTATCTTGTGTTTATAAGAATTTTACTAATATTTCACTTAAAATTTGAATTTATTACTCTATGTATCTTATGCCAGAATTTGGGAACATGTTAGTATAATTAAACTAATAATATTTCTGGTCAATTATAATTAAACAAATAAGCAATAAAATTTTATTCCAATCGATATCCTTCAGTTGTATAAATTTCAACGTACTTAGTGTATAAGAATTTTTTCTTTGTGAGGTTTGAGGAAGATTATAATGTACACTAACCTCCTCTTCATAATTTTACAAATAAGTTATTTCTGTAACTTCAACCCATAAAGTTTAACCTTAATGTCACAAATTAGCCTAAAAATCTCACATTTTCCTTTATTTAGATAATATAAATAACTATCGCGTACTGGAATATGTTATATAAATTTACACTATAGATAAAAATAGTTGAATAGTCAAGCAATTGATAGTTGAGCCGTCTTAGCTCAGCCGGTAGAGCGCATGGCTTTTAACCATGTGGTCGTGGGTTCGATTCCCACAGACGGCGTGTTATCGTTTTCGATTGGATAAATGGTCGAATACCGAATAAATGGTACAGGGGAGTCAACGATATGGTGATCCATTTAAGAACTAAACAATTTTTTTGTAATAATAGTGACACCTCGGCTCTCTGGATTCTACAATTTTGAAGTTTTTGATACTTCAAACGGTTCATGGGCTTCACGTTAAGCAATTCTTGAGGATTTAATGTTTACCTGAAGCAAGTTCATGGGATAGCCATGCATTTCAATAATAGCAACCGCTACATAGATTCTTCCATCCCACCGCATACTTTCACCTTTTCCTTTTCTTTTTCTGTCTCTCATTTCTACTCGTCCTATATTTTTATTTCATCTCTCCCAACCAACTTTAATGCCACCCACGATCTTCCAAGTAAAACCCCTTATGTCCTCCCTCTCACCATTATATTTGAGGACTTTGGGGGTGTAAGTCCCTTAACTTCTGATTTGTTCTTTCAGATCGTCACATCCCGTTCTTTTTCCCATTTATTCTCGTAATTGGTTCAATAATGAAATTTGAAGACTATCTGATGCAACCAGGTGATGAGAATCATACAAGAGTCGACTTGGAGGAGGAGGTAACTTAGCGAACTGATAAATACCCTTAAATTAAGTATTGTAGAGAGTAGAGATAGACCTTTCTTGTATAATGATGCAGGTTGACAAATTGCAAGGTGAGTTAGACGAAGAAAAGGCAGTGAGGAAGGTTCTGCACAGCGCTCTCCATGGACCAATTCCACCGCATCTTCCTTTTTTTCTTCCACCTCTAGTAAGGACATGCTACTGAGTAGAAATAGTACTATAGCTTCAACGAGTTAACTCCAATATAAAGAATATATTGATTCTTCATGTTTCAGGTTCAGGGTCTTCTCATTGAACTCACAGTGGTGGAAGAAGAGATTGTGTGGCTAGAGAAAAAAGTTGAAGAGCTAAAGCTGAGCTTGTATCTGGAAAGGAAGCAGACTAAAGAATGGAAAGTAAAGAAACAGCAGCGAAGGAAGCCGATGCAGCACAGTAATCTACAGCCGTTATTTTCTCCTGAAAAATGCATTCTTAGTGACGATTTCCATGAGCTCTCTAGGTCACAACATTTTCAAGATCATAAAAAGGAGAAAATCCAGTTTAGACGGGTATCTGCGGGTTCTGCAACAGAAATTCTTAGCTTTTCTTCCCCAGGATCCACTAGTAAGCTTATATATTATATTTATCGATCACTGCCAAAAATATTTATAATCATTTTTTGAGATTGACTCAAGTAGTCCGAGTCTGTACTTATTAACATATGATACAACTACAACAAAAGTTGGAAGGAAATTTTCACTTTCTCCCGTTGTCTTTATTGTGAACAGAACAAAATTCGAGGAGGCATTCAGGAAGAACTATAAAAGAACAAAATTTTTATAGGGAAATTCGCAGTGATAAACCGAATGAACTCTCAGAAGAATTGCTGGGATGCCTAATAGGCTTGTTTCTTGATCTAAATCAAGCACCACAGGATAGAGAAATACCTGCGACAGTTCCAAAGCTGAACCTGTCCTGCATGAACCCGAAAGGATCAAAGACCTTATTCAACTGTAAAGCATCCATGTCCCTATTTAATCAAAATGTGTCAAATCTCGACCCCTATGGTATTATTCCAGATTTAGACGGCACAATCAGGGACATTGGACCATACAAGAATTTCTTCCAGATAACCAGAAATTCATTGGACGTCAGTCAGTTCTCAGAATCTTCACCAACGGCACGAAAATTCAGGTTATATACATGCCTTCAATAAGTTAAATTATTATCATTTGAAACATGCACCTGGAATTTTTTTTTACATATGTATTCTATATTGCACTTTGTTCCAGGAATTTATTGCAAAGACTAGGTAATACTGACTTGACATTCTTGACCTACAAGCAGAAGCTGTCATTTTGGATCAATGTCTACAATTCTTGCATAATGCATGTACAGTAAGAAACCGTCTGCTATATCAAACAAAACAACTAAACTGAAGTCTCATACAAGAGTGTTGAAGTGTCTTCTCCTTTTCATTTTGTATCAGGCATTTCTCGAAAATGGTTTACCCTCATCGCAGGAGAATCTGCTGAAAATCATGAAAAAGGTAAGTGATTTGTCTAGTCATCAAGCATTTACTTGAATAAACTACCTATGATAGAAATGGTTATGAGGCATAAAAATCAACAATTTTACGAGGATTACTTTTTAATCAGGCTTCTTTGAATGTTGGCGGTATAGTGCTGAACGCCCTGGCAATTGAGCATTTCATTCTTAGGCATCAATGTGATTCAGAACACGTAAGTCAAAGGCTTGTCTCCCTGACCCCAATAATTTACTCCTCCAGCCTGCAAGGTGTCTCTACAAGTTTGAAAGAGTTAGATTTGCACCTCGAAACTGTTATGGATAATTAATTTTACAAATTAATCTTAGGCTGTGCTATAAGTGTCTTACCTTGATGCAAGAGTTTGATAAGGTTACAAATTCTCTTACTAAGGGCCCTGAGAATGAGAAGGAAATGCTACTACGACGTAGTTATGGTCTCGGATATCCAGAACCCAATGTGACTTTTGCTCTTTGCCGAGGCAGTTGGTCCTCACCAGCAGTAAGTACAATGCTTATTATTCTTAAAACATATATAACTAATATATGGATTGGTCCTAATGACAAGCATGGGACATGGAATGCAGTTAAGGGTCTATACTCCAGACGAAGTGATAAATGAACTGGGTAAAGCAAAAGTGGAATATCTGGAAGCATCAGTGGGAGTTACAAGCAAGAGAAAGATTGTGGTTCCTAAGCTATTGCAATGGAACATGCGAGATTTCGCAGATGACATGGAATCCATGCTGGAATGGATTTATAGCCAATTACCGCGTTCTGGATCGTTGAAGAGATTGATGATGGAGTGCTTCAATGGAGAAAAGAAATCAAGAAAATTAGTTGAAATTCAACCTTACGAGTATGAGTTCCGTTACCTACTGCCTTTGTAAGAAACGTTAACAGGGAAGAAATTAAAAAAATAAGTTTTCACAGAGCCGGTTTCTGAACAAGTGCTATCTTGAATCTTAGCTGCAGATTGTTCAGAGGCGTACTCTCTTCCATTGGTCCTTAAAAAAATGTCTTGATTTATACCCGACTTTCATTCAATCAGTAAGAAAGGTATTTGTTTTCTCTTATATATATCTAAATTAAGTTTACGAGATAAATATTATATTATAAATAAAATTATGATGAGAATATAATTATGAGATTTATGTTAAATTTATATATTATCCTAGTAATTATTCTATTAAGATTAAACATTATTAAAGCTTTAAAACAATATCATACGTTATGTTTTTTCTTTATAAAAGAAATATTCAATTCTAGACACTAAAGTATAAAGATATTTAAATAAAAAATATTCAATTTTAGACACTAAAGTATGAAGATATTTAAATAAAAGTGTGAATGCTTGAACTGACCATATAAGAAAATTCTAATTAAATTGGATAATACTTTGAGATCTTGAAAGTATGTTATATAGAGATTTCTATATTTTTGAACTTATGACCTATTCTAGTCAAAGGTAGCTCAATTAGTAGTCATTAGATGTAACATGAAATATATGAAGAAAATTAAGTAATTAATATAAGATTCATCACTCTAAAGTAATTAGGAAAAATTTTCCGTTATTTTCAATTAGTATTAATTTGAAAAATCCTTAGCCAAGATGGAATTAAACTTTCAAAATAACTTTCAAATGCTATTAATTGAATCAATTACTAATGGTGGAGTACTAACATAATTGGACTCAAATAGAGTAGATATTAATTTCATGTTCTATGTCCAATCGAAATATTACATGATGCAAGGAATTAGATTACACAAAAAATTATGCACTGAAAGATTAGTCAAAATTACTTTGACATTTTCAAATATTTAGATAGTTATATTGCATTACTAGACATTAATCTTCATCTATGCATATAAATTATTTAATTAGATAATTAAAGATAAAATTAAAAATTTTTATTTATACAAACCTAAATATGATTTAGGGTTCTAATTTATATTTGTTATCAAAATATTTGGAAATCTAATGGATCACTCATAAAAGACGAGTTAAAGAGAAAACATGTGTTTTAATCAAGTTAGACTTGATTATAACGTTTAAAAAACTTTATGATTAAATATGAGATATTTAATAAATATACCAATATGAGATATTGATCTTATTTATGCCCAACTAGTATTTAGTTAGAATTAGCTATAGTTCTAATTAAAGTTTAATTGAAATTAGAATTTTATTTAAATTAAATTACTAAAAGATCCAATTCGTATTAGAAATAAAGTTGGGTTCTAAAGGAGCTACACAGTTTGCATAACCTTCTTTACAATAGTTGTAAATTTATTAACATATTTTGTAGATATTGACAAAGGCTGGACATTTGTATGACGATGATAATTGAGATGAGTTGATTTTAGAAACAGTTTAAGAGAAATGATAAGAAAATGATCAAGCTTCGAAATAAAGTACGAGTTATGATTTATGCTTTATTACATTTTATATGTTAATTTTGTTGATCTCAGTTTTGAAAAATCATATGAAAAAGTTTTGTATTTATTTTGTTGTATAGGGATCAAATCTCATCCCAATTTCTTAATAATGGTATCTGAGTCATTTTTAATTCTATAACTTGATTAAAATTATTTGATTGTTGTCGATATTAAATTATGGAATCGAAATTACAATGTTACGAATCCTAAATTTTCTGAAAAGTTAAGATTACCTAACTTATAATATCACAGTGGATTTAAATAATAATATGAAAAGTTTATGTTAAAATCCTTTAAATTGAAACCCTAACCCTAAGATATCTAAAAAATTCTTATTGTTTTAACAATAAATCGAAGCAAAGTTCATTAAAGACATTGCAGAATGATGAATGAAAGTTTTAATATTTTGAAACCTAGTTTCCACACTATATTGTTTCATTATATATCTCATACATAATGAATGCATGGCAAGGCCTAGGGTCAGCAATCTTCTAAATGACATGCAATCACATAATATCACATATTATAAGCATTCATTTCTCCATTCATCAGATGAATTAATAAAGCCACTTTTGATTGTCCATCCTAAACATAAAATAATTACAAGCCTTTTAGGCCCAAAGTATTCTT
Source organism: Erythroxylum pedicellare (assembly GCA_027563575.1). Classification (NCBI taxonomy): domain Eukaryota; kingdom Viridiplantae; phylum Streptophyta; class Magnoliopsida; order Malpighiales; family Erythroxylaceae; genus Erythroxylum; species Erythroxylum pedicellare. The sequence continues at coordinate 16,851,463 of JAOQMP010000210.1, read as the reverse complement.
CTTAGACTTGGATCTTCTGCTTCAAACTCTTCGCTCACATGACCCGACCCATTTGGTAAACAAAATGTAATGGCATATATAAAAACCAAAATTTGTTACTTTTAAAAAACAAAATTCCAGCACTAGATTTTTAGAAAACCGAATCTTTGTTATGACAAAAAATTCCAACATTAGTTTTCATTAAAACTGAAACTCATTTCATGAAAATTAAAAACCTGCACTTAATATTTTATCAAAACCAAAATTTGATTCTTTGAAACAAAAATCCAGCACTTGTTTTTACAATAAAAACCGAAATGTGATCCATTGAAACAAAAT
>JAOQMP010000210.1:16820726-16836578 GCA_027563575.1 Erythroxylum pedicellare | reverse complement strand
TTAAATGGAGTAATGATCTTATCATTAAATGGTTTAATGGTGGTCTTTTAATGATAGCATGTAACCTATTAGCATTCGTTGGATTAAAAAAGAAAGAAGTGCATTTGATGGACCATCTTCCTTCTTTCATCACCAAAAACTGAAAATGAGATGTAATTTTTAGGTTATTGGTCTTTTCATATAGCCATCTTAAAACAAATGAGAATAGTCTCATTTATTGGCTTCTTTATGATTAATTAAGGAAGGAGGTGATTCATTGGTTGTACTTTACTTCTTCCTTAGAGGCTTAACCGAAATTGAGAGAAAAAAGGCAAGGTGTTGTTGAATTTTTATCTCTCTCTCCTATCTTACATATGTTGGCCGAAATTTGCATGAGAGGTGTCTCGTCGTTGGCTTCTTTCTTCTAAGGCAAAATCTCTTCAAGTTTTCTTCTCCTTTCCCACAAAAGGATCTTGTTAACCAAGTTGTCCAAGGAGAACAAGTAGTAGATTAGATTGGTCGAGAATATAATAACGAAAAGAGGATACATTACCTAGGAGAGGATAAATTGTCGAGGATAGGATAGCATAACAAGGAGTTAAAGTTGTAGCGAAGGAGTCGGTAATAATTTCCATATTGTTGTTTATGTAAATTTTTGCCTTATACCATATCATGTATGACTTGGCATGTTATTTGGTTATATTGCTTTTGTTGCAATTTTGATTTATAAAAAGTTTTGAAATCTACCGTTTTATCCAAATATAGCATGCTTATGTTTCCAATCCAACAATAAATATATAAGAATGTGTAGATCTTGGGTCTGTTAATGCATAAAAAGAAATTTCAAAAATAGTAAAAGTACTTCCAATCACATCTGGCACATCCTGGTTATCAGAGGCCCACATAACATAAGCACGAGCTAGAGTATGGGTATTAGGTCCATCAACTGTCTCTGATGTGATCCTCTGACCACTAGCACCAAAACTAGCTCCTATGCTTCTACCTCTTCCCTTTAGAGTTGTAAGAACTAGTCTCTCTGCTTGACTAACTGCTTGATACTATCTACCAAGGTAATTTCTCTAAAAATGATCCATAGATCCACATCGTAGGCATGCTTCCATCATCTTCCAACACTATCCACCATGTTTCTTCCCATAATGCTCACATGGGATAACTACCCCATATCCTAAACCACTTATTGTACTAGTTATAGATGGGGGCCGATTGTCCTGCCCTAACCATTGATCTTTGACTCTGCCCTAATTGTTGGTAGGTTGTTTATGTTTGTGCTAGAGCCTAAGACCCTGAACCCTTTTACTTCTTACTAGATGAGAAGGATGAATTAGATTGTACCTGATTCCTTTTCTGTTGTCCCCTATTTCTCCATTTTTGTTCATCAAGATTAACCTTTTCAATCCTCAAGGTTACTTTCATCATCTCTCTATAATCCCTAGTATGCAGTGCAATAAGGAGTTTCCTAATGGTGGAGGCTGCTTTAAATCTCTTACACTTATCTGCCCCGTATGAATTAATCTCTCAACATACATACTTAATCTTCAAACTCTTTTTCATATTTTGATATTGCCTTATACCCCTATTTCAAATGAAGGAATGCATCCCTCATCTCAACCTTATAAGCCTCTGCTTCATATTTATCTGCAAATTAAGACAAAAAGTACTCCCAAGTAAGATCCTGTGGTTTGAACAAGTCATTTAATAGACTCCCACTACTGATATATTGGTCCTTGAAGAAGACCATTCGCATATTCCAATGTCTCTTCTGGTGTGCAATGGAGAAGATAAAAATTCTCTTTATATTGATTATCCAAAACTCAGTTTGGAGCAATAACTGATGACTCCCTTAGAAAAATCCTTTACTCCCAACCGCTTGGCTTTCTCCAATGTAAGCTTCTGTAGTGGAAGAGGTGGTTATGCCTATATAGGAAGTGCAATAACCATCTATTGTTTCATATAGTCCACCATAGTTTGCATAAACTCTACCGGGTTAGGAATTGTTTGACTAGCAGGTAGTGGTACAGGCTATACTTACTGCCCCACCATGCCCTTATCTATATCACTAGCTAAGGCATGACTTTCCTCCTCTTTCTTAGCGGCTCCTATAGCACCTGGTTCCATTCTTCAATCTATAACAGACAGAAGGGGTGGATCTACATTAGAGTCACATCATATTCTTATATAATCCTTCATTTGGCATGTACATAATTCACTTTTCCTTTATTTTCTTAATTATTGACCCAAAACTGCCTAAATCGAGCTCTGATACCAATAAATGTAACACCCTATACTCGATAATAGAATCGACATACCAAGTGTTACCATATTCTTAAATAACTAATACTTCACTACAACATTTTCTATTTAAAACCTCCTTATTCTAGCAATTACTATTCACTTTATAAAAATTTAGACAGAGTTTCCTCTATATTCACTTAAAACCTCCTGCAAGAAACTTCAATACACTTCTCATTCAAGCTAGTCAACTCTCTATCTCCATTTCAAACTCCTTGAAAAAATAATTTACCCATCCTCTAATACATTTCAACACATATAAACTAGACTTCATACATAACTTTCATGTATTTATATATAATGTACAATAAAATCTTGCAAAATCCTTCACTTCTTTATATGTACATGCCATAACCAAAAACAAAATAACATTTTGTAGTATATCCACCTCCAAGTCTTCCGAGATCCTCTATGTGACTTTTGTCTTGTAGTAGATCCACGACAACTTTCTTCTAATTCTCTTCAAAACCTACGTGCAGAAAGAAAATTCACACGCTAAGCTACAGGCTTAGTGGTGTTTAAGCAATTACATTCTCATTCAATTATAATATGCATAATATATAATATTTTCAAATATAAATATCTTCATTTATTTCTAAGCATAAATAGGCATTTAAAATTAAGTTATGAAATGCAAGCATTTATCTATTTTAATAATCCATATCTAATTACACAATGATGAATAAATTGTACAATTTAATTTAAAACCAACTACTATTTTCATTTAAATTTATTTAATCATTAGTCATGCATGTATATATATATACTTAATCATTAGCCATGCATGTGTATGTGTGTATATATATAGTGTGTGTGTGTGTGTGTAATTATCCCAAAGTAAAATCGAATGGAATTATATTGCCAAGCCAGATAAGTGGGATTTTAAAATACAGGACTAAGTTCTCGTAACCTTATAGTTTTTTCTTTTTTTTTGGTAGTATTTAGATATCAAAACTGAGCCTTCGGAGCCATACAGTTCATAAATCAAATCAAATATCTTACACCAGAACCAAGCTCTCGTATCCATACAATCTTGTAACATATCATAACGTAGTACTGCTAACTCCCTAATTGATATATCAACCTTATCACATTTCGCCAATTCCTATCTATTTTACTAAGGGTAAATCTAATTAAATTCCATTAAAATTTCATAACAAAAGCTCATAATAACTAATTCAAGCTATTCCATATTCAACCAAAGTAAGTGTCATTCTTTAATGTCATTTTTTCCTTCCGTTATTGGTTTTAATTTAATTCATGCAACATTAAATACATATTCATCTCACCAATTAGGCAAAAATAACATGTATATCAAGTTTCTTAATCCAAACATAATGTATGCCAATTGAGGAAAATATAAATTAGAAGTCCAAAATCTCAACTAATCATATATGCTACTTCACTTAGCTTTCAATTAAAAAATTTTAACAACAATTTCATAAACCCCAATTTTATCTCAAGAACCCTAAATTACATACTACATAATTTTTTGGAAAAAAATAGAATTACATGAATACATACCAAATTAATGTCCAATTCTTCAAATTAGGTTTCCATCAACTTCAATTTCACCAACAATTCCTTATTCCTTTCTCTTGCTCTTTCTCTCGCTCTCTCCCCCTCAATTCCTCTTCTTTATCTTCATAATATTGCATAAACATTAAATTTCATGCATTTTATTCATCAATGCATGAAACTACACAAAAATTATGTACTAATAATAATCAAAACTCCGTTAACTTACCTTATATATTTTCAGGTACTATTTATCAATAACACCCATATACCTTTTTTTTCATCTTTTTCCAAATTTTTTGTTGATATAGTGAGTTTAGGGACCCTAGGTTATTGATTTAGTGTTTAATAGGTGATTTGGGGGTTAAAAATAAAGAAAGTTAGCTTGAAAATGAAAGAAAAATGTAGAAGAAAAAAGGAGGCTTGTTCTCAGTTATCTTTGGTGAAGAAGAGAGGGTAGGTGGCCAAGAAAATAGCATATGGTCCCTTAATAACACTTTTTCATGTTTTTAAGAAAAAACCAAAATTAACTTTAACTTTTAATTCATTCTTTTTTTCTTCTCAATAAAAATACCCATAAGAAAAATATCAACCTCAGATAAAGACCTTAATTAATATCATTTATTTTCATTAATATTTTCGATTTTGACTTTCACTCTTTCTCAGGTCGAACTTTAACGCCTAGCCAACTCTTAGTCAAAACCTCAAAACGAAATCATTTTGAGCTCTAATTTAATCCTCGGGCTATCGTTGAATAATATTATCCGATGCCAAATAAAATAAAATATTGTTTGGGTCCCGGGTGTCATTATTCACCTCGTGATACACTATCTACGACCCAAAAGGTACTATTCATAAAATCGAAATTTTTGGGACATTACATATATTATATATTTCATTATAATATAATATTAAAATTATATATAATAATTTTAAATTCATAAAATTTTATGCAAAATTAACATGTAGACTCATGTGTATTAAAATGTACTACCTTTACTTATATACATAAAATAATCATAACATGATATTATTGTATCATGTGTATTGATACTAACATAATAAGAACAGATATGTGCTCTAAAATATTTAAAATAAATTAATTTGTTAATATTGTATCACATGTATATGTATGTAGGTATAATCATACAATTAAAATATGTATGCATGTATTGGTATTTATGAATGTTTTAGAAACTATTATTATCCCATTGTGTAAAGTATTTCACCCAAACAAATAGTCCTTTTTTTGTGAAAGCACACCTCCATAATTATAGTAAACTCAAGTGAGACCAAGTTTGACAATAACAATAACTTCAAAGAAAAAATTAATATGAATATCAAGAGTAATTTCTGGGTCATTTACCAATATTTATGTTCTTATATTTTGATACAATTTCTTAAATATTTTTATGTGACAAACTAGAAATAAAGATATGAGATACTTCTACAATTGTATTTATCAAATTCAAATGTATTTTTGACTTAGTTAATAGTTTTGAACTAAAATTTATGTCAACTCTCAGCTAATATAAATAAAATATGAAATATGTACAAACAATGTTAAATTTTGATATATAAAACATAACAAAGTTTTTACAAGCAAATGAATGTACTACAAGTATTTTTTAACTTTTCAAAACAAAATGATCGTTATATTTTATTAATATAATAATGACTTTGAATTATTTCTCAATAAAAATTTTATTTTCTAGAAATAGAAACTTGCAATATATGACAATTTATTGAATTTTAGTATTAATAACTAATTATTTTCTTAACTCAAATTCATAATAAAGTTAAACTTAAAATTGAATAGAACATAAATGAAATAACCCAAACAACTTCAAGTCTTCAAAATATTAAATATTAAAATTCTCATTACTCAATAAAACATATAGTTTACTATGTAAAATTCTATTATAGATTCTCACTAAATTCTTGATTAGATTTTGTAAATTAGAATTGTACCGCATTTCTCTTAATTCAAAATGTACAAAGTTAGGGTTATATATATACAAACTTACAAGACTAATTAGGGAATGTAAATCTAATGATCAAGGGATTATAATTGTTGTAATGAATTTATAATTCCTATAATCAATGTTTAATCAGTAACACTCCCCCTCAAGTTGGAGCATAAATATTGACTATGTTTACTTGTTACAAATATGACTTGAGTACTAGTTAAGGCCTTTGTAAAGATATCTTTGAGTTCTTCTCCAATTTTGACATGTCCTGTATAAATCAAGTTGTGATGTACTTTTTCACGAATGAAGTAGCAGTCAATTTCAATATATTTAGTTCTTTCATCAACAACTATTTAGAAGTGATACATAGAGTACCTTGATTTGTTGACCATAATTTTGCTAGTATTAAATCTTTAAAACCAATTTCAAATAATAGTTTATATATCCCCATTATCTTGTATGTTGACTGTAACCTAACTGGATCTAGATATAATATTTTGCTTCTTACTTTTCAATGAAACCACATTTCCTCCAACAAAGGCATAATAGCCAATAGTAGATTTGCGATCAATCTTAGAACCTACCCAATTAGCATCTAAAAACATTTCACGTAAGTATGACTATCATTTTCTTATAGTATCCCTTGTTCATGAGCCCCTTTAAGTAACATAAGATATCTAAGGTTGCCCAGTGATAAATAATTAGAGAAGATATTTATTGACTTACAACACTAATAGAATATGCAATATCAAGGATGAGTCATTGTAAGATAGTTTAATTTTTCAACCACTCATTTATATTTTTACAGGGTCTTTAAGCAAGTCTCCATCATTAGTGAGTTGTAAATTAAGAAGCACTGGGATACTTTATGACTTTGCTCCTAACTTTCTTGTCTCAATTAATAGATCAAGTACATATTTCCATTGGGATAGGAAAATGCCTCTCATAATTTTCGTTACTTATAATCCCATAAAATATTTCAGAGCCTTCGGATCTTTTATGTGAAACTAACTATGAAAATAAAGGATTTTAATGATGAAATGCCTATATAGTAATAACGATATCATCCACATACGCAACAAGAAGAATATCCCATATTTAGATAGTTCATAAAAGTCTGAGTGATTAAATTTTCTCTTATTCAATCCAAATGTTTCTACTATTTGACTAAAATTTTTAAACCAAGCATATGGACTCCATCTTAAACTATACAGACTTGCCAAGATGACAAACTTTTCCATACTCCCCTTGAGCGACAAACTCAGGCAGTTGCTTCATATACACTTCCTCTTAGAAGTCACCATGTGTGAAGGAACTTTTTTTATACCTAATTGATATGAAGACCAAGCATAAGTAGCTACCATACAAATTAATAGACGAATAGATGCTAGTTTAGCAATAGGAGAGAAAGCATTATAATAATCCACACAAGTTTGAGGATAACCTTTTTTGATAAGTCGTGCTTTAAGTCGAGCCACTAATCCATCAAAATTGATTTTGACTAAAAAGACCTATTTACATCCATTACTCTTCTTACCAATATATTTGCTTATTAACTTCTATTGACCATTAGCATTCAAAACATTCATCCCCTTTATTATAGTATTACGCTAACCAAGGTGAGATATAACTTCATAAATAGTTTATAGGAGAGTCATGAAATTAAGTGAGGCAATAAAAGACCATGAAGTGGAGGATAAATGATTGTAAGAAACAAAAAAGGAAATAAAATAAATGCATTAGCATTTATCTTTGTGAAGGGCAATTGAATCTAATGTTGAATTAAAAAAAAGTATCGAGTTTTTATCAAGATGATTTCATCTTCGGGAATAGACGGGATGGATTAGTGGTGATTATGCTAGTCAAGGAGTAACATTAGTGGTCTAATAGGTAACCTTATTAACTAATAAATTATCATCCTCCTTTTTAGGTATTAAAAGAGTAAGGAGGAAAGGAATATGTTCAAAAAAGGTAACATCGATGAACATAAGATAATTGTTAAGAGTTGTATAGTAGCATTGACATCTTTTTTATAGATGAAAGTAGCCTAAAAATACACATTTTGAATATTTAAAATTTAACTTAGTAACCTAAAGACAAACATCATGAACAAAACAAGGACTCCAAAAATTCATGGTATAAGAGAGAATAAAGGTTTAGTAAGGGAAAGGAAGTTGTAAGAAATCTCAACACAAAGAACATATGAAGGCATGTGGTTGATCAAAAAATAAGTCGTGGAGACCGCATAGGCCCATAATTGTTAGGGAACATTCATTTGGAATAAAATTGCTCGAGCAGTTTCAAGCAAATGATGATTTTTTTTCTTTCAGTTATACCATTTAGAGATGGTGTGTCAACATATGAAGATTGATGATAAATAACTTTTTGAAGCATGTAGGTTTGGAACGAGGTGGAAAAATATTCGTTGCATTATCACTTGTTAAAGTATGGATAAAACATTAAACTATGTTTTGATTTTAGTATATAAAGTAGTAAAATGGGAGAATAGCTCAGAATTTTTTTTCATTAAATACAGTTGAGTCACATGAGAAAATTTGTCAAAAAATGTAAGGAAATATTGAAACCCAATTTTAGATATTACATGATATGGACCCAAAACATCATAGTGTATTAATTCAAAAGAAAAACTATATATTTATTAACATGGGGAAGAGAAGACACATGATGGTGTTTGGAAAAATAGCAAGACTCACATTCTAAACTAGAGACATTATGAACCCTAGGACATAACTTCTTTAATGAAAGTAAAGAGGAAAGTCCTAACCTACAATGAGCTTCAAGTGGAGTTGACACTAGAATAGGCAATGGGTCTAATTACTTAGGTATCCAAAATATGGATACACCCTTATTCAAGTCCTTTACGAATAATCTTCTTCATCACAAGATCTTAAAAAAAGACAATGATTAAGAAATAATAAGAAACAAAAATTTAAGGCACGAGTGAGTTTACTCACAGAAAGTAAATTAAAGAAAATTTCCAGTAAGTTTAAGACAAATGATAATGACAATAAATGAGTAGGGTATACTGGCAAATCCAATAATAGAGGAAGTAGATCCATTAACTAAAGTAACATGGGAAGGAGATAAGTGTTTTTGGAAAGTAAAAAAAATATTGGGATTACCTATCATGTGATCTAAGACACTATAATTAATGACCCATTGGGAGGAAGAGGAAAGGAGACAAGTAGGTATTTTTACCTGGATCAACAATAGCAGAGATTGGGTGACAATAATTTTTTTTAATGTTTACCACTTAATGAATTTAGCGAATTCATCTACATAAACTATAATTATTTTCTGAATGGATGAGCATAGTAGTTGTTGTAATATGAATTGAATGAGTTTTCTAATATTTATATTGTAGCTTTCGACATGTGTGTTTGGTATGACTTGGCTCATTACAATTTCAAAAGATTCCTCTCGCATTTTGATTCTAAATTCTTGTTCCTCCTTTGGTAGTATTCCTTCGAGATGATTTTCCATGATCATATCCAGTATTTCAACTTATAAGAGCACTAGAGGTTTGAGTGGTAGGAGCAACAAATGCAATGGTGTTTGTATGGTACATCTAAGTAAAGACCTCGTTTAAGGAGGACATTTTAGCTCTTAAAAGAATTTGAGACTTAACAATCTCAAACTGTGAATTAAGTCCAACAGAAAAACTCATGATTGCCGTATACTCCCGTTAGGCTTGTTGAACTTTAATTATCCCAGTTAACTAGTAACAAAACAATTTGTTCTTTATAGATCGATTTGAAATGCATAAAATAAGGTTGAAAGCATTGGTCTTGTTACTCAGCCCAATAAAACCCCTTACGCACCTCATAAATTTGGGAAATATTTTATTTTTCAAAAATATAAATTCCAAATAATTTGTTAATTCTTTGAAATACTCACAAGGATTAATTAGATTGATGACCTTGTTGTCAATATAGCTCTATATTTGCAAGAATAATTGAGCATCATCTCACAACCATTCTTTGCAAATATAATCCGATAGAGGATTATCAGGAAGGTGATGATTCCTAGAAATTCTCCTTAAATAAATTCAAATTATCTTACTAAATCAAAATAGTTACGATCAATTAATTTTTGTTCCATAATTTTTAACATCATAGGAACTACATCTGATGAAATATTTGTGTTTCAGCCATAGAAATAACAATAGTAAAAATTAATGTAAGTGAGTTAGATGCAAAACCAAAAACACTCCGAGATAGTGCAGTGCAGGCCTTATAGATCCCATCAACGACACTATTTCAAGTGCAGAGACATTCTGAGACAGCCACACAAACTGATAAAACTAAAACCCAATAGCAACACATAAAAATTACTATTATGTGACAAACCCAAATGGTAAACTTGGAGACACCAGAGAACTAGAGGATCAATGGCAAGAAGGGGGCAAACCTAACTGTAAATAGTGATGGTACGAGGAGCCAGACCTTCAAGAGCATCGGTAAGAAGGAGTCCACATTCGAGAATTTGGTCGGAGGTGAGGGTGCTATTGTGCGTGCCAGTGCGTGGGAGGAAGTTCGAAAGCTTTGACCAGCACACGTGACACATGTGTAAAGCTTCTGTGGACCGTATTTCAAACGTGGCTAGCTGAACAGTGATGTTACTACTAGTTTCGACGGTGAGATCGCTGGGCAACCGAAAATGATGACAAAAAAAAAAAACACAAAGTTTTACTCCTATAAGTAGAATTTCAAGCAAGGACTGACGAAGAAGAAAAGATGAAGGCTAAGTGCTCTAGCTCTAGCTCTGATGCTATGTAAGTTAGAATTTAATGTATTTCTCTTAGATTCAAAATATACAAAATTAGGGTTATACATACACACACAAATTTACAAGACCAATTAGGGAATATAATTCCTATGGTCAAGGGATTATTATCCCTATAATCAATTCATAATCCCTACAATTAGATTGGAAGATATATAACTTTAAAATATGTAAGTGAATTATTACATATATACAATTCTTTCCTAAAAACTTTATGAACGTGAATTTCTATAAAATAAGAACTATAGAGAAAAAAAGTTACGAAAAAAGTGAGATCTAGAACAATAATTACGGTACATAAAATGGAGCAGTTGCAGGTGGTAAAGTGAAGTTTTTCAAAATCTACGAGCGTCTCTAATTCTAATTCCGCTGTCAGCGTCTAGTTATGTGTTTGTAAAGGCTTTGGTAACAATATTTCTTTCATTGTCTAGTAATTTTATTTTTTTCTTAGAACATACATTATGACTACCGCTTTTAACTCTTAAATACATCTTTCTAAGGTTAGATGTGTATGTGAATCCCCTATCGTACGCACCCTATTGGCAAGTTGGCATCTTATTGATAAGTTATTCGCGTTTTATTTATTTTATTTATTTTTATTTTTACTTATCTATTTTATTAATTAATATTAATATTATTAGTCTTAATATTATTTATTTATGTATTTATTTAGTTTAATATTACTAGTATTTTTGTTTATTTATTTAGTTATTATTTAAGTTTTTTCTTTGTCTAGGTCATTTCAAAACAATTTTTCTATTAATTAGGGGTAAAATTGTGAATAACTGGACCTCTTCAAATCTATTTTTTAAAATTTTTATGTCACATCTATTAGGTAGAAATAAAGCTGCATACAATCAGACTCCCCTAAATTTCGCGTTAGTGCGAGATTTCAGCTTAATGTTAACAATGATAATGAAAATGGAGGACTATTATAATCATCAATTTCAGTGTATTTGATAAATAATAATATATTAGATAAAAATATCATGTAATTGTATTGATAAAATCTAAATACAAATTATATAACTAAATACAATAATTAAATGAATTTGTAAATATATTTATTAAATAGTTAATAAATTTTACATGAGACTTAAAAAATCAGTGTAAAAGCATGGAAAATTATTTTAATTAACGTTAAGTTTAAAGATTTAAACAAAGCACAGACGTTTTAATGGTTACTAAATTATAAATTGACCAGAGGCCACAGGCTTGAAACGATTCGGGAACTTTTTGATCCAATCGCAGGCTTTGGTTCATTTAAGAATCCTTTTGGTTATCCAACACTTAGGATTATTTTAATTTAGGAGCTTGGCAAGAATAAGTAGGACTAGGAGAGAAAAGGTATTGGAAGCAAAGGACAGGGTGATGATTGGAAGACAGCTGAGCATGAATATGATGATGTCCCTTTCACAATCACAATATTAATTTGAGATGTACGACTAAGTAGATCTTAGAAGGTAAAGGTAAATGTAAATTTGTTTTCGTTTATGAGGACCATCTTACATTGTAATTGCAGACTCATTCGTGTCTCTCTAAGACAGAGAGTGACGGGGAAAAGAAGCGTGATGTACGCGGTCAAGGTCAGAGAGAACTGCGACTACTCAAGGAGGGCTACCAAAGAAAATTGAAGTAACTCAGTGAAATTACAAGAGAACGCAGCAAATTAACATCAACTTTATATATAATCGTTTAATAGTAACTTAGACGGTAGTAAAGCAAACAGAAGCCGCGGGCCACATTTTTCCACTTTGCGGCCACTTCAGCTAAGGACATTCGTGCCCAACTTCCCAAATAGCTCACCTGCACAACCCCGCTCACTGTCTCTCTTGTTTTAACTTATCCCCAAAATTAAAAACAAACAAATTAATCAGTAACTATAAAGTATTAAGCGGGAATGTTTCTGAATTAAAATTAGACACGGAAATTCTTTCCGGTGAAAGTTTGACCGAACTCCCAGTTTGAGGGAACAATGTTCCAGGAGGTTGAGGTGCGCCTGTCACTGCCTGTGACCCTGAATGAAAGTGACTGACCAACCAAAACAGAGTTCACTTGCCAGTTCTGGCCCCAATTACGGCTCATGCTCATCCAACCGTTCTTAGAACCTTTAACGCTCACCTTCACCAGGTCTCCAGCACCCGCCACGTTGGTGATCAATACCAAGTTGAAGTACGGATTGCCATTGATTTGGAACCTGATTCCTCCTCTCTTCCTGCAAGGCACTCTGTTTCCCGACAAAACCAAACCAACATTTCAACAAAGCTTTAGGCTTTAGAATCTTAGTAGAAGCTGTTCTAGTTATTATATGATCAAAAGTAAATATGAGCATAGTGTAGAGGGTGTTGATTTCCAGACAAAAGGGGTTTCAAAAGAGTTCAGATCTTTGGTTAAGTCTTGATAGTAAGAAAGGCATTTTGAGTGACATAGTCAAATATAACTTAGAATCTTATGTTTTTACCGGCGATAAGAGACGGGGACGATTCCTGCGCGATACTCGGCGATTTTGAGGAACATGGGCATAGCGAGATCAAAATGAGAGCGAGGGGGGTTGCACCAGCCACCATTGTCATTGGGTAGAGCGTAGTTTGGAGGGCAAAAGTTTGTGGCAGTGACGAAGATTGATGGACTACCGGAGTGGCACCATTGTGGTTCACTAGCACACTTGATTTCAAAGCACGATCCACAACTCTGGCCATTGTTGAATAGTGCTGTGCTTAGTGCGGCAGTATTCACGCCGTAGCCTTGGCTGTATAGGTTTCCATACCCACAAGCACCACCTGTAGTACATGGGAGAAGAAAATTGGAATCTCTGAAACTGTTGCTTTGTTCTCTTGATTTTAAAAGGGTCAAGAAGAATGACTCTTTACCAGCTTCACAGTTGACTTTCGCCAATGGATATAAAACAATGCTTAGAACAAATAATTCAGAATGTGAAAATTCGCGAGTGGAAAACAGAGGATATATTACTTGATGCTGAAAAATTGCAAAAGAAGAAAGTAATTTACTTCTCTTTGTTGGTTAAACTTCAAGTGATTACTCGCTGCACTTTTATCTGTTTTTTTTTTCTCTACGACCAATGCGATCACATAAAATGAAAACTCATAGCCAAGCTTAGTTAAGATTGCAGTACCCATTGTCCCGGAGGCATCATTGCCACCATAGAAAGTTGCATGAGCGCTCTGCCACGCTCCACCAGAGAAAACACCTGGAATTCTCGCTTCAACAAGCTTCAAAACCAGGAGAAAGAGCACGCCATAACTGAAGCTCTTCAAAGCCATTTGCTATTCACTTTTCCACGCTGAAAAGATAGAGCAAAGGACTCCTGAAGAAGCGGGGTGCGAAGAGAAGGTGAAGAGTAGAGTGGTATTTATGGGGGAAAACAGAAGGGTGTGTGTAACGTTGTCAAAAAGAAAAAAAGGAAAAGACAGAGAGACAGAGAGACCACATTATTATCAAACATTAATTACTGATGTTGCCTGTCGATCTCTTGTTAATTAAACCAACCCGTCTAGCATACACTATCCTCGGCGGGTAACTTATTTCAACCTTCTTAATGTTTTTACACATATCACCACAATGCGCTTGGAGTCTATGATTGAAAAAAGGAAGGGGTAGGATATGGAAAGGGTCCAAAGTCTCAAGTAAGGCTGATAATGTGAAATCGGTTTGCGTCATTCGTAAGTTGTGCCATTGATTACAGGGTCTGTCCCATAGGTTTGCTTTTCTTCGGCTTTGAATTTTGGCTACTGATGAATGTGTTGGCCTTGAATTTTGGAGGGAATGGTACCAGCCAAACCTAAGCCTGAGGCTTCGACTAGCTACTGTTGGTTTGTACCTGTACATGGTAAATGCTATTTGAACTCTGTTCATGGACATTGAATTTTTTTTACAAGTGAAATAAAACAAATTACGGGATCATCCGATAAGGCTAATCCCTAACATATTTTCTATAAGGATAGTGACACATTCAAAAGGTGCTCTATCAAAAGTGGTAAAACCGAGTCCCAAAGTAAAAATATGGTTAGCGAACCAGTCAGTATACCGATTTCCCTCTCTGTAGGTATGTCAAGGAAGAACAACCCAGTTCCGGATGAGTAGTTCGTTGATGCTCAGGACTAAAGGATTAAGCGACATGGATCGATGCGGGGCATCAGAGAGGAGTTCTTTAACCACGAGAGAATCCAGTTTGAGAACCAAGTGTCGAAAACGAAGGGTCTAGGCCAGTTGGAGACTGGATTATACGCCCTAGAGTTCAGCCGAAATCGGGGAACACTAGCGTATATTCTGGACAAATCCACCAATCCAATTACCAGAGCTATTCCGAAGAATACCACCTGTGGTGGCTAAAGAGGTTTCACTGCTACACATCCCATCGGTATTTAGTTTGATCCACCCTGGAGTAGGCAGGCACCACCCAATAAGTTGCTCGTATCAAGGTTGAGGGGTCAGATAGGCACGATAAAGCGAGGCTGAGATCTGGGAACTCAGTCGGATATAGTTAAGGACAATAGTTGTAGGAGAAATTGGCCAGAAGAACTGAGTGTCAAAAAGAGTCATATTCCACCATGTCCATAAGATCTAACAAGCAGTTCCAAAGATAGCAGCTCACTCTAGGCCCGAGACCAACTAATGGGTTTGAAGGTTAAGAGTGAGCCATTCCTGAGAGTTACTAGTGAAAAAGTTGGGAGAGATGGCTTGGCGAGGAAAAGTAAGCCAAAGACTTCACGCTTTTGGCCAATTGCGAACAACATGGAGCGAGGACTCCTCCATACAACAACGATAGCATTCCAAGGTCGTAGTGAGGTTTTGCGAGCATGTTGCTGGTTCGAGAACATTTAATGAGAACGTTTTCAAGTCAGTAAAATTCTTATTGGTCAAGGAACTGAATATAATCTCAAATGGATAAGCAAGATCTTTATTTCCTTCTTTGGTGCCATTTTTGAGTCGAGCTTCAACCATTATTAGGTATCGTCCAAGTTGCGAAATTCTGTCATATGTAAGAGCTTCTTGTGAAATGCAGTACAAAACGACAGAAATTGTCTGTTCGGATGAGTTTATATTAGTAGAGTTTTTGTCAGTAAAGCTTATGTTAGTAAAGCTTTTTGAAGAAGTCAGTTGACTGTTTAACTGTCATTTAAAAAAGAGCGTTTTTGAAAGAGCTTTATACAATAGACTGTTTGGCAATATAAAAATAAAAGACATTTTTAATTTTCACTATAATTTATTTTGTAATAAAAATTATATATATATATATATATATTATTTA
>JAOQMP010000210.1:16780284-16801423 GCA_027563575.1 Erythroxylum pedicellare | reverse complement strand
TTAAAGTTTAATTGAAATTAGAATTTAATTTCAATTAAATTACTAAAACGTTCAAAGCTTATTATAAATAGGCTTAAGTTCTATAGAGCTAGCACTTCTTGCTTAACCCTCTCTATAAGAGTTACAGAGTTCTCTCAACCTGCTTTGTAGATACCATTAGAGGCCAGATAATTGTGTGACTACCGTGGTTGGGAAGGATCAGTTTCAGGAACAATTAAAGGGATACGATAAGACAAAGATTAAGCTTTAAAATAAGGTACAAATTAAATTTTCGGTTTATTATAATTTGTGTTGATCACTTTATAGAATTAAATAGATCTTGTTTTTTAGGAAATCAAAAGACACAAAAAAGTTTAGTGATTATTCTGCTGCAGTCGGGATT
Source organism: Erythroxylum pedicellare (assembly GCA_027563575.1). Classification (NCBI taxonomy): domain Eukaryota; kingdom Viridiplantae; phylum Streptophyta; class Magnoliopsida; order Malpighiales; family Erythroxylaceae; genus Erythroxylum; species Erythroxylum pedicellare. The sequence goes on along the minus strand of JAOQMP010000210.1, from coordinate 16,801,041 downwards.
GGATTTCAACTCGGTTTTCTAACATTTCTTAATTCTTTTTTCGGTAAGGTAACCTTTACATCAAAGTAGCTCTGCCTTTGCATATACCAACTGTCAAAATTATCTCCATTAAACTTTGGAAACTTCATCTAATGTGCTAGTCAATAATTATTCTGTGGAAGGGTTCCTGTAGCCTATGAATTGACAGCTTCTATGGAAGAACCATCTTATGGCCTCAAAAGAATTGCTTCCAAACATTACAAACTTAAACCCCCAAAAAAGTCTTAGTGCCTGTTTGGATGAGCTTATATCAATAGAGCTTTTGTCAGTAGAGCTTTTATAAGAAGCCAATTGACTGTTTGGCTGTCAATTAAAAAACAGCTTTTTTGAAAAAGCTTTATGCAGTAGACTGTTTGGTAATATAAAAATAAAAAGCATTTTTATTAATTTTAACTATATTTTATTTTTTAATGAAAATTATTTATGCATATAAATAATATTTAAATTATATTAAACAATATGCAAAGCACAATATATTAGGTTTACATTTGATTTGAAAGAATTCAACTATTATTAGGTCTTTTATGAATGGAATGGGTTTACATTTAGTTTAAAATTGTTTGACAAATTCACTTCCATTTAAATCGTGACATCAATAATTTTAGAATTTGGAAGCCTCGAGATTTTCCTACAATAATATTGTTTAAGTTATTAAACTATCAAATAACATTATAACATTATAAATCTAAAGCTTAAATGCTTACCTTCAATTTCTTTTCCCATCATTCGTCACTTGCATCAATAGTTTGATTAGTAGGATCCCATCTTAGTCCAATTTCCTTATCTACCAAATTTATCCAAAGGTGCCAACCCTTTTTTAGTCCATCCCATTTATTCTTAAATTATATGTAATTGTAACACCCCATGTTAGGGGTTAGAAAATTTAAGAATTTCAATGCACTTTATGCTTTTGCATAATTGAGTATTTCACTATTATGTGCTTATGAATTTTTTACATATACAAATTATTGTACATATATTAATGACATTTTTAGGGTAAAATGGATTTATAAATGCAATTAAATTGCAAAAAACTCATTCAGAGACTATTGGCATTATTTCAGAATTTTTGGGTATATTAAGAATTTTTCTGGAAATTTTAGAATATTAAGAAAAATAGACTAATGGTTTTTGGACTTGTAGCACTTCTTTATGGATGACAAATGGCTCACTTGCAACGGGGCCATGTCTCAATGATTTAATTAAACATGTAATCACAAGTTGAGAAAGATGAAGCTCATTGTTTATTCTTCGGTTTTGCTTGGTTTTTTTCCTCAACACCGAACCTTGCTTTTCACTCTCATTGCTGGTGGTTTTTCTAAAATCAAGGTAAGTGAAATTTTAAGTTTCTAGTGCTATGAATAAGTTTGATGATGTTTCACAGTTGAGAAAGGAATATATGCATGATTTGTGTATAAAGCATTTCAATGATAGTGTGAAATACGCATGATTTTGATTTCACTGTACATGCATGAATCTATTAAGTATTGGTAGAAATGGTTTTAAATGAGTTTAAGGATATGGAATGTAGCTTTTGGTGAGGTTGTAATCAGGAAATGATCTAAATTACATGTGTTGCTGAAAATGACAGAAGATAGAAAATGCAAAATTTTGGAAGTTGCGTGAATGAGATTCAAATTTTTTGATGGTTTTGCTTTGACTCTTTTGTTTCCTATTGATTGCAACATTAAATGATTTGCAAAGCTGGAAGTAATCTTTAGGACGCTCACACTTTACTTTATTCTATTTAATACTGAATTGAATTGTGTTTTACGCTGATTGTGTTATGAACTCGAGACAATGAATGTTCCGAATTGTTTGATGCATGTGACTATGATTGACTAATTATTTTTGTAGATGAAATGAACTTATTTGGTTTTGTAACTATCAAGTCCTAGTCGTGGGTAAATAGGCATGCCTAGAAGGGTCTGCAGCTGCTTCTAGACACTTTGATGTCGAGACTTTGGTCTTTTCTGGACACTTTGGTGTCGATAATCTTCTGTATAAATCTTATTACCCACTTTTTTTCATGGATTTACAGTCTAACTCGTTTTGTTCTATGATCTCTGATAAGCTTTGATAGAAAACAAACCCTATTTTTGATCTGATGGGTTAACATCCTATTCTAAAAATCTATTTTGTATTTCTGTATGTTTTGTTCTGCTATTGAAAGGTCTGACTTTAGCATGCGAAGTGTTTTCATTAAAATAATCTTATTCTGTTCTGAATTTCAATATGTTGAGATGTTTTTGTATAACATGATTCATTATCTATCGTGGTTAGACATAGTTTAGTTATTACTCACTAAGCTATATGTTTAGTAAGGTGGATTTGCCTCGTGTAGGTTCAAAGTGAGGATAATAAAGACTGGGATAAGTCAACCATAATGGCCAATAGAGTCTGAGTTGTTGTTTTGATAAAAACATGTATTTTTGCTCTTATGTTGGTTTTGTATCTCAAGTGTATAACTTTGAATTGTTGTAAGTTGTAATAACTATTTTCAGGCTGATTTTCAGTTTGAAACAAGTTTGTTCAACATATAATATGATGTATGTTTGTTCTGAATTGCTTCCAATGGAAGATTTTGAATGTTATGCTTCCACGAAATGTTTTGGTTTGTTTGTACTATCTTGTGTTGCATCCACCTATCCTCCCAGGGAGTATTTGGGGCATCACAGTATTCATAATTCTTCTTAGTTTCATGACCAACTTTGAAACTATATATTTTCCATCCAATCTTGTTAAAGTGACCATTTGGTCGATTTCTAGCTAATGTCTCTTTCACAAAAATTTTGATTACAATTTCAAGAGTTCTATCATTCCACTCCTCTTTAACCCTTTTTTTTAATTTACCCTACCTTAAATATCTTGACTTGGATTTGACATATAACAATAAATTAAGCAAGTATAAGAAAATAAAAAAGCATAACCGTAGAAGATCAAGCACCTCAAAGAAGGTCGATGATTGATGCTCAATTATCTCAATTATACAAAATGAACTACTTAGCCAAGAAAATTAAGGATCCAATTGTCAAATACTTTCCTCTTTGGATCCAATTATACCTGTAAACAATGCAGTATCAGTAGCAGATGCGAACAGGTCAAATTCACTACATAGAGCTTCTAAGTCTACAAAATTAAGAAAGTTAATAATTTCGTGATATCACTAATTTAATCATCGACAATATTTAAGGCTCCTCATAAGCTCCCATACAATTCTTCCCAAAAGGTGGGGAAAGTTAAAATTTAGAAACAAGTACCATCATAAAATCTTCTCGAGTATCTTTGATCTTGATTGTTGTCTACAGTATCCCCTAACATAAAAGTTCTCTATTCTAGCTTCTTGCACATTCGACTCTTACAATACGTTCACAACAAACCAAAATTACTAAACCTGCACTTCAATTTGTAGCCTACTTCTTCTCAAATCAATCTTCCAATGACTCTTCAGGACTGTCTAATTCGTTTCATGGACATAACATCTTCTGAAGAACTATCAACAAAGAAAGTAGACAAATTGTTATACCTTAGTGTTATTTTTTATAGAGATGAAGCAGAATATGTAAATAAAAGAGAATAAAAGAAAAGGTTTTGCCGTAGAACACCATCTCATTATTGATAGCAACAAGCTCATTATATAGAGCTAAAATGTAACAGAAAATCTTAGATATTTGCTAAAGATCACAGTAATATATCTAAACTTATTCCTAAAATCAAACACTAAATATCATAATCAAATTTGCCTAAGATCTGATTAATTTGACCATTTATTTCATAAGAATCTGCAACCTAAGGGATTTTCCAACAAACTCCTCCTTGCCTTAGGAGTTGTAGAGTTTTAATGTCAAAATAATTCATCCTCTTTATGTACTACTTTTGCCTCTTTATTTTGTGAATTACAAATCTTCTGCATATGCCCAATTTGTCCACATTTTTTGCATTTGATATCAGGCCTCCACCAACATTTTATTTATGGGTGATATGTTTTTTTGTAATGTGGACATGGTGGATATGAATCATCATTGTTTCTGTTGTTATTGTTGTCGATCTTGTTAAAACTTTTGTTTTTGTCTCCCCTTAAATTTTTTTCTTTTCTTTGTGCATCTTGATTTGAGTCATTGTCGGATTTGTTAGCAATGGAGGCACTTCATAGTCTTCCTCCACAGCTTCCCAAACATCCATAGCATCAAGATGAGCTCCCATTCAAACAACCCAAACTTGATAGTTTTCACCATCAAAAATTGGCAGTGCACTTTGAGACAATCGTAATTCAATCTTCATTTCTTGAAGATGGTTGTAATTCTTATTGTAATTCTGGGTTGTAAATCAAGTTTGTGTTTTGGTTTCACTCATCTCACAGGTCCCTCAAAACAAATGCTCTGATACCATATTATTTTTTATAGAGATGAAGCATAACACGTAAATAAAAGAGAAGAAAAGAAAGTTTTGCCGTAGAACATCATCTCATTATTGATAGCAACAAGCTCATTATATAGAGTTAAAATGTAACAGAAAATCTTAGATATTTTCTAAAGATCACAATAATATCTCTAAACTTATTCCTAAAATCAAACACTAAATATCATAATCAAATTTGCCTAAAATATGATTAATTTGACCATTTGTTTCATAAGAATCTACAACCTAAGGGATTTTCCAACACTCAATGGGATGTTTCAAAGCTTTCCTTGTAATGTGAAATCGAATCCCCAACTTCTCAAGCTATCTCGACATAACCCTAATTATGGTAGCCTCCGAGCTCCTCAAATCCTCCTCCAATTTCTCAATCCTGCCCACTAAATTCATACTCTCTCCATTGTGTCTAACCAAAGTGCCACAAATCCGTCTCCATTGCCACCTCCTTATCCATGACCCAATCACCATAGCACCCACCATCACCACCACTCCCCAAACAAGCACCTTGTTGCCCCCCTAAAAACCACTGTTGTAGTTAATCTTTATGATCGTTTGACTCAATATGTTCTCTTATCACTGCTTAGCTTCTTCCACTAGAGTTACATGCTCTCCTTAATACTCTCGCAATTACATTTCATTGCTATAGGAATTAATTTCCCGGATACCAAATGATATGATCCAAAACCAGTGACAAAAGAATTAAGAAGTGGGAAGAGAAGCTAAGAAGATTAAGAGGTGAAGGAAGAAGAAAAGTTTACAATTGATCTTAGATATCACATCTGATCTTGATTTCATTCTTTTAACTACTTCTAACTAATTCTCACGCCTTGCTCCTATATATCATTCCTTCTTTATTTATTTACAATTTACATTATGCTGTATTACTTATCCTTTATTATCTTTATACACCACATTACTTATCCTTTCCATACACTATTTTGTATTATATTCATCTACCCTCCTTCATCTCATATTGGTGCATGTTCCAGTGAGGGAGATGTTACACTTGCTTGCTTCTCTAGTCCTTGTCTCATCTCGTCGTTATCATTCCCAAGTCTCTGTTGGCACTGTTGCTTCATTTAATTGCACGGTTAAAAGTAATATGGCTTAAACCAAGAAGGGTCCTTCCACATAATTCTATCAGCCAGCAAATTTGGGCCAAGTCTTTATGTGCTTTTGGGCTATAACAAAAAGATATATAGATCAACAACTTTCTAAATTTTAGGTGATTAAAAACACATGTTAAGATTGTAGAGGTAGAAATATACTCGCATATTTATATATGTGTGTGTATATATATATATATATGTGTGTGTGTGTGTGTGTGTGTGTGTGTGTGTGTGTGTATATATATATATATATATATATATATCACATTATGCTTTAACTAATGTGGTTAGCTAAATAATAAAAGTTACTTAAAAACAATTTTTTAAATTTATTTGCATTATAAATTTGAATGAATTTAATAATTATTAGAAATAAATTATACACATATTATAAATTACAAATTAAAGATTGATGAATTCAATCATAATTAGAAATAATTTTTAATTGAATTTAAATTATTAAGTTCACAAATTCAATAAGAATTATAAATCAGTTTGTAATTAAATTGAAATTATTATTGCAATTAGTTTAATATTTATTAGAAGCAAGTTTCAAATTAAATCAAATTCATTATTTAATTTGATTAGTTTAATGCTAACTAGAAATGAGTTTCTATTAAGAATAAAATAGTGATAATTATTAATTTCAATAATTTAAATAATAATTAATAATTAAAATTTTTGAGTAAATTACAGTAAATTTCATTAGACTATAAGCACGAGTTTGTTACTATGTTAGTAAAGTCTTTTATTTTATGATTTCTGGGTTTTTTATTGACTTCTAATTCTTGAAATTTTGTTTTCAAGAAAATGCTCATTATGATATAGATACCCAGATGTTCACAAATTACGGCTTAGATGGGATGAGTCATCATCATGTTAGGGCAATATAGAGAATATTTAACATTCATGCCATTACTATTAATAACTTAATATAAGAGTTGAATTTTAGAGGTTGTTTAGCTTTCAAAAATGTTAAAGCAAAGTATAAAACTTTACTCTCAACATTACTATAACAAGAAAGCAAACTGTTAAGCATGCTCTGCAATTTAGATTTGCCTAATCCAAAAATGTATAGTTGGTTAGTGATAATGTTTACGAGAATAGTTTGAAGAATATAATTGACTAGGACTTTATAGCTGATTGGCCTTTTAATTGAAATAATTAGATCAATTGCATATCGAGCTTCTAGGGATTTATCACATGAATTAGTTAACACTAATTTGCATAAAGCTCGATATATTTAGACAATGATCATATTAAGTGATCATGATCATTACATATTGAACAAAGTTATACTGAACTATATGAATTATGTTCATTTATGTATGCCAAGCTTGATATTGTTCAATTTAAATGATTTTTTACTTTATAACTCTTCTTAAGTACGATAATTGATATTCAATTTTCATACAAATGATGATTTAGAACATCTATGATCTTTCAATTTGATTATATATATGTATTACATGACATTGACATATATGTATACTATTTCTTTCTTCCTTTTGAAACTTAGTGCTTCAATTATAAATATTGTATCAAAGAATATTATTGTTAAACTTAATAAGGGTGAGAAATTAAATGATGATAATTAATAAATTTCGAGCATGAAAATCCAATATGTACTAAGGAGCAAGAGGCTTTTGAAACATGGAATATAAACATTCCTAAGGAAGTTAATACAAATCAATGTAAAAGGGAACATAATGCTTACGAAATATAAGCAGAAGAATAACTCATTAGCTTGAATTACATGGCTGAGCAGCATGGATAATGATATAATGCATGATTTATAAAAATATGAAATTGTAAAGGACATATGATTCTCATTAGCTGCATGCTTTGTAAGCACCTCAGTAACCAAAAGCATGTCACTCATTATCAAGTTTGACGTATTTAAAAAGTGATCATATTACATTGCAAAAGTATTTAAGTCACGTTTCAAACATGATAAGTAAGTTGTAAGACATTATTCATGAGTTATCTAATAAGTAGTAAGTGCAAGTTACCGATAATTACAATATCAAATTTAAAGACAAACCAGAAAAAAGTTATTACAGGCATTTAGAGAGTATTAAAGTTTATAGCATGGAATATTTTAGATATTAGAGGGATTAACCCCTCTTTTTACATACATAAAATATCAATGGAAGATAATTTCAAATCGGTTGAATAACCTTAACAAAGGCTTAACTCAAATATGAAGGAAGTTATTAAAGCAGAGGTAAATAAATTTTGGATGCATGAGTAGTTTACTCTATGTTTGATAGTTTTAAGTGAGCCCTGTGTAGCTTATTTCGAAGAAGGGAGGAATGATGGTGGTACCTAATAAGAAGAACGAGTTGATCCCCATTAAAATCATCATTAGTTGGAGTGTATGCATTAATTATAGGAAGTTGATTGACACCACTTATAAGGATCATTTTACTATGCTTTTTATTGATCAAATGCTATAACAATTAGTCGGCCACATGTACCACTATTTTTTGGGTTGCTTGTTAGGCTACTTTCTACTTCTAATAACCTTAGAGGATCAAGAGAAAACTATTTCACTTATCCATTTCATACTTTTGCTTATCAAATATTCCCTTTTAATTCGGTAAACATTTTAGAGGTGCATGATTTTAATTTTTGACAACTTAGTCAAATATATCATGAAGATATTTATGGATTACTTTTCTATTTTTAGGGGTTATTTCAATATATGCCTCCAAAATTTAGAAAAAGTACTTAAATACTATGAAGAAACAAATATGATTTTGAACTAGGAAAAATGGCATTTTATGGTACAAGAGGGTTAGGCCATAAAATGTTAAAAACATGATATAGGTTGATAAAGCAAAGGTGGAAACCATTAAGAAATTACCACCTTTATTTTGGTTAAATTTATTTGGAGTTTTGAAGGATATGCAAGTTTTTATAGGAGATCCATTGTGGACTTTTAAAAAACTGCTAGGCCTTTAGCCATATTACTTAAGAAATATGTGCCTTCTGTATTCACTCAGGAGTGTTTGGATGTGTTCACTCTCTTAAAGAAACGTTAACTAATGGCTCAATTATGGATGCCTCTTGTTAGAATCTTCCCTTTGAACTAATGTGTGATGCGAATGATTTTTCAGTAGGTACAATTCTTAGATAGAGGAAGGATAAACACTTGCAGCGTCTCTACTACGCTAGTAGGACTTTAACAGATGCAAAAGAGATCTACTCAACTTGAGAAAATGAATTGCTAATGGTGTATTTTTTTCATTTTATAAATTTAGATCTTATCTTCTTCTTTTTTCAAATCTTTTGTTTACACTAATCACTCTACATTGAAATATATATTAAACAATGCAAAGCTAAGATTAACTAAATAGATTTTAATGTTTAGGAATTCAATTTAGTGATTAAGGATAAAAAGGAGCTAAAAACTTAGCAGTATACCATATCTCGTGTCTAGAAAATCCAAACTTGGAGATGCTTACGGAAAACAAAATTCGTGATATATTCTTTGAAGAGTTCTTATACAATCTTAAAGAGGTTAGTGAGCTTAAAATTCCATGATTTAATAATATTATTAACTATTTAGCTACTAAGATTCTTCCTAATGATATTTCTCATCAATAAAAAAAGAAATTCTTCTCTGACTTGAATAATTTATCTTTGGGAAGACCCCTACTGGTTTAAGATATATGTAGACTGGAAGTTTGAAGATACATTTTTGAAGTAGAAAGGTGGAAGATGTTAAGCCATTAACATATTGGTACAGTTGGAGGGCATTATCATATGAATACAATAACCAAAAAGGTTCTTCAATTAGGTTTTTACTAGCCTTCATTATTTAGAGATGCCTAAAGGTACATTTAAGTCTGTGATAAGTGCCAACAAATAGGTAACATTTCTTGCTAAGCTGAAATACCTTATAATTTTATTTTGGTTTATAAAATATTTGATATTTTAGGCATCAATTTTATGGGTCCCTTTCTAGTTTCCAATGAGAGTAAATACACCCTAGTCACTGTACATTATGTCTCTAAATGCATTAAAACTCAGGCTTTACCTACAATTGATGCTAAAGTTGTAGAAAAGTTTCTTTAAAATATATTTTCTTGATTCAACACACTATGAACCATTATTAGTAATAGCTGTACTCATTTTTGTAATGTCCATTCTGAAAAACTTCTTAGGAAATGTGGAGTTAATTGAAACCCCTTATCACCCTTAAATTAGTGTCCAAGTGGAAGTAGATAAACAAATATTGGAAAAGACAGTAGATCATTATAGAAAAAATTATTCTGATAAGTTAGATGATCCTTTATATGCCTATAGAACGACATTTAACACACTGATAGGTACTAACCTTATAGGTTAAGGTATGATAAAGCATGTCACTTGCCTATTGAGCTTGAACATAAAGTATATTAGGCAATCAAGTTCATTAATTTTAATCTTAATATTGTTGGTGAGAAAAGAAAAGTCTAAGAGAATGAGATTAAAGAATGGCATATAATTGTTTATAAAAAAATCAAAGTTATACAAAGAATGATCCAAAAGGTATCATAATAGGAGGATTAAGCAACTAAGCAATTTAAATAAGAAGATCAAGTCCTCTTGTACACTCTCTAATTAAATTATTTCTACATAAGCTAAAATCTAGATGGTCTACACCATTTGTAGCGAAGAGAGTTTTTCCTTATGGCACCATAGAGGTGACCCATTTGGAAAAAGGTACATTTAAGGTAAATGTGCATCATTTAATGCATTACCTTGGAAGGAATTTTGACAAGCATGTTATAAAAGAGTTTAAGCTCCAAAATTAAGATGGAAAAAGCTAAAGTGGAAGCGTCAAGCTAACGAAGTAAATCAAATGCTTCTTGGGATATAATCCAAGCTTTTTCTTTAATTAGCAATTTTGTTTCAGTTAGTTCTATACTATGTTTTAGGTTTTAATTTTTCATAGTTTTAACTTATATGTATGTTAAATTTATGGTTTGGTATAAAATTTTCACTTGATTTATGGTTATATGGATGTTATTTTTACTTTTTGTGCTTTAGGTATATATTTATTTAGAGGTGTAAAAATAGCAAAAAAATTTGGTTAAGTGAAAAAGTTATAAAGATTTATGTGCACGTCAACACACCTGTTTTGATGGTCGTGTTGAACTATACGCTTATGTTGATTAGAAACATAGAGTGTTCCACTTAGAAAAAAAGTGTTAAAATGTTATAGCAAGTTACACAAGGACTAATACACCTATGTTGATGAATGTATGTTTTTGAAAAATCCTTGGAAGTCACCTACACACCCATCATCATACCATATTGCCAAATTCGTGTAAGTTACTTAAGAAACAGTAAAAGACACAACTACAAACATACCTATGTAAGTGACTGTGTTGAAGACTGTTTCTTTTCTCTTGTTTTCTAAAAAGTTACAGTAAGTCACATTACTATAACATGCCCATGTTGGTGGCCATATAAATTTCATATTTTTTTACTTTTAGTGTAAACATAGTCACGTTAAGTCCCTACATAGCCATATAATTTATTGTCTTGTTTTTGTTTTAACACGACCTAGTTACATATTTATGTTTTTGCTCATGTTAAACTCTATCATAATAGGTCTGAGATACACACCTATGTAAAAAACTGTGTATTCTCATGTTTAGTAAAATTTAACCCTAACATGTTCAACACAGGCTGATTATATAGTCGTGTTGCCATCTGTGTTGAACAAAATCACTTTAAATTTATTTCCCTGCCACTTAAAAATGCTTCTTTTACTTTCTCTCTTATTTCTCTCACCTAGGTGATGCTCTCTCACTAATCTACTGTGTGAAAAACCCTTTCTTAACCTATTTTTCATATGATTTCATAAATTTAATGTAAGCTTATTGCTTTATTTCATTTTTTCTTGAGTTGTTTTGTATACTATGGAGAAATAGGTGCAAGATTAAGCTATTTTGGATGTTTTTATGTGTTTGAGATTATCCAAATTATTATAAGGGTTTTAAAGGCTTAGTTGATACTCTTAAGCTATTTTACATGGATTTTTCAATTATTATGGATATATTTTTATGAAGTTGATCTCTATTCTATGAATTCAATTTTGATTTCTCATGTTTGACATTTTTATTGGATTTTTGTACTATTTAATTGCATTGTGTTCGGGAAATTTTGATCATGTTAGGTTTTATTTGATTTTTATAAGGTTTAGTGAATTAATTACAATTGTTGTAATTAATTAATATTGGGTATAATTTTGTGATTAATTTGGTTTTCTTAGGGATAATGTTGTTATATTTGTTATAGTTATGGATTCATTTTTGGTTTTTTGGATTTGTTATTAATCAGTAACAAATTGATCGTGGGATTTTTCTATGGTGTTTGTATGTTGTGCTTTGATTCGTATATATTATTCTCTTATTTTGACAATTTTCATTTTTTTTCATACTTTAGGAAATAATGACGGAGAGAGTAAAGATAACATATCAATGGTGAGAAAAGGAGATGTCAAGGTAGAGGAAAAGGGTTTAAGGTAGTTCATAACAACCTCCCCAACAATCAACACTTACACACTGTATACCTGCCACACATCCCATATTGACTTCACAACTTCAGCTCATATTGCACAATTCAAAAGGTTAAGGTCTAAGCTTTATAATGAGAGTCGAACCATCGATTAGGTGGTGCCAGACTAGATCAAACTGGTTAAAGGAGTCCAAGATTTGATTAGTGTTGACAGATGGGATGGCTTCTTCGTGATCTAAGGAGTTCGTAAAAAGAGAATTAACCCTTGAGTTCCTCACCACCTTCATGATAGAGAAGTGACATTATAGATGTCCATAATATAATACAATTTTGAGTGCTCAAGGAGATGTGTAATATGAGATACACCAGATTCTCGTTGTGCATGGGCTTATACGCAGAGGAGTATATCACTAGTAAGGACTGATGTGTTCCCCAGTAAGATTTACAGAGAAGACACTATGGTAGAACATTAATTGTGAGTGATCATATAATCTAATGAGATTTAATGTGATGCAATTGATATTTGTTGCGGTTATATACGTACATATATTGATTTGTATTACGATCAGCAGGAAAGGAGATAACACTGGAGTGGTAGGGAAAGTAGACAATGTTCTATCTTTATAACATAGTAGAGAAGGTCCCTATCCACCTCGAGTATGCCTTAACCTAGTTTTCTAAGCATTAAGCTTATGACATCAGTGTGAGAACTATTTATATGAAGCTGTCTATGATGATATTGACTCAAAATATGGGACTATTAGAGTAGCTACTTGGGATGACACTGACACAACAGATGGTACCCATCACTTTTGAGACACTAGAAGTGACGGGGATAGTTGAAATTAGGCCAAAGTAGTAGGGGCTACGCTAGTTTACATCCTATTAGGAGCTTAAGAGCCTACAACTATAGATGGAGCATAATAGGATCACTCCAATACACGAGAGTAGCAGCCCAGGTAAGATGCTTCGTAGTAGCCCTTAGTAGCATCCAAGCATTAGGACAACTCCTAAAATAGTATACGCATCCTTAGGAGGCTGTCAACACCTCTGCATCAAGATCAGCTAAAGATAACCTATTTGAAGAGGCACATGGGGTAGAATCTAGGGGTGTAGCATACTACTTGAGTAGGACAACAAGATCTAACAAAGCGTGTAGCACGGTTAGAGGTATATGATTGACATAGATGGAGGAGGTGCGCATACGAATATTAGGACACATAGGAGTTACAATACCACAGTCATGGATGAAAGCCACTACTTCGTCAATGACTAGATGCTCTAACTAATACAAAGGTAGCACCCCAATGCATTTGAGACCTATATACTCCTAGTATACAGATGGATCCTCGGACAAAGATGAAGCAGAAGCAAACAAATGACCACATATTAGACTTTTTTTTTTTATCAAATAGTGTCACTAAGATCGTTCAGGAGTCTCAAGATGTTTGACAAGGCATTTTTAATTTATTTTAATATTTTATTTTATTTTATTTTTCTATTTTATTTTGTTCTGATAGTTTGTAAGGGATTAGCTCTACTAAACTACTATTACGTTGTTTGTTTCTTTTATTTGTTTATTGTTAATATACTAAACCATATTTTCTTTTCATAGATATAGTTGAGTTGTGTTTTTTTATTTTTCTTTTATTGTTTTAATGATAATGGATGGAAATCATGCTACAAATACAAAATTCTAGATAATAAATTAGGAAAGTACCAATTCAATTTACCTTTTCTTCATTTTGATTATTTTCTATTCTCTTATAGACTTTATTATGTACATTGGAGACAATATATATCTTTAAGTGTTAGGAAGGGGAAATAAATTACTGATTCTTCATTTTAAATATCTTTGATTTGTTGATTCCTATCTTCAAGCATTATGAACTATTATGAATTGTTGAATTAAGTTAGTATATGTAGCGCCCCCTTACCGCAGACTGAGCTCCAAAGTAGCTGGGCAATTCCTAATATAATGGTCCATGGAGCCGCATTTAAGGCAAACTCCAGTCATCCGCCAACACTCACCACTGTGTCTCTTCTCACAATGCTCACAAACTGTAGGCTGAATCTGTCCTGTACCCCTACCACTGCCACTGCCACTGCCAGTCTGGGCAAACCTCCCTCTCTGCCCAAATCTGAACTGCCTGAATCCTCCCGGTGACCTGAAGGTTCTGCTCTGGCGCTTGCTGAAACTCCTGTCAGAACTGCCCTGACTGTCACTCGGTCTCTTCTCCCTAGATCCCTGTCCAGTCTCAGCCTGTCTCCATCTCATCAGCTGCTCAACTCGCACTGCAGCAGCTCTCAGCTCAATAAAAGTGCCCATATCAGATCGGGCCAACCTGGTACGGATCTCCATATTGAGGCCATACTCAAACCTCCGGCACCTATCTGCTTCAGTGGAAATCAAAGCAGTAGCATAGCCCATGAGCTCATTGAATCTCACCTCATACTCAGCCACAGACATCCTACCCTGCTTCAATTCCAGAAATTCCTGCATCTTCATTTCTAAATAAACCTTGGGCATGTAGTTGTCTTTAAACGCCCTCAGAAAATCCTCCCATTTCAGTAGGCAAGGCCTGGTGGTACTGCCCGGGACAGTCTTCCACCACTGATAAGCTGGGCCTTGCAGGAGAGAGACTGCATAATCAAACCTCTCATCTGGATCACAATCCATCTGGTCAAGGACTCTCTCAGTCCTCTCTAACCATCCCTCAGCCTCAGCAGGGTCTGTACTGCCATAAAAATCCACAGCCCCCTGCTTGCGCAGTCTATCATACCTCCTCTCCCGTCTCACGGGAACTCTAGGAGGCAGCTCCTCAGATCGAGGCACCGAGGACTCCCTACTGGCTCCGACTGATCCTTGGTCAGCTGGTTGATCAACTTGATCACCTAAGACGGATGACCTATAACAAAACAATGATTTCGATCAATTTCTGCATTTCTCACAATAATTCATGCCTAAATATGTACTAGTCCCAATAGATGCCAAACCATGCTCTGATACCACCTAAATGTAGCGCCCCCTTATCGCAGGGTACACATCGGGACACCCACAGGTCATTCCGATACATATCCTACGATAAGGGCGAGCTATTACCCTTCCCATCGGTGATGGGATGTTACATTTAGTATGTGTTTAGGTTAAAATTGTGTTAGTTTGTTTATTATTTGTGTTTTAAGTGTTTTATAGGTTAGTACAAGCTTTTGAGCATAAATATTATATTTTTGAGGTACCTTAATGTGTTTGCTAGTGTTTAAGGGTCAATATCGAGAAACAAAGGAGTTTTAGAAGACATTCGGACTGAAATAAAGATGTGGGCCATTATCAAATGACTCACATGTGGGTGACAATTGTGGCCTACATCAGGTAGATGCAAATTCGTTTATGAACTTCACGATTTGAGGGACGTTTTGAACCTTTCGGACCTCGGAAAGACCTTAGGATTACCTAAAACATAAAACACTATTTAAATAACATTAAGAGGAACACAATGTAGCTTTTGCATGAGCCGCACCTAAAACCTTAAAGAGAGAATATTGAGAGAGAGAAATAAGAAAAAGGAATAGGAAGACGAAGCTAACCTGATGTGCTTCTCGAATTAAGAGGTTTCTCAACGTCACTGCCTTCTGTCATCTATTCTAAGTAATTATTACTTTTTGTTATTTTATTTATGTATAGAATTGAGATGGATAGTAATTATAGAATTTGGAATATTGATGATGTTTTAAACTCTCCTTTGTGATGTTATTTTGACTTAATGATAAATTAGTCGATTGTGTTTATTAAATGAATGTCGTGATTTGATTGCATTATTGAATAATTCAATAATAAATTGAGAGGGTGGACTAAATGAAAATTGATTAAATCAGATTAATGAGAGCTAGGCAGTTTAATAGAAATTGTGACAAATTATATTGGTAATTGTACGAAGAGAGATACCATGTGATGTCTAATAGTTTAGTGTTTAAGATCTAATTAAGGTTTTGGACAGACTGTTAATTAAGAGATCGCAAATTCCATTATCTAATTAAGATTTATAATTTAGGGTCTAATGGTTACAACTCGAGAGAGGGTAATCAGCCCTTGGATAGTTTAGAATGAACAGTCCATTGAGACATAATCGGCTAGGTTAGCATTAACGACAACTAAAATCCCCTTTCTCATAAATTGGTAAATTCCTTAGGTTGATTTCTATTATGATTACATAGTGCTCACTTATTAAAACTTTTGTGTTTAATTTCTGATTTGATCGGATGAACTCAATTCTCATAATTAATTTCTGTTGCATCTTTTAATTTCAATTTTATATTTTTTCTTGCCTTAGATTTTATGATTAGATTACTCTCCTTCCTCTTCGGATCGAAACCTTTAATACTACGCTATGAACTGTGCGTTTGCAAAATATTGAGGGTTCATAAGATTAAAACTTACCACAATCATCCAACTCACCCAAACCCTAAGTTTTTAGTATAAAACAATGTGTTATTGTCAAAACAGACATGTTTCATTTCGGGTTTCATTTTAAGGTGTGAGCTCTCAATTTTAAAGAAGAAAAGGGGCAAAGCTCCGTTCCTTTGGAGACCCATGGAGTGCTAGCTTCCCGACGCAGGTTCAGAGGTGACACTAACATAGTTAAACATATTTTTCATTATGTTTGGTATTCTTACTCTCTTAGGAATTGATTATGTTATCCTATGTTTATTGCTTAGGTATTGTGTTATAATGATCTCAATGTGGTCATTAGATTTTTTTATTACGAAAACACTAGTAAAATCTTCAATATAATCTGTAATTGTTATGTTGAGATTTGTTTGTGGAAATTAATGGTTTGTAATCATTAGAGATAACATAATTAAGTTAAATGACCTGAGCTTGTGTGGTTGTTGTCTTGATTAATTTATTTTCCTAACTTATAATGTAGTTGTATAATTAATCAAGAGATCGTATCCTAGGTTGTTTGATAGTTATATTTAATTAATGAGCATCTCTTAATTCAACATGACCTAAGGAAAAACTAGGGTTAATAAAGCTTATCGTTAATCTACGATTAATAGTTGCTAGGAGAGGTATGAGAACAACAATTTAATGAAGTAAATTTAATTTTATGTAAGCCGAGATTAAATAGATGATTCGGTCCTTAATGTATTTATCACTTTTCATCATCTTTGAATGTTTCTTTTTTCATTATTGTAGTTTCATTATAATTTCTTATTTGAAACAAACTAATCCCCCAAAACCTAGACACCAATTCTTTTAGTAACAAAAGCTAGTCAAACACTCTATGTGGGATCGACTAGACTCACCATTGTTATAGTTGTAGGTCTAGTTATTTTGATTAGTGTTATGACACGCTACATCAAATTTGATGGGATAAATTTATTACTTTTGATTATATTGTTTATAAGGAATTAACTCTCGAATTCTATATTACTCTTTAATTGTGTCACGAGATTTGATTAGTTTTTGGTTTTGATTGAGAGTTCAACCATATAATTTGAATTGTGTTGTTGTGGACCAAACTGGTGGATTTCCTAGGTCGAACATAGTATAAAACATGATAATTTTCATGCTAAAAGGTATTGAAAACAATTAACGAGGTTGAATAACTTTGTTATTAGAAATGCCTATAAAAATGTCGTTCTTAGTCCTAAACATCTATCACTACATAAGTTTATATTTCATATTGTTTTTGATAAATCAAAAAGTAATAAATATTCCTATTAAAGACTTATTCTTTTGTAGTGCATGGATAATAATGTTCAAGTTTGCACATCCACCCATATTTTTCAAGCTATAGCTACTGCTATTAAAAAAAACACAGTCATCTTAGCTTGGGATATATTTTTAGCACGCTTGTTGTTTACTATAGTGTTAAAGGACTAAACTATTATTTTTCCTATGTTTTTAAATCACACTCAATTAAGGTAAGGTAAGATCATAAGGGTCCATCAGATGGAACTCTAAGATATTATTTCCAAACTCATGTGAAACATACAACAAGATAAGCTAGTTTGAGTTATACACAAGTGCAATAGTAAATAGAGGTCTCAACAAGTGAAGAAATAAAAGATGATGAAGAGGAAGGCTAGGAGAAGGTATTTAATTTGGTATCTGATAACGTAAAGCTTCTGAAGGAGATGGCACAAGAATAGCAACGATAGTGACGCAATATTAAGAAGATTTATAGGTACTTTGCTACTTAAGGTGTTCAAATTCCTTTACCAACATCATCGCCACCTCGATGTCTATGATTGGTTTCATACACACAGTACACATAAAAGTAAAAAGAAATAATAATGTGATGTCTAAGTGTGGGGAAGTTTATGCATTAACATGTCATATGTGTGTGAATTTTTCATATTATATTATATTATTCTCGATTAGCATTGAAATTTTGTGAACATTTTATTGCATATGTATGTTTTATGTCAATGCAAGAATTTAATGGAAATAGTTTAGTTTTGAACATAATCATTTAATCTATAAACCCATATTAACTTAGGAATTTTATGTTTTAAATATCTTTGAATGAATATGCATGTTAATTATGATATGATTCTTATTCTTTACCTTGGGAAATTTGTGGTATACATTTACAATTACAAGTCAATTGAATTGGTTAGCATTATGAGTAATCTTTCAAGAGAATAACTGACAAAAAAGAAATGAGTTAGGCTATATGATTAAATAACAATTATGTGTTAAATAATAACTATCTCCTTGGCCCTTTTGAACATTGTTCGCATAGAAGATATAAAACATATCTTAGGCATTCTAGAAACAGAAAAACATTTTCTAATTGATTTACCAAGGAATTCATTCTAAGTCTATTGGATTTGTATTGATAATTTGACTTCACGAGAAATTGAACAAAAAGTTATTGGCTTATTTCTTGCGTATCCCAATTGAAGGATTTTAAAATGAATTAAAGAGTGAACATTTTTAGCAGGAGACAAAAATCCAAGAGTTCTCTCACATACGTGAGGAAGGCAATCAAAAAAGAAAGAAGATGAGTTCTTCTTTCTTTTATCATTTAGGAGCCGTGCGAGATAGAAGTCTTATGCACGGTTTTAAATGAGAGAAAGAAGTGAGGAATCCTCTTTTCCACTCTAGCTCTCCCATTCCAATCATTGCTTTTCTTTCTATTACTTCGAAAGTAGCTGCTTCAGCTTCAGCCACTCAAATTTTGATATTCCCAAAAATTTCACTGAGAATTTGACATAATTTGTAGCACCCCACTCTCGCTAGACATGTACCTGATATCCTGAGTGATATTCGAGTGCTCATCTCGTAGGGGTGGCATGCTCGAACAATCAAACATTTAAAAATCGGTTCAAATTTTTTTGAAAAACAATATACGCAAATATGGAAATCAGTAATCAAATTGGACCTGTTTTAATCATAAACTTTTTCAATCACAGTAATACAATCATCCGAATTTCAATAGCCATTTGGGTCCATTGTAAATATAGAGTACTTGTAGTCATAATTTCATTTCATTGCAAAATCATTTACAAACATCTCCAATATGGAAAGTTATTACAAAACAGAAATACTCGATTACACAAGTTACATTAATTGCGGAAACTCTATTTGATACAAAATAAAGAAAACAAATGCAAAAGTAAACTGATCCCGAGCTCAATCTCTTACTCGATTGTATTGTATACTCTCGTTTATCTAACGGGTTAACTCTTCAGGGCCTGAAAAATATTGGAAATTTTGGGTAAGTTTTGAGAACTCAACAAGGTAACCATCATCGATGGTTCACTCAATTCATGCAACACATCAATACACATAACATGTGATTCACATCTTTTCATTTAGCATAATTCATCATATATCACATTCTCTGTTACAAGTAAGGTGATTTCGTATTTCAAACAATCAAACATATTTAAAATGTATATGAAATGCTCAGGTGACTCTTTTTCAATTATTACATTGTTATGACCAAGTGCCTAATTGTCCCGTATCCATTGTGGATACTAGGCTCATTTATAATTGTCCCTTATCTATTTAGGATACAGGGCTCATTTTACATAGTGAGACTTTGGCTCTTATACACTTTCTGAGCTCTAAGCTCCTTTTCGCATTCCAAGCTTTAAGCTCTTTTTTGGTGGCGACTCTGGTCATAACTACCTTTATGTTTCATGTATTCATGTAATGGAATGCATCACCTTCACATAATTCCAGTCTATGACGTGCTTTCAAATTCATATTCAATTTTACATTCATCTTTGGACCGTGGTCTGGTATTCAACATAATATTGAGTATCACCACTGCATTCATATACATATTCACAGTTTTCTTTTGGAACTAAGTCCAACATTTAACAATCAAATCATGTATCATGTATTTCATCAAATTCACATACAAGTAACACTTTAGTATCACATACATGCATCAAATCTCGGACCTTCATTGTTCGGTATCAACACAAAATCAATTCGCATTCATATCATCATTTAAAACATATTTTTAAAGCAAACAATTAATCGAAAGAAACCGTCTAGGTTACTCATAGTACGCTTCAAATTAGCACTAGCTTTAATGATCTGGAAGCGTTTGAATGCAGACGTTTATCCTGCACATCAAAAAGATGCAATACCCACAATGCACACACACATTAATATTTGCACAATTATAAGCATTCATTTATGCACATG
>JAOQMP010000210.1:16767744-16780184 GCA_027563575.1 Erythroxylum pedicellare | reverse complement strand
TTCATTTCAATTAATCTATGTCATAAAATCTTACCAACATTGACATAATAATTAACTCCAAATTTAATCCATCAACAATTCATAATTCACTTAAATCATGCTTAATAAATAATAAAAAATTTAGGGGGCAACACTTAATCATACTCACCAAAGGTTAGCTGAGATCTTAGCGCTCCATAATATAAGACTTCGATATTAGTTCCAAAACTCATGTGAAAAATAGGACATGACAAGCTAGCTTGAGTTTTGCACTAGCATAATAGCAAACAGAGGTCTCATCAAGTAAGGAAATAGAAGATGATGAAGAGGAAGGCTAAGAGAAGGTCTTCAATTTGGCCTCTATAAATAATAAGCTTTTGAACAAAAGGGCGCACGAACAACAATGATAGCTACGTGATATCAAGATGATTGTTAAGTATTTCCCTACTCAAGGAGTTCAAATTCCTTCACCTAAACTATCACCACCTCGATCTCCATCAATGGGTTCGAGCTTTAAACCTTTATTTTAATTTATTTTTTATTTTTTCAATATATGTTGTGTGTTTTCTCATATTGAGGACAATGCATTATCTAAATGTGGGGAGGTTTGTGCATTAGCATGTCATATGTGTGTGAATTTTGCCTATCATATTATGTTATTTTTTATTAGGTTGACATGGTATGATCATTTTATTGCATATGTATGCTATGTGTAAATGTTTTAATGGCAAGAATTTAATGGAATTAGGTTAGCCTTGAACATGGTTATTTAATTTGTAAAGGCATATTGGAATAGCAATTTTATGTTTTAAGTATCTTTAGATGAATATGCATGTTTGTTAGGATATGAATCATATTTTGTCACTTTAAGAAATTTGTTGTATACATTTACAATTAGAAGTCAATTGAATTGATTAGCATTACTAGTAACCTTTCATGAGGATAATTGACTTAAAAGAAATGAGGTAGGCTAAGAAACTAAAGAAAAGAAAAGAAAGAGTGTGTTAAATAAATAACTGTTTTATTGGCCTTTTATGAAAAAATTAGGTTAAGAATAGAGCTAATAGCTAGTTAAAGATGTGATATAGCTAAGTAACTGGGGAATTCAATACAAAATATATGTCTTCACATCAAAAGTCTAGTATAACATTTCAACCAAGCTAAATAATTAAAATGTGGCCTAGTTGAGTAACCAAGGGACATTTATGATAAAATATTTGCCTTTGCGTCAAAAGACTAGGTTAAAAATAAATTAAAAATAAATGGTGTTTTAATTAAAAAACATACTGATATTTGGAAATAGAACAAATTTTCTTGAAGGGATACTTAGTGATAATTTTATTTTTTTTAATGATTACCAAATTATAAATGTATTTTTACAAGTGTCATAAGTGTATGAATAGGGTGTTTACATTTTAATTGATTATCATATGTATAGGCTTAGAATTATGTCATTATTAGTGTTTTTTTATATTCCAAGTGTTTATGTGATTCAGAGCATGACTTCAATCTTAATTTTATGTTTCATAAGGTGTTTGATGTGTTTGTTAATGATGAAAATTAGATAATTAAAGAACAAGGAAGATGGAAGTTGTTTGAAGGGCGTCAGATCATGCATAAGGAGTATGATCATGATTGGCACTCATGGGGCTATATGGCCCCTATCATGATTATGCTCCATAATTCCCAGAAGCATAATCATGAAGTAAAAATTGTCTAGGCATGAGTTTTTTCAACTACTTTAAGGTTTGGGGGTATTTGTGGAATCGATCAAAGTAAGGAAACCTTAGTTATACTCCCAAGACCCTAATACACTATTTAAGGATGTGAAAGACACAAAAAAGGCAGCAACCAACATAAAAAAGTGGATCAAACAAGGGAGATAAAAAAATCTAGAAATTCCAACTTTCCAAATCAAGTCTTTAATAAAGTTTTTCCCCTTTTCCTTTAGTTATTTCGTTATTCTTGATTTGTAATATGAATTCAAAGATGTTTAACATGTTCATGAACTTCTAAAGTTCATACAATGATTTATTTTGTGACCTTGATTATTGTTGATTTCAATACATATTTTGGTGTTTATGATAATTGTGCATGCTTAAACTTGACGATAAATAAAGATAGTGAGTCAAAAGTAATCAAATTAGATTGTTCAACAAGAGTTGGCAACCTAATAGTCCTGTAATTATCAAATTAATAATCATTCGAAGAGAGATCTTGAGTGAGAAATTAGTTAGCTATTAGATAACTTTAAATCTAATTGAAAATGTTAGGGAAAGTTTTGTGAATCAAGAGGTTGCAAATCTGGAATTTTTGAATTCAATTAGGGTTAATTGATTAGGTCTTAAAAACATAATTGGATCGACAATAGTTAAGGAAACAAAATAAACAAAGAATTAATCCTAAATTTTTAATCTTGATAAAAACCGTAAATTAATTGGTAGCTCACATATTATTTGCATATTTGCATTGTTTTATTATTTGTTTCAATTTTTGTTATTTACTTTTCTTAAAAATAAATTTTTTGTTACCTTAGACAAAGTTAGGTTAAAACTTGTTGCGTAATCCTTATAGGAACGATAATCTTATATTCTACAAGATACAATACATATACTAGCGACGTATTGAGGGATTTATTAGATATAAAACTTGATCAACACCTATCTCATTTCTTCTTAATCAATCACTCTCATGAAAGCTTACTAATGATGCTTAACAATTTAAATGAATGTAATTATAAATTTATTAAAAAATGTCATGAACTACAAGAATAGGTATCATATCCTAATTAATATGCATATTTATCCTAAAGATACTTAAAACATAAACTTCACAAGCTAGTGTGTCTTTACAATTTAAATGACTATGTTCGAACGTAAACCAATTCCATTCAATTCATACCATAGACACATTCACGCAATGCACTCATCATGAAACCAAATGTTCACACAATGCCAGCCTACTCAAAATTCAACCTAATGGAAATGAACTAACACAATGCAACTGCAAAATGCACACACATAAATGATATGCAAGTAGATATAAGTCCTTACACTTGAACAACATGTTGTCCTCAGTATGGAAACAGAAATAAAAATAAACAAAAAACACAAGCAATAGCACTTATGGTGATTGGGTGGTGATACTGTTGGAGATGGAACTTGGACAAGTTGGCTAGCAAAAGCTTTTAACAATTTCTTTATCTGATAGCCCATACCTACTTCACTTATTACTTTATGGTGCCAAAATGACCCTCTAGGTGCTTATTATTCTCTTCCAATTTATCAAGCACAGTCTACTAGCCTTCTTCTTCCTCCTCAAATTCTTCACTAGATGGGACCTGTTGGTGTTGTTATAAAGGTGCATAACTAGAACTCGACTGTCTTGTCCTATCCTGTGTTTAACTTTTGATTTAGAGCCTATATCTAGAAGTTCCATACCATAGCACTCTAAGATCTCAATTCATATGTGTTATTTAAGCGCTAAGGAAAAACATGGATTAGTTTTTTTAACATTAACACCATTCAATTCAGCCATAGTAGTTACAAGAAATCTCATACCTAAATAGCTACTCTTCTTAGTTAGCAAGGTAACTATATTTTAAAACATATAGGTGGATTTGCATATTTGAACCTTACTATTCGTACACCAAAGAATAAATAAATCTTTCTTCGAGTACTTGTTACTTTGACCCTTAGAAAAAACAGTATGATATATAAATTTACGTAGTAACAAGTGCTCAAGATTCTTAATAACATTATTAGGTGCATTGTGTGGATTAAACACATTTGACCCCGTTAATTGTTTCCAATATTTTTTAGCATGAAAATTTTTGTGTTTTTCAATAGTTTTGTGTTTTAGAAAACCAAATATTTCTTCTGTAATATCATAATCCAAATCATAAGGTTTTTCTTTCAATCAAAACCAAAAATTTTCTAAGTTGCCTGACTCATAGTGTAAAGTAGTGTAGAATTAAAGGTTTAATTCTTCAAATATAATATAATGACACTGTACAAATTTATCTTATTGAATTCTAGTACTCATCTCAACGTTTTCTTTTAAATTTAAGTCTTACAAAATTGAAAAATCAAAATATCGAGGTACAATAGTTATTTTAAAACAAAGGTTTTGAAATTTCTTAACTTCTTCTTGAGAGAAGATCAAGAAAAAGATTTCCAAAATTCTTTATTAAATCACGTCACCATTACCCGAAACCTTCATTTTTCCTTTGGGGTTTGAGCGTTTTGTAATTTGTTTGATTCTTGGAGATATTCTAGAGAAAAAAACCTACAAAAAAAAACTAGAAACCACAAAAAATACAATAAAGAGCCAATAATGTAATAGAGAGAAAGTGTAGGCAAAATCTTGCAAAACCCACCAAAAAGATGTGTTTTAGGGTGGTAATAGCTAGATTTGTATGGAGAGAAAACAAGAAGCCATAGAGGTGGGCCGTTAGTTTAGAAAGATAAGATGAGAAATGGAAGAAGAGAAAAAGACTATTTATAGTAGTGACGGTTTGGGGGAAGTTTAAAGATGTCTTGCAAGATTATGACAGAGACTTACTCCCATGTAGCCAGTCATGTGCATCTTCCTACTCTATAAGACTAGAAGTGGCAATAAGGCCTGGGCTTAGCCTGTCCTAAGTCCATCGGCCAAGCCTGGGTAGATTGGGCCTCGATTCAAGCCTCGGGCCTAATTTTCAAAAAAATTAGGGACTCTAGCTGGGCTAGGGCTGCCCAAATCCGGCATGTATTAGTGAAATGACATCATTTTGTGGCCTAAAACCCAATTGACTCCCAAGTAGCAGACCAGCAAACTCTAGTCAATATGGGAAAATTGACATCATTTTGACATTTAAATTAAAAAATAATTCAGGCTCGGGCCTACTGCCTGGGGCAATTGCGCCCATTACCATCCTATTCAAGTCCTTCCTTATCTTTTCTTTAATTTTCCCTTTTTCCATTCACTAACATGTACATCTAAAAACCCTTGAAGTGTAATATTAAAATCAAATCCTTACTCTAAAACAATGAAACAATTAAAACATATAAAATAATTAAGAAATACTTAAAAGCACAATTAAACATCTAAAAAAATATATTAAGTTTTATACCTATCAGTCATAAATGATTCTCCTATCTTTTACAAGTCAAATGATCGTCTTTTCTTTTATCTTAGAGAAATGATATATGTTGATTGTGTCTCGTGTGTCTGATTACGGGGCTATGATACTCCACCAGATTTTGTTTCTTATGAGGTTTGGGGTGAGAGCCATGGTACTTCTATGTTTGTACAGTTTGATCCCTGCGTTCTGCTATAAGTGGATAAAGGCAATACTGCATCAAACAATTTACAGAAATAAGAGCTTTGTTTTGTTGTTCACTTATTAATTGGGAAAACGCTGTAAAAATAAAAGAAACTCTCAGAAACCATTTGCAGGAGTACAAGTAACGTCATATCCTAATAGTAGACTAAAAGAAGCAATGCCTTTAATCAAGGGAAGTTTTGGACCAAAGGGGGATCTTTCTAACCTTGACTAAACAATTCTTCCTAACAAGAAATGACTCCAACATTGCGTAAATTCAAAGAGATAAATCAACATTCTGAAGGAAAATAATGCACCAGGGGACAGAGTTGGGTATACGAAACGGTGCTCTCTTTCAACTTACATTAGAAAATGGAGTGAAAAGGTAGTATTTGTTTGTCTACTTAAAGCAAAGTCATTTTCTCCTCATTCAACCAGGTGGAATATATTTACTACACACAGAAATTTGAACTCCATGTTGATGCAACTGTCACTCGATGTGTACCTCAAATACACTATGAACATGTAATGAAACATCATCAAGAAATGCATACTTAAAACAACTTTTTAATGGAACTCGTTATCATTCCAAATGTTTACGGCTTCCCTAGAAATCACGAAATTCACAATTAGTCCATCACACCAGAATTTACTCCAGAAGATCTATTTTTCTTTACAGATACGGTTCTCTGATGTTGTCAATGTACAATATAATTTAAAAAGTCGGTAAAGAGATGCTTTGTCTGGTTAAAGCTAATGTTAAAACTGTTAATTCCATTTCCATGTATACACACCAGAAAATTTGCTTCATAAACCATGAATCTCATTCATCTATGTCCACAAGTTCATATTCTCTTTCCCGTGCTTGAACAATTTCAAATTTGCCCCTTGGAGAAAATTATCTTAAGTTGCACTTTCTCATTGTCCAAATTAGCTACTGTTGTGCCATTTGAAGTGATGCCAAATTAGCTACTAGACACGACATCAGAGTTGAGGCCAAAAGTAGAGTGGACTTAATCAGCTTATGTTTAGTGAGTAGCCCTTTTTGTTATGTCACTTTCTGTGTCTGACCAGTGAGGATCAGAAGCGCTACCATCTTAAATCCTACGGCAAAAACAAAATCTATCTTATCAATGTTGGTGTCCCCATATACATAATCTGGCTCACTGCACACACTTAGAGCAATTGATTCATCTTATGTATCAACACATACTACAATGGGTGGGTTTGGTTGTGTGATTGAAGCGGTTCAGAGGTAAGCCTCTTAAGGTCCTTAAAAATATAGCTCGATGCAAGAGATCATCTGCCACGATGATGCACGTGTTCTCTTTGCTATTTGATGGGGGCATCATTGTTCCAGCTCATTCTACCTTCTAAGAGTGATCTCCTTCTGTATTTAAAAAAAAAAAAAAAGATAACGGAGAATGCGTTGGTGGTATTAGGATTTTATAAAAACTAAGAAGTTTCTAAGAAAAAGAAAATGAGGATCCCCACACCTCCTAACCATCGAAATCCTAGTAGAAAATCCCCTCTCCGTTATAGGTCACTCTCTTCTTTTTTTTTTTTTTTGATAGGTCTAATCTCTTTCCTCATTTTCCCATTTCTCCATCTTGTTTTACAAATGCCTTCTTCTTCTTCTCTCATCCCCTTTTTTACTTTCTATCTCATAATTCTCGACTTTATAAACTTTATCTATGATAGTTTTTTTGTACTTATTTTTTCCTTTTCTTCTTCTATTCTTCTTTGATGTGTTCCTATCATCGCTAAGGAAGATGAGGCGTGCCTCACATGAAATAATAGACCAGCATCAAGCGCGCTTTCGAGTCATATATTTTTTATTACTATTTTTTTAAAAAATTATGAGTTTGAATATTGATCCTACTTAAGGTATTTTAATTCTGGGTCATAACTCATAATTCATTAATTAGTTGATAATACAAATTAATTAATGAAGTAATCAATTAATTGATTTAGGTTTATATGCATAAAAGTTGAGCATATGTTTGCTATGCTTAATATAGTTTTGTGTCATATTATGTTTTAATTGATACCTTGACCATTTATATTATGCCATGCTTGGAATTTCATTTTCTTATTATATGTTGAATGTGCTACATGACATTATGGTAATTTAGAATAGTTTGTTAGTCACTAAAGTGACCAAACTAACTAAATTAAAATTTGTCATATATGAAAATTATCCAATTAAATGTTTAGTGTATGGATAGCTTGTTAGTCACCAAAGTAACCTAGCTTAAAAATATTAATCATTTAATTGTGATTGTTTCAATTGTTCATTATAATATGATGCTAAAATGACATAAAAGTTGAACTAAACAATTAAGATTAATTAATTACAACGCTAGGAGGTCACCCAAAGGTGGACCATTGCTTATAATTAATGACATTAAAGGGACTTTATCATCATATTTAGTTAATATGATTGTATATTCAAAGATAACATGCATGTTGACTAGAATATGATTGATTATCCATTATAGTAAACTATATATATGCATCATAATAGGTTACAACTATGTATTTAAATTTCACCTAAAAGAGAATTTAAATGCATAATCAAAGTGTCTTAGTTAGTTTGAATCCATTTAGCTTTACTCAAAGCGTTAATATATAAGCTATATGTTGTGTTTGTAGCATCTACTAATTTGTTTGCTTTAGGAAATAGGCTAATCAAGTACAATGGCCTGAACTATACTGATTGGTCCAAACAAATCTAGTTCCAACTAGGTGTAATAGATTTGGACTTGGCCATAGTCTCAGACGCAAGGCCCATAACAATAACTGAGACTAGTTTTGAAGCTGATAAGTCTTATTATCAGGCTTGGGAACGGTCTAACAAGCTGAGCTTGAATTTGATACAAATGATGATCACAAAAAATATAAAGCTGTCAATACCTAAAACGGACAATGCAAAGGAGTTCATGTTGAAGCTTAAAGAATACTCCCAATCTGATATAGTTGACAAGTCCATAGTAGGGACTTTAATGAGTAAGCTAACAACCAAAAAGTTTAATTAGTCACAACCTATTCATGATCACGTAAAACATATGTCAAATCTAGCTGCAAATCTGAAACCATAGGTATAGATGTAAGTGAGTCTTTCCTTGTACATTATATTATCAACTCACTTCCTCTTGAGTTCGGCCAAGTCCAGGTGAATTATAACACCATTAAGGAAAAATGGAACCTTCAAGAAATTAAGGCCATATTGGTTTAGGAGGAAAGGAGATTGAAGAAAATGAAGGAACACTCTGTTCATCTCATGTTTCATCAAGGAGCTAATAGCAGCAAGAACAAACCAGGAAAGAAAGGCAAAGATAAGGGCAAAGCTCTCAGCAAAGTTAATGAAGGTCGAATCTATAAAGATAAAAGGTGCCATTTCTAGAAAAGGGGTTGATCACTTTAAGAAGGATTGCCCTAAAAGAAAGGCCTAGTTTGAAAAGAAGGTACATATTATGCCTTAGTATATTTTGAATCAAACCTTATTGAAATGCCTAATAATTCCTAGTGGTTAGATTCTAGCGCAACTACTCATGTGTCACATGTTAAACAGGATTCCTTTCAATACAGACCATAAATGGAACTGAAAAGTTTTTATATATGGGGAACAAAATGAAGGCATAAATAAAGGGCATTGGAACATACAGATTGATCTTTAACACTGGGTGTCACCTGGATCTTAAAAATTGTCTTTATGTTCATGATTGTGCTAGGAATTTAGTTTACGTTGCAAAGTTGGATGATGATGGATTTAACTTTAAGATTGGAAACCGTGTGTTTTCTTTATATAAGCACAAGTACTATTATGGTTTTGGTACTTTAATTGTTTGTTTATATTGTTTCAATCTTGATGTTGATTTTGTCGAATCTGTGTTTCATGTTTGAACATATTATAGGAAATAAACGTAGTGTACATAATGAATGTTCTACTTTTTATCGAAAAAGATTAGGTAATATATCCAAAGAAAGGGTATAGAGGTTAGTAAAAAATAAAATCTTACCTCAATTGGATTTTGCTGACTGGGATATATGTGTGGATTGCATTAAAGGTAAGCAAAGCAAACATATATCAAGGAATCTAGTCACAAGAAGTAGCAAATTACTTAAATTAATACGTACTAACATCTATGGTCCTTTCGACATTCCTTCTTGGGGTGACAAAAAATATTTCATTACCTTTATTGATGACTTCTCACGATGTTGTTATATTTATTTGCTATATGAGAAGTCTCAGTCTGTGGACATCTTAGAGGCATTCGTTAATGAGATAGAAAGGTAGTTAAATAGAAAGTAAAGATAGTAAGGTCTGATAGAGGTGATGAATATTATGAAAATTTTGATAAAAGTGGACAATGTCCAGGTCCATTTGAAAAGTTTCTTGTAAGTCGAGATATATGTGCACAATACACAATACCTGGTACACTATAACAAAATGGTGTAGCTGAAAGGCGGAATTGTACTCTTATAGATATGGTTAGGAGTATGTTAAGTTATAGTACTATACCTTCATCATTGTAGTTGCGTGCATTAAAGACTGTTGCGTATCTGATTAATAGGATTCCTAGTAAGGCAATTCCTAAGACACCTTATGAACTGTGGACAGGAAGGAAACCTAGTTTACGACACCTTCACATTTGGGGTTGTCCGGCAGAAGTAAGGTTGTATAATCTACATGAAAAGAAGCTTGATGCGAGAACCGTCAATGGTTATTTCATCGATTATCCCAAAAAATCAAAGAGGTATAGATTTTATTGTCCTAATCATAGTACGAGAATAGTCGAGTCTAATAACGTTCAATTCATTAAGAATGGTCCAATCAGTGGGAGTGGAGAACCGTAAAAAGTGGATATTCATGAGAGTTAAGTAGAAACTACTTCAAGTCAAGTAAAAACTACTACATCAAATGTGATCCCACCGATCGTTATTCTTCTTATTGCATCATGGATGCACAATATACCGGAACAACAAATTAATGCTCCAATTCCATAAATTGAACATATTAATAAAGAACCAATTAATGATGTTCAAGTTACAAATGATCAATTGATGCCACAAGAAATAGCATTACAAAGGTCTGTAAGGTAGAGAAGATCAACTATTTCGAGTGACTATGAAATTTATCAGCTATTTCGAGTGACTATGAAATTTACTCACTTGAACATGAATGTGACTTGAGCATTGATTAGGATCCAGTCTCATTCAAACAAACCATAGAATGTAGAAA
Source organism: Erythroxylum pedicellare (assembly GCA_027563575.1). NCBI lineage: Eukaryota > Viridiplantae > Streptophyta > Magnoliopsida > Malpighiales > Erythroxylaceae > Erythroxylum > Erythroxylum pedicellare. Next base: position 16,769,655 of record JAOQMP010000210.1, on the reverse strand, counting down.
TGTTGAAAAATGATTCAATGCTATGAAAGAAGAGTTGAAATCAATGGATGACAACAATGTCTGAAAATTAGTTAAGTTGTCAGAAGGTGCAAAGCAAGTGGGTTATAAATGGGTCTTTAAGACCAAACGCGACTTACAAGGCAACATTGAAAGGTATAAAGCCATACTTATTGCCAAAGGTTACACTCAAAGGATGGTATTGATTATAAAGAGACTTTCTCTCCAGTTTCAAAGAAGGATTCTTTAAGAATTATTATGGCCATGGTAGCTCATTATGATTTAGAGCTTCACCAAATGGATGTAAAAACCACTTTTTCTAAATGGTGACTTGGAAGAAGTTTATATAGATCAATCGGAAGGTTTTGTGACCACAAGAAAGGAACGATTAATGAGTAAATTAAAGAAATCAATATATGGACTAAAGAAGGCTTCCCGACAATGGTATCTTAAGTTTAATGATATCATTACGTCTTATGGTTTTGTAGAAAACACTATTGATCGGTGTATCTCTATGAAGGTTAGTGGGAGCAAGTTCACTATATTAGACCTATATGTTGATGATATTCTTCTTGCTGCTAATAATATGGTTTTGTTACACAATGTAAAGACTTTTCTCTCTAATAATTTCGAAATGAAAGATATGGGCGAGGCATCCTACGTGATCAGAATTGAATTATTCTGTGATATATCACAAGAACTGTTAGAATTGTCTCAAAAAGTTTACAAAGTATTAGAAAGATTTCAAATAGAAAAATGCTCCGCAAAGATAGTTCCAATTAAGAAAGGGGACAAATTTAGTCAAATGCAATGTCCACGAAATGATTTGGAACGTAAGGAAATGGAGTCTATTCCTTATACGTCAGTAGTTGGGAGCTTAATGTATGCTCAAACATGCACTTGGCCAGACATCAGTTTTGATGTTGGAATGCTAAGCTGATATCAAAGCAATCCTAGAATGGACCACTGGAAAGTTGCAAAGAAAGTACTTAAATATTGACAAAGCACAAGGGACTATATGCTCACATATAGAAAATTAACCCATCTCGAAGTAATAGGTTACTCAGATTCAGACTATGCCGGTTGTGTAGACTCACGAAAATCTATATTCGGCTATATGTTCCTATTAGCTAGAGGAGCAGTTTCGTAGAAAAATGGAAAGCAGCCCGTCATTGCTACTTCCACTATAGAGGCTAAATTTGTGACATGCTTTGAGGTCACGGTTCATGGATTGTGCTTGCGAAACTTTATCTTAGGTCTTGGTATTGTCGACAGTATTAATAGACTGTTAAGAATTTATTGTGATAATTTCACAACCGTTTTTTCTCTAAGAATGACAAGTATTCAAAGGGTGCGAATCACATAGATTTGAAGTATTTGTCTGTAAAAGAAGAAATGTAAAAATATAAAGTATCAATTGAGCATATTGGTACCGATATCATGATAGCAGATTCGTTAACTAAAGGCTTACTGCCCAAAACATTTATTGGTCATGTTGAACGGATGGGCCTTATAGATAAGTCCTTGTTAGCATAGCGTTCTATATATAAGTGTTTTTACTCAAATTGTTATGACACTTGTGAATTCAATTACAATCATATGTTTTTGCTCACTTACTTGTTATCCATATTATGTCCTATACATTAATTATTATTTGTGAGATAACAATTATAGAATTACCCATTTAAAGTTTTATGAGTTGAGTTGATTATGTGATACATGGAAGGAATCATGTTGTATAACTTGTAACCGCCGTGATCACATCATCTTAATTCAATTAAGGATGATTTGATCAATTCCATATATTGTGTGCACTTAAAGTTTTATTATTGAATCACCAAGTCGTAACATGGGCCAAGTGGGAGATTATTAGAATATTTAATGGCCCATGTGACTTATAGTTTTGAGTCTCAT
>JAOQMP010000210.1:16688466-16707748 GCA_027563575.1 Erythroxylum pedicellare | reverse complement strand
AATAATGTTTTTATATAATTAATAATAAATTGTATATAATAAATAACAAATAATTTAATATAGTTACTTTCATATATATATATAAGTGAATCATGAAAAAGTTCAAAGCACTAATATTTTGTGCATGGTAATTTTGTTATATTAAATATGTTTTTTATTTAAAAATCATAAATTTAAAATAAAACTTAAATTTGGTAAAAAAATTTAAATTTAATAAATTTTAATCTTGATAAGTTTTAAGTTAGATTTATGTTTAAAATAATTAACTTATAAATTTTAATTACTCAATTTTAAAATTTAATCTAATATAAGCTAAACCTTAATTTGGCAAAATGGTCACTTTTAACTTTAAGTTTTTCATCAATCGACAAGTTTGATTTTGATATTCCAGAGTGAATAATTCTAACCTTAACATTTGAAAAACATTAAAGTTCAACCCATACTAGAAGAAAATTCAAACAATTCTATTAAATGTCAGGCCAGTACTGATTTGGCATTTAACAAATTTGATTTTATTCGAATGAGTGTGCCCTACTTCGTCACATCAATGATGAGATGGTAAGTGAGACCTATATTTTAATTAAATAAAATGAACATCAATGATGAGATGGTAAGTGAGACCTATATTTTAATTAAATAAAATGAAATTTTATTTTATTATTGAGAGTTGGACCTACCATTTATATTAAATGTTAAACAAACATTAACTTTAACCTTAACACACCATTTTTGTTAAGTTGAGGAATTAAATGATGGGTAAACAAAACGATATCACCTTCATCATTTTGTTTATTAGTTTCTGAAGTCCCTCCGGCCCTCCTCATTTCTCCAACCCTCCCTCATCATATTCTATTTGAGCGTTTGGAATCATTCACTGTCTGGAATCTATCATCGTCTATTTGGGAGAGAATCTGCTACAAACATCATCATATAATAATCGCTCTTATATGTGAATGTTTGTGTTATTTGGTTTAACATTAGATAGGCATGGTATATTTTGTCAGTTGGGTAGGTTTTGTTGTGTTAACTGTCTTGATCTTCCTTTTAGTGGGTTATACTGGGAGTTTCGTATAAATAATTGGTTGTAGTTAAAGATTAATTTCTTTTCCCCCAATCTATTTGGGTCGGTTTCTGAGGAAATTGGGGTAAGTTGGGGTTTTGGATTGTAATCGACTAATTGTGCTTAACTCCATCACCTTTCAGAAGTTTGCTCAATGCTTGAGCATTTTGTTGCTAAGAAAATGAACTAAACAGGAGAGGATTGCCAATTGAAAATGTTGACTGTTATGTGTTTTTATAGAGTCTATCATTTGTCCTTCTTATTGGCATCATTAACAATTTGGTTCACAAATGTTCGTAGCATTCTATTATAAATGTCGTATTAATTTTGTTAAGCATATTTGTTATCTATACGAATTCCAAGATTACTTACTAGACGATATCATATGTTTGTTTTATGCCCAGTCCATCAATAGGAGTGTAATTTTGAAGCTTGAATCATTAATTATGAAGTATGAATTTGGTCCTATTTAGACTTTTAATTTGTAGAAGTTTATTTTTTACATATGATCTGGTGTTAAGTAGAAGCATTAAGTAGTATGATTAAGACTATGTTTGGTTGGGGGTTTATTAATGAAATTGAATCGAATGTAATATTATTCCATTGTTTGGGAGAAGGGTTTATAATAGAATGAGATGGAAGAGGAGGATTTCATATTGCATCATATTCCATCATAAACAGTAAAAATGAGAAACATCTGATTTGGGAGGTTTAGGATGGAATATAAAATGATAAACAACTTTTCACTATATTACATTATAAATCATTCTTCCAAACTACATTTCACTATATTACATTATGAACCATTCCATCCCTCCCAAATAGCAATTTTCTTATATTACATCCATTTACATTCTATTCCACTATAAACCATTACATTATAATAAAAACCTTTCGTCCAACCAAATATAACCTAAGTTTGTTTAAGTCAAGAGTTTGAGGTATTCATAGTTGTGATTTTGTTATTTAATAAATTAGGCTATACTTACAGATGAGCCACCTAGTATTTACTTACATAGGAAACAATTTTATGTAATCATGTAATTATTCATTTTTTTATATGTTTGCTTATATAGTGTAAGGCATAAGATTTATGATAATTTCATGTGTAAAACAAACTTGCGTGACGATGCCAGCTACTTTATAATCATAAATATCAAGGCTACATTTAATCTTGTTGAAACAACTTTTCTCATGTATTTTGGCTTCACCTTTAAATTTATCTTCTTTCGAATATCACATCTATATTGGGTTAAAATATGTTTTAGCGGTAAATCAGGATTATAGTGAATTATGTCTACTAGATTTTCCATCTTGTGTTACTACGAGTGTTTTTATGTATAGTGTTGTGTGTCTATATAAGAGAGATGCATATGTCATACTATTGTTGTTAACCATTTTGTCATAAGGTGCATTCCCACGAGAAGATATATTGTGGCTTAACTTTACCCTCTGTGATACCTTTGGCTGTTAATTTGGAATCACTGAACACTTTTACGTTGTTATTGGTTACCCTTTGGCCTTGCTGGTAAATTGTTTATATGGAAGGTAGATTTCTAGGAATAGAGGACAGCTTTGATGATAGTGTAGTTTTTATGAGTTTGGGAAATAACGCATCTGGATTTCTTTTTTGACTGTGTAATATTCTGAGATAGAAAAACCATGTAATAGTGTAATATAGAGTTGAGATTTTGTAAATTTGCAATCTTTCATAAGATGAAAAAGTTTGATGTCTTCATAAAGTTATGTTTAATGGTTTATTTCAAATTTAGCTTTTGAGGAGATGAAGAGATCAGTACATCATACTAGGGAGGAGTTGCATTAGGTTTACAAATGAATTTACATTTGTCATAAACTTACTACAAAATTTAACCAAGTAAAAACCCTCTTGTTGATAAACATATGACATTTTATTGTCAACTCATACGTGTGTTTACATGACATAATCAATAGAATGTGTTTTTGCCCAATCCTATATTATCTTATTATCGTCTTGTAAGTATGCAGATGATTATCATCGACTAATACAATAATGAGTTCAAAGTCTAGCAAAGTCATTTTGCTATTGTGAACTAAAGGCCCTGTTGAGGACTTTATGGAGTGATTGTAATCCTAGCCGAAGGTTTTATGGATGCTCCAATTATCTAGTGAGAACTTATTGTTATTTGATTAATGAAGTTGAATGTTAAACTTTATGTAAGGTATTTTTTGACTGAAATTGAACGTTTTAAGTTATTAGATGCAAGTTTTCAAATAGTATGATGGAGAATTTAGTGAGGAGCCATTAAAGTGATTCAAAATTTAAGGATTCAATTATCAAGGTCAAAGGAAGAGGTTCAAAGAAGCACAACACAGGAGTTTGAAGAACAAATGAATCTTTTGAAGGAGGACATACATTTATTGAGAAAAGAGAAAAAAAACAAATTAAGTGTATGTTAATGAACATTGTAATTGTAATAGGATTAGTTATGGTTGTATTACTTTTTATTTCTAATTATGTTATGAGGAAATTGTATTGAATTTAAACAATGTAATGGTTAATATTAATTTCATTTATATTATGAAATTTTTGATTTTGAAAATATAACTAATAGACAATGGATATGTTATAATAACAACTTATAATGAATATGTTGTATATGAATAACAAATAACTCAATTGTACTATATATAACCAATATACAATTAATAAGTTATAGTATAACAACTCATAATTCATATAATGAATATGTTGTATATGAATAAAAAAATTTGTATATGAATTATGTAACTCAATTCTAAAATCAATTGTACTATATATAACCAATATACAATGAATAAGTTGTAGTATAACAACTCATAATTCTTATAATGAATATGTTGTATATTAATAAAAAAATTTGTATATGAATTATGTAAGTCAGTTTTAAAAACAATTCTACTATATATAACCAATATATAATGAATAAGTTGTAATATAAAAACTCAAAATTCATATAATGAATATGTTGTATATGAATAATAAAATTTGTATATGAATTATTTAACTCAATTCGAAAAACAATTCTACTATATATAACCAATATACAATGAATAAGTTGTAGTATAACATCTCATAATTCATATAATGAATATGTTCTATATGAATAACAAATTTGGTATAGCAATTATGTAAATAAGGAAAAACAATAGTACTATATATAAACAATATACAATGAAAATTTACTCGTTGCATATGTTGTCAAATTTGAAAAAAAAAAGACAATGTAAGAGAGAGATTGACATAGAGATAGAGAGAGGTTGTGTAACAAATCATATTGATTAACAAAAATATTTACATTGTATGTAAACAACGCAAACATTAGTATGTATACAACACAAATATTTATACATTGTAAGCATACAACTAATCGATGTTTGCTTCATTTGTACTTGACTTCATAAGAAGATGATGAAGTCAATAAGGTTCTCCTTCTACTTGCCTCAGTTTGTAAATGTTTTGAAGTAATACTAGGACGTCCTTTAAATCGTAAACCTCTTGGCTGAAATGATAATTGAAACATGTGTAGGTCAACAACTCCAAAGTGGTTTATATTAGCATTTGCAGGTGTACCATCCTATAAAATGGAAGAAAAAAAATATTACAAACACACTTAGTAATTATTTAAAGTTAGACAAATTGATAAAAAAGCTTACGATATTGCTTTGCTGACTCGATCCAGCATTACTATTAACCAAATTCTCATAGCTTAACTATAGTTATAATGAAAACATCTTTGTCAGTAGTTAGTAAAAATAATAATTAATACAAAATCAAAAACTGTATACCTATGAAGGCCCCTCTGTTCTAACCTAATAAACATAATTATATACATTAGTAACTGCATGTTTATAAAACTGTATTCATATGATTGAAGTAACATGTACACCTATGAATAAGCCTCATCATATTGACTTGATGTGTTATTGCATTTTATGGAGTTATGACCTTGAAAACCACATTTTCGGCATTTATGCACTTGCTCTTTCTGACTTAATCTGCTTGGATTTTTCATCTATTTTGACTCATCTTGTTGTTTTCTTCTTGCAATTTTCATTCTACCAGGCATGACTCTTTTAGGTGGAGGATGTATCAACTCAGCATCACTTGAAGGCCTGAAAATTTCACCTTATATTGGTTGTAACACATATTCATACAAACTCGAGAACTATTCCGATAGCATAAATTAATGAATGTCTCAACCCTTTCTCTAGAGTGATGGATTCCACTAATTGCATGCTTGAATGGATATCCATATACGTCTAATGCCCAATAACTACATGTATATTGTCTACTAATACTGACAATATGCTCCCCATCACCCTTTGAAACTTCATAACCACCATCTCTATTCCATACAATTCTACATTGCATTGCTTCTTTCTTTTTCTTCTCCAACTTTTTCATTATATTTGGTGTTATATCATGCCTCCACCTAACTAAAAAATGTTTCGTCTCAGTATGCCTACTTATAACCGTTATTCTAATAGTCTTTAGCATGTTAATCACGACCCTTTCACTAGCTAGTAGAATCCACCCATTTAATTTTTCGTTTATGTTATTGTCAACAATAGGAAATTTATTTTGAAAGGATTGATAACATCTGACCCACCTCTCTTTCGGATACTTAAGCAATGTTGCAGCATATCTATGGCCTATTTTGTCAAGCCTCTTTAGTTGTTCATTGAAATCTTGAAGATACGTTGACCAAGTGCAATTCCAAAACTGCTTTCTTAAGTCCTTTCCTTTCCAATTCGTAGACCAATTATGATATATATGTCTTGCACACATACGGTAATCTACGTTGGGCAAAGTGTACTCAATAGCCCTGGCTAATCCCTATAACAAACACAAAAGATATCATATCATATTTCATATAATTACCTTCAATCCCAAATATGTTTACATACCTTCTGCATATCAGATATTACTATAATTCCTTAATCATCTTCTAATTCCAAATCAGATGATAATAAATTCATGAACTAAGTCCACGAATCTGTGTTTTCCACCTCTACAATTACCTAGGCCAATGGAAATATTCCTCCATCATTATCCCTACCAACTACAGTTAACAATTACCCTTGAAATTCTACCTGTAGGAAGCATCTATCAATCCAAAAAATTGGTCTTAAATGCTTCCATCCTCTTTTCATGGCATAAAAACAAATATACAATCTTTTGAACTACAAGAAAATATAAAGAAGTATTAATATACTACATAGCAAAACATAATGAAGTACAACATAAACTTTATAATATAACATGCATGTAGCAATGAACTTTCTTGATTTCTTAATAATTGTAACTTAATTGTTGACCTAAGAACTTGTGTACATATCTTTGCAACTTTTTATATTCAGCAATAGAATTTGTTGCTCACTCTTTTCTTAATCTATTTTTTTCTCTTCTACATATGCTTGAATTTATAAAAATATTGAGCTTCTCTTTACATCCTTATACCATTTTCTTTATTGTTATACTAGGCTTTCCAAAATTCTATCCTTGAAGTGTCTCGTCAAGAATTTTTCAAAAACCAATATGGGTTTGTTTGTAATGAAGCAAGTGTGATTAGAATTATATGTTTTCACCCTGTAACATATCTTATTCTTATCATACATAACATATAAAACCTATAGACAACCGTCCACATAAACATACCTAATTTGATTACTCTCACACTTTTTCAACCTAACATTGTATCCTGTATGTATTGCATAATCGACAACAATATCTTTAAATTCTTTTGTAGTCCCGTACTCCATTCCCAACCTTGACTAATGTCCAACCTCTACAAAGTATCCCTAAAAGTTAATTTGGGTCTACGTAAAGCTTCACTTACCTCCTCTCCACTAGGATATTCATCAGTGCTAATAGGACTACCATAATCTGATGAATCAATTTCAATTAGATGATGGTTATATGGAATGTCAATATAGACGTTTGATTTAAACTGTGCACTCTATTCCTCCACATTCACATCTGTTTCTGCACCTTCTCCTTCTGAATTCTCATCCATTTGTGCACCTTCTCCCTCCACATTCTCATCCATTTATGTACTTTCTCCCTCTAAATTCTCTTCCATTTGTGCACCTTTTCCCTCCACATTCCCATTCATTTCTACATCTTGCCCCTCCGTGTTCTCATCATCATCATCAATAGCATGGATATGTGTGTCTACATTATGAGTTACATACACATCAACAATGTCATGTATTTGCATTAGGTTTGCTAGCCTAAATACAACTTTTATTTGAGTCAATAACTTTCAATGGGTCCTTAAAGTTTAAACTAGGTTCTCTATAATATGCCTTATCAATTTTATCATACCCTAACTCCATTACCATCTCATTTATTTGTCTATAACTAACAAATTCAACATCAACTTTTTCAAATGTAGCAATATCTACACCTTCATATTTCAATTCAAGCACCAACATAAGATTTCCACCACGAAAAAGTTATATACTTCCATATTGAGCCATTAGAACCTACAAACATAAGCATACACGCAAGTTTACATGAAAAAAGCATTGCAATGATTCAAAAAACCACATGTTCATTATCATAAAATGTTCATAACTCCATTAATGCACTATAGTTAATCCTTGTAGATTCAATATTACTATATTTGCTTTAAAAGTTAAAGGGAATCTGAACATAATAGAACCATAAAGCATGTAACTTATTTGATTGGCAATTGTAAGAGTTTTTCAAGGATTATCATAAAAATAATTCTATCAGGAACTACTCTATAAAGATTGATTTCCATAAAGCATGTAACTTATTTGATTGGCAATTCATGTTACAATATCTATATGAATCCCTATATTCGTTTATTAAATTAAGCAATGCATCACTACTTATTAACGATGAGGTTATACAAATTATTAAAGGAGCTAAAGGAATTACATAAAGTGATCCATTTCTTATTGTTCAATTTTTTCACTATAGTTCTTACAAGGCTAATTAATCATAATATAAGGGAAGTGAACAACTTTATGTTTTATAGCATATTTATACAATTGGGAATTTTTAGTCTTTCCTTTGCTAATGACCTGATTCTTCTTTATGGAACTGACCCTAACTTTGATTCTTGTCTAATAAACTCTCTTAACCCCTTTAACTAACTCTCAAGTCTGACTATCAACAAAGATAAAAGCCACCTTATGGTTTTAATAAGTACTGAAAATTTATCTCTTTAGGCTTATTAAAACCTCTACTGTTAAGAGGGTTTCTTATAATATATGATGCAGAAGATAAATTAGCATTAGAGTAACAATTGTCTTTCATTTACTGTTAAGGCGCAACTTATTATCTCTATTTAGAACAACTTACATGTTTATGGGTCCTACCACTTGGTTTTACCTAAGAGAAAATTTAAAGCATTAAGAAACTCCTTAGGAATGTTTTGTGGACTAATGATGTATATAAATAGCCATATGCCAAGGTTAGCTGGAAGTCAGTTTATTTACCTAAAAATGAAGGGGGTTTGGGAATCTCATAAATTCATCTATTGAATAAAGTGACGTTTACTAAAAGATTGTGGAGAATTCTTACTAAAAAGAGTCGTTAAACTAAGGAGTTATTCTTCTTGGATAATGCATCAGCTCTTCAAAATGAGGTACAAATTGCATAATGAGTTTGAGCTCAAGATAGGGAATAGTGAAGATATATGGTTATGGTTTGATATTTGAGGTGATCTTGAATTTTTGTATCAATTACCAAACTTCCAAAACACTAGCTTTTGTTTCCAGATAGAGCAGAAAATTAAAGTACTGATCATTGGAAATGAGTCATGATGCTATTGAAGAGGTTATGCCTCTTTTCTAAGCGATATTCCTTCCTATGACCCTAATCCTAACTCTTTCATAACTGATAAAGGCCCTAAAGTCAAATGGTTATGGTTTGTTTAGTTTAGGGAAAGTATCTCAAAGATCTCATTTGTTATCTAAATATCACTAAAATCCTCTCTCAAGGGCTCATTTATCTCAAATCCTCTTTGTAAACTTTGTAACTTGATACCTGAATCCATTAACCATCTCCTCTTTAAATGCTTATATACTATTACTCTTGGTTAAGCTTTTAGCTAGCTTGTAATCATTTCTATCAATAAATAGAACGGGAAAGTATCATTCAATGGAAAATCATCTTCATCAACTCTCTATAGACAATCATTCATTTTTAAAGATTACTTCTAGTTGCATCATTTATTCAATATAGAGGAAAAGGAAAGTATTTTTAAAAGCTAGCAATAAAAAACTCAAGTTAACAATCAAAGGAACTTGTCTTGGATAAAATAGCTTGTTATAATCAGATGTTAGGAAGTAAACATTTCCACAAGTTTATATTGTATGTTGAATATATAAGGGACTCAAAATGTTTTTTAGAGATTTATGATATGCCTCCTTGCTTTTCTGGTTTTAATTTCCTAGTTAGTATATATGTTTATTGCCCTTTCTCATTAAGTTATACATTGTTATTTACAAAAGCTAATTAATTAATAGTTTTGGATCCTTCTCTAGGGAAAGGAGCATTTGCTGATTACAAAACATCCAAAATACAACAACAAATATTACAGGACCACAATGGGCACTAGAAGTAGCCAATCAAATATTTAGGACCACACCTAACAATAAACTAACGGTAACAACCATTATCTAATATACACCAACATATGTAGCCCACAAGAAGGAAGCATCCTAAACACCCAAAAATACCTAATTGATAACAATAATCAAATCTAACATACCTTAGTTAACTCAACATGCTTCAATGCTCACGATTTCTCTTAGGATTGTTGACCACTACGTTGCACGAATGATGCTTCCGGTGACCAAAAATGATGGAAACGATGACTGATTATTAGAAACTTGCTGAAGAAACGATGACACGGTTTCCAAAACATTGGCGTACTCATATGTTTAATTAATTATTAAATTTGAGTTAACTTAATCTTTGTTAATTTAATAATAATTGTTTTATTCAACTAGTGACATGATTAACTTTTGTTAGGGTTAGCAAAATTATCAGTAATCCAATCCCTCTGTTTAACGTTTGTTTAACGTTTAATATAAGTGGTAGGTCTCATTCTTAATAATAAAACAAAATTTTAATTTAATTTAATTAAAATATATGTCGCACTTACCATATTATCGGGGTGAAGTGGGGTCTACTTATTTGAATAAAATAATATTTGTTAAATGTTAGGTCTTCACTTAACATAATGATTTGAATTTTCTGTTAATGTGAAGAAAAATTTTACCGTTAGGTCTTCACTTAACATAATGATTTGAATTTTCCGTTAATGTGAAGTTAAATTTTATCGTTTTCCATATATATTAGAATTAAAATTATTTGCTATAAAATATTAGAATTAAATTTGTCGACAATTGGAAAACTTGTGAGCAAAAGTGATCCTTTTGTCCTTAATTTTTATATAAACTTTCGACCGAACTTATCTCTGTCATTCTTCATATTTACTTACTTGTTAGCTGCATACGTGCCGCCCAGTAATTCATGTCGTACTAAACTAAAACTTTCCGGTTAATGACGGCTTGATATTTGCTTTCGTTACACGTTCCTTCATTCTTTAAACAAAATGTGAATTCCGTGTCTTAACTCTTAAACCTCAAATGCGACAAATCTTATAATAAATTGATTTATCTAATCCAATACGAATAAAGCAGAAATTAATTTCCAGAGTAATAACAAATTCTACTTTGACTTTAACTTGCACCATTAACTGGAAGGATTTAGCTTAGTTACCATGGACATATCACACGCAAATACTATTTCCTTTTAATCACATTTAATGTCTGCGGTCAAAACAATTTAAAAGACTTGGGGATTTTAAGAATATTCCTCCTATTCCTAAAAGCAGGGCCTCAAATGGATTGTGTTCTTCAGGATCAAATTGCACCTCCTCCACCAATTCCAATCTCATAGAAAGGCCCACAACGAATGACAGCAAAAGAGCACTGCACCTATCATAACATAGTTAACATCCAATCCAATCCCCTTTTTCTTTTACTTTTCCCAAAAATTCAGAGGCCTCACGTTGTAAGCTGTAAGAATATAGTTACTGACATTCACACATTTTTTTCGTTAATTCATGTTAATATTAATCACAAATTTTATTTTTAAAGAAAATAATGCACAAGATTGATGTGTGAGATGCCATGTGGCAATGTATTGAATAATTCGCAGAGAGAAGGTGGGGAACTGGGCGGACATGAATGCCCTTTTACTGGCTGGTTCGGTTTCATGGTCAAAAAGAATATAAGAGGGGGGGTTTAAGCCACTGTTTTTTGGTGGTTTTTGCTTTAAGAGAGAAACCAGTAGAGAGAGAGGAACAGGGAGAGATGGAGAGAGGTTTTTCATTTTATTTTTGTTACCATACCATGAGAGATGATTGAGAAAAAAGATAATCGAGATACAGAAACACGGGCGCAGATTTATGCAGAATTCTAATCTATTGTTTCTCTTTTCTAGTTGACACCGAACTTTTTGATTCCTACAATCTTAATTTGTTCCAACTTCATCCTTTTTAGAAAGACTTCCCTATTCATTTTGACATATTACACGTTACCAGTTCATAGCTCTGTGCAGTTGTGATCGTTTGCGATCGGGTAAGCCAGTCAAATTCTGATGCTTCGTTGAATTTGTTGGTGTTGTCGCTTGACAAAATTCGAATCTGATTCAAAGTCTAAAAGCTATGATGGATTGGGTTCTAGAAAAACGTTTTACGAAATGGAGATCGCGATCCGATCGCGGGAATTTGATTTTGGGGCGGGAATAGAGTTTTTTTTCAATTTCATTTGACTACATGTTGCTTTGTTTTCCTTCTGCTTGTTTTGTTGATTCGAGGTTTAAGCTAGTTTGTAAAATGGTTGTTTTGTATTTATTTTTTTTCTGTTTTATTTATAAACTTGTTAGTTTGATCTGGTGCATACGAATTTGACTTTTTCTGCAGTTTAAAATCCAATCTCGACTTAGTTCTCTCGTAAATCGAAACACAATCATAGATGTCGAATTTGCGGTTTTATTTTTTGAAAACAAAATGCCAAAGATGATTGATTGATTGTTGATGGGTGTAATTGATCTCAAATCTGGGGCTCTTCATCTCTTTGTTGATATGATGGTTCAGATCGAGAATAGCTACGCTGAAGTTGTGTTTCGATGAACTGTCCACACTTTTTCTTTCAATTCGTTTTCATTGTTATTTTCTTAGTGGATTGATAAACAAACCCAGTCTTCCCGGTTAGAGATGGGTAGAGGCACTCATTTGCGTCTATTGTTTAGTTTAAAATCTTAGGATGTCGGCAATTTCATCTTGATCATTTCATCTTGTGATCTGTAGTGCAACTTGCGTGAATTGAATTCTGCGTATGCATATTTCCATTAATGGTGGAATCATGGAATTATACTATTCCTCTCCTGCACTAGGCATTTAAAAAGTGCCGGTCTACATGCTTCAATTAGTTTATTCTTAGTGTGTTTTGATGGCAGTTAATTATATTTCCAGAAGAGTGCTTCTTGATTTCTAAAGCCATGCATGCTTAAGAAATGGTGTTGAAGAGGCAATATTATGGTTTCAATGGCTTCCGTGTTCCTTCATTTCCCAAGGGTCCCAGATCTTCTAGAGTAAGCACCATACACTTGTAGGTTTTGTTAGCATTAAAATTGCCTTCTTGCTTGTGTTTACTAGACCTCACTTATTATATTCTGCTTCCAGGGGAGGGGTCTGCTGCAAAAGAATGTTAATGAGAATCAGATATGTGCAATTGAATTGCTTGCTTCTTTAGCAGGGAAACTATTACAGGAGAGTGAAAGTTCTTCTGCTTCCAGTAATGCTTCTGAGGCAATTGAACAGCCTGCAGTTGGTAATGTTATCATTAAAAAGGAACAAAGTGAAGATGCTCCGTTAAAACCAGAGTGTTTTGACCTGGGAAGCAGTGAAGAAAGCGTATGTATTCCTGGTTTACCCTCACCAAACAGTGATAGAAAGTTTCTTCTGAAGGTATCACAAAACAATGCAAGTGATTCCATCCTGGGACACTCTTCAGTTATCTCAACTTCAGACATCTCAGATAAAATAAGTAAAGAGGTGAAGCCCATCTTTTGCACTAACAAAATTAAGTGTGAAGCTCTTCCTGTAAAAGTAGATGGAGGTTCTCCCAATCCTATAGAGTCTTGTGGTGGTAATGTAGATTGTGGATTTGGTGGTCAACAACAAGCTGATGCACTGGCAACTGGAGATTTGGCCACTGGCAAAACCTCAAATTCAAAGGATCCCCTCGAATTATGTGTACAATTTCCTGCATTGAACACTATAGATAAGAACACTAAATCTTCATTGTTCGGGGACCCTATTCAAGATATCTCCTTTAAGCGTAGGGCTGATTTTAAATTAGGTCTTAGAGATAATGATGAAAACTTTTCTAGTTGTTGTAAGCCTGTTAATAAATCAAAGGCTCTTAGGCCTCCACCTCGGATTGGGGACCGAAGAATCAGAAAGCTACTGACGTCTAAATACTGGAAATTAGCTCCAAAGCTGAGGGATTATGAAAATCCCAGAGCTGGTAAGAAGTTTTGGTGGCTTTTGTTCTGGTAGTCCTGTTCTTGAGATTTCAACAAATTATGTGTTTGGGACAATGAATTTGTATAGAAGCATTTTGAAATATAACATTTCTTGTTCATCAACTTTAGATGGTGGAGTAAAACCTCTTTACCGTAAGAGGAAATATGGTCACAAGCGTGAAAGATATCACCAAGACAATCTTTATAAGAGGAGGAAGTTCTCCGACGATGGCCTAATTATTGCGTCTGATGGGGGGCTCAGCAGTGAGAGTGTTTGTAACTCACCTGAAAAGGGCATGATTAGAGATAAAAATGGTGCGTCTGCAATGTTTCATAGAGGTATTTTATGTACTTCTTACTACTCTGGTGCCGTTCCTGCTATTTTATGCTTCTTAGGTTTTGCTTAATGGCTTCAATTGAAATATACAGCAGATGGGTTATCTTCTTCAGTTGTAGGTCATCAATCATCTATCCACTCCAAGGAATCTCATGGTAATAGAGCTCATGTTAAGTTGATGTTCATTGACTCTTTATGCTATGAATTGGTTGAGCATTCGGAGGCCTTAAATGTGTTTAATTGCTCTATACAGTGAAGTTCAGCATTAAGTCCTTCAGGATACCAGAACTTTACATTGAGGTCCCAGAGACGGCAACTGTTGGTTCCCTTAAGGTATAAAATACAGTCTTATTCTTTTGGTAAATATAGTCGGGACACCTTGTTATAGGTAGCTTGTCACCTGGATAGTCTCTTGTTTTTAATGATCTCTTTTCCATGTTTAGGTAATAAATATGATGGCCTTATTGAGTATATTCCTACCAATTATATAACCGATTGCTGAATTCCTTTCTTATTCTGTTTTCTATTTTAATTTCTGTAGAGGACAGTTTTGGAAGCTGTGACTGCTATACTTGGTGGGGGTTTACGTGTTGGAGTGCTTTTTCATGGGAAGAAGGTTAGAGATGATAACAGAACCCTGTTGCAAACTGGTATAACTTGTGAAGAAAATCTTAATACTCTGGGTTTCTCATTGGAACCTAGCCCTATCCAAGCTTCTACTATAATGTGTAATGAAGATCCTCCTGCTTCACTACCATGTGAAACTCCTCTACCGATATCAAGGTAATTCAAAAGTCCTTCTCTCTGATAAGAAGAAAATCACAAAAGTTTCCTTTTCATATTTGCTTTTTTTTGGAATCGGAGATATAATATTTTGCCGCCAGTGTGTGCTTTCAAGGTGAAGCCTTTCGAGTTCGGAGTCTTTATTGCCATTCCATTTTATTGGTCGTTATATTTCACTGATTGGCGGCTTATCATACCGATCTTCCTATATTTTATTTTCTTTGCAGGTCTCCGGCCTCTCCTGCTCCAGATTTGGGAATTTCTGACGAATTAGCTGATCCTTCTCCGCTGACTGATTCAGGCAATAATATTGAGAGTAATCATGAATCATTTTCCTCTCAGACTGACTTGCTGACTGACAGAACACTGCCAGATTCTGGAGCTTTGGTTCCAGTACCGCATATGAGTGCTGAAGCACTTGCTGTGGTTCCGCTAAGCCAGAAACCAAGGCGAACGGAAGTTGTACAGCGTCGAACTAGGAGACCATTCTCTGTGTCCGAAGTAGAAGCACTAGTGCGGGCTGTTGAGGAGCTTGGAACTGGAAGGTGTTGTGTCTTACTGCTTGTACCATTATGTCTTTTCTGACCCTGTACTTGGGAACTTATAAGATCTGTTACTTTGCAGGTGGCGTGATGTTAAGTTGCGATCTTTTGAAAATGCTGACCATAGGACCTACGTGGACTTGAAGGTAACACTTCTATCTTACAGAGATGAAGTTGTTGATTTAGGGATGCACCCTTTATGGTCCTACCATCTTCCCATGGTTTAGACATCTCAAAAGTTTCCGTAAATGCCTTCTTGGGAACACTTTGCTACGTTGGCTAATATATATAATTAATGTCTGTTCTAGTTTGTGTAATGGGTCAAATTAAAATCGATAACAAGTTTACCTCTTGGGTAAATAATTTTGTTTGCTTTTTCATTGTTAAGGTTTTGTGCACCTGTGATCTTTTTGCTAAACCAATTACAACAAATTTATCTTTCTTGATTGTAGTACTAGCAGTAATTCTAGTCGAGGCATGATTGAGTGCTTCCAAACTTCTGTTGATGGATAAGAATGTGGTGTTTGCAGGATAAATGGAAGACGTTGGTTCACACGGCTAAGATTGCCCCTCAACAGAGAAGGGGCGAGCCCGTCCCACAGGAGCTGTTGGACAGAGTCCTGGCTGCTCACGCCTACTGGTCTCAGTATCAAGCCAAGCAGCATAGCAAGAATCAAGCTGCTATTCTTAAGATTGCAGATGGCCCTAGTGTTCAGAAATAGAGTTGACGGCAGCCGCTTGTTACGGTGTACAAAATGAAGCTACATTGACAGGAACAAGAAGAATTGTACAAATGATTCAAATTGGTGTAATATTCTCACACTTTCATGATTTATTGCCCCTTCGTTGACATGGAGTGGTTGGCATTTGTAAATGATTTGATGTAATAAAGGTCATTCTAACACATTCTACAGTGTTTTTTTCTTTTGTAATTCATTGATTTAATTGATGTAACACAGACGCTGTCCAATTTGGAAAGAACAGAAGGATCTCAAACATCAAGCAATGTAATTTTATCTTTCTTTTGTTCTTTTGCGATGAGTTCATCTTCTCTGTCGCGTTTATTGTACAAGCTTATTACAAAATTTGGCGTTTTCTTACGAAGTTTCTCTGCGGCATGCACTTCATGGTTCCAATTAAATGCAGGATCATCCAAACTAGTGAACGATGCGATTTTGCCGGTAGTGTCTTGTATCTTTTACGGGGAATGTACATTCCTAAGGGAACCTGCCCTTTAATTGTGCCAAAATAAAACTCGTCATATAAGTTCGTTCTTAAATTTATGAGAGACATTACTTAATGGTCCACCAATCTCGGGATAATTTTCACGTACACCAAAATTGACACTCTGAAGCTTCGGTTTAA
The DNA here is from genome assembly GCA_027563575.1 of Erythroxylum pedicellare. Classification (NCBI taxonomy): domain Eukaryota; kingdom Viridiplantae; phylum Streptophyta; class Magnoliopsida; order Malpighiales; family Erythroxylaceae; genus Erythroxylum; species Erythroxylum pedicellare. The sequence continues at coordinate 16,691,060 of JAOQMP010000210.1, read as the reverse complement.
AGCAAAGCTAAGATCTACCATCCAGGGAAAGAGGAGAGAAAAAGTTGACGCGGAGGTTTAATCGGTTTGTCAGAACAAATTCTCATATTATTATAAGATGCATCTGGTTATTTACTTTTTCAGCTTGAATAAGAACATCCCATTTTCATTCAAAAAATGGATGCTATATTTATAACATTTAAACATCTGACGATGAGCATTTAGGAGTTTTACTTGGTTCCCAGCACGTTACCACCATGTGGGAGGGGAACGGCTTTATAGTTTATATCGGCGGCATCACACAGAGAAAAAGTCGTTGCTTTCAAAGATGGCTAAATGATAGGTTTCGTACAATCCAAGTCTTCCTATATTTTTATAACAACCGCGCATACCATCTTACCAGCTTGTTTTACAAGAAACTTTATCACAGGACACGTGACAGTCACATGTTACGTTCTAACAGGTCAACCAACCTGGCATAGTTTGCAGTTTTCTTGTGTTTTCCTTTCCTATGCTAAAATTGTAATTCCTCATATTGTTTTATATTGGTGTATGACAAGTTTGTCCAGATTTAAGAGGACGAGACGGATCCTATCTCCAATTGCTTGAAAATCGGCGGTCTTGTAATGAACATCGTGGCTTTGTATAAAGTGAAGCTTGGCAGATGTCTGTGGCTGAAAAGTTTGTTAGGGTACCAAAAGTAATCAAGAAAAAGAAAGTATTGAGTAATAGAAATGCATGCTATCTTCTTTGATCTAATTGCGTCCATATTTTTGGAATTTAAAATCTTAATTAGGCTGAGAAAAACTTTTGAACCTCGATCATTGACGAGCCAAACTGAGACAAAAGTATTTGATCGGTCCAGTAGATTAAAAGAAGTACTTTGAAACCTCACTAGTCCAAAACCTAATTTGGGTTTTGTAATTTGAAATATTATCGTCGGCCCTGAAAACAGGAAGGCTTGGGAGCTCGATAAACAGGCATCAGGGGAACATTGCAACGGAGTAATGAGGTCGACAGGACGTGGCCGTACGACAAGATTTAGGAGGCCGAGTCAATTAGTAATTTTCATCACGAAGAAAATAATTTGTGGTTGGCAGGTGATAATTGTTTGTGTTTTTTAGTTATTAATTAGAAATTAAAAAATATAAAAATAAGATAAAAGACAAACATTTTAATTATGATAGAAAGAAGTTACTTCTACTAAGATACTCATTTTTCTCTTCTTCCCTCTAACATGGTTGGAGGCAGTTATATATTTATTAAAATTTAAAGGTGAAAATCACAATCTTCTTTCTGCCGCTTAATTTTTGAAATAATTTGTTTGTATATTTTGACATTACCATCTAGTATAAATTATTATTTATCTAATAAGTAAGGATATAAGTGATCTATCATGAAACCATTTTCCCGTTGTGTAATAAAAGAAGAGTTTAAAAACAATAATAAAGAAAAGATGGTCCTAGTTGAAGTGTTAAATCATTTTGGCAATGTGCCTATATAGTATGTACTATTTATTGATATATGAGTATTCTAGCAACAGTTGACACAAGCAACACCACACTTCATTGCGTTGTAGACCATACATATGTAGAAAAATATCATCAATAATTTAAAATAATGAACAACTTCATTTATATATCAAAATACCACAACCGATCGGAAGCAATTCCATGTGTAAACAAAAGCCATACTAGGACTTAATACATGTATTATTAGCCAAATGTGTAAAAAAAGTACTATAAGTCATTAAAAATAAATACCATGTACACTTTAAAATAGGAATATTATTTCAGAGGACAAATCATGTTCTGTCTTAATGCAAACTATGCAAGTATTCTATTTATTAAATACCATGTTTATGTATAAAAAAAATACCCCCATTCATTATAGATAAGCAAGACGTAGACTTTTAAATACGAATATAATGAAAGAATGAAAATAATATCATGTCACAAAACAAACTATATTAGGACTCACAGTACATTTAATACTATAGTTATATACACAAATTACCATAATGAAATAACAATAACAATTTTAGTGAAAAATAAGAATACCATATCTGAGTTCAAACCACACACTATATCAATACAAACTATACTAATGCTCTATCTATTTAATATTGTATGTATGTATATAAAATACCATCATTCATTACATATACGCTAGACCTAAACTTTAAAATGGAAATAAAATGATGTTACAATGGAAACTATACCAAGATTCAAAATATTCAATACCACAACAATAAACAAAAGTTACTATGAAACGTTTAAATTAAGTAGCAATTTCAATAAAAATAACAATACCATCTCTAATTACAAATAATACCCTATCTTAAAAATGTTGTACTAGGATTATATTTTTTCAATATAATATCTGTGTATAGAAGATACTACCATTCATTACAGATAAGTAAGAGATACACTTTTAAATAAGAATATATTGACTGAATGGCAACATTATCATGCCTCAATACAAACTATTGTAGGAATTGATACATTCAATACTAGATCTATAAAAAATTACCATAAATGAATAATAATAATAATAATAATAATAATAATAATAATAATAATAATAATAATAATAATAATAATAATAATAATAAT
>JAOQMP010000210.1:16663463-16675397 GCA_027563575.1 Erythroxylum pedicellare | reverse complement strand
CCTGATGAAACCCAATCACTCTCATCCAATACCAAATTACTATTCTACCCTTCCCGTTGAGGATGGGATGTTACAATTGTTCTCGGAAAATTAATTTGGTGCAATTAATAATAATTTGTGACAATTTTACTCTCAAATTACATAAAGTAAAGGGAGGCACTCAATAGTTAAATTAAGCATAAAATATAAAAATAAAAGCCAAGAAGTGTAGTAAAAACCATGAAAATGTCACCAATTTTTATAAGAAACTTGGTTTCATTCACTACTCTTGCTAATCAATTTCTCAGATTTACTTTTCTTGTGAAACTTTTATTTTTGTTAATTCAATCTTCTTAGCCTTAGATAACATATAATTAGATTAGTTCCCCCTCCTCATAGGAGTGATACCTCTCATACTACAGTCACAACTTGTGTATTTGTTGTATTAGAGGGCTTATAAATTTTAGAGCTCGAACGAGATGATCACTTAAGTAAAGTATAACTGGGATAATAAAAGTGTGATAAATTTGAAGGAAATTTACAAAGGAAACATTACAAGAAAATTGTTCACAATATATAGGTCCTTTCATTATAAATATATTGGTACTATAATTTTTTTCTACGCTTGCAAATTTTTTTAAGCATTCATCATGTACCACAACTAAAGAAATATTCGACCTTTCAAATTTTCAAGTTTCAAATCAAGTAATGTAAATAACCTTCAGGATTTCAAAAAATAAAAAGGCTTTAAGAAAATTGTACATTGTCCCCAATATACACAATATAAGCATATATTTTATATTTTCGTTGGAGTTTGTTACTTCCCTAAGTAATAAGAATTTCTATTTTATATTTTCGTTGAAATTTAGGACTATCCATCTGGTACTAAATACTAGCATCCATGCAAAATATAAACAAAAAGGGATAAAAATGATAAAAGAAAATAAAATAACACCAAAGAAAATAAATATAAAATATGAAAATATATGTTAATAAATATAAAATATGAAAATATAAGTAACATAAAATTTAAAACAAAACCTATCCTAATTCATGGGTTGTCTTCCATTTAGTGTTTGTTTAATGTCGTTAGCTCGACGTACGTTGCATGTTTCCATCATCCTAGGTTTATAATTAGTGGTTTCCTTCCACCCGTTCCTCCCCAAGGCAATTTAGTAGCCTATAAATACATGTCCTATTACAAGATAATGGTAAGAGCATAATTTATCAAATTAATAACTCGAATAGACTCCATTAATGTCGTTTTTAATAACAAACTGTTAACAAAATAATGGATAACAAAACTCCTTAAATCTTTAGTTGACATAAGCAATTTGTCATATAGGAAGTGGGAACCCTCTATACTCAAGGTAACAACCAATGATTCATCAACAGTTGGCTCTTCCTCTAGTTGTTCCTTAATCTCTTTTGTCCACTTTCCACTTTCTCTTCTTAGAAAAAGGCTCGTTCTTGTTTTTCTACTTCAATCATTTTTTTTTCCACTTCTCTACTTCCTTTTCTTCCTTGATAGAGGCTTCCTCCTTTTCTTCATTTGCTACCTTGGTCATCTATTCATAATCCTCTCTTACAGTATTAGTTATCTCCTCGCCTGTTTGAGATGAAAAGTCATTCATAAAATTAACCTTCATCTCTTCTTCACATTGAGACGTTAGTAAGCTCAGATAATATGAGGTATTATGCTTAATAAATTTAGTTTAATAAAATATCTCCTCGAATTCACATCGACTAGCTTCACTCTTGGTAAGGTATTCCATTATTTTATCTGTAATACTTTCTTTAAGCTGCTATTATTTTACATATTTAGTTAAATCATAATCATTCCATTCATATGCGTAGGGTTGATCCACTCTAAATTATACGTATTCTCATAGGGTACTTCTGAAGCCAGTTTTGCATTCTTGGTTGCTCCCACTTATAATTCAGTGCTCGAAATTCATGATTGTAATAATTACTCCCACAAATGTTGCAACACAACATGGATATTGGTTGAGCTTCCAAAAACATGTCAAGAAACATATCTTTCCAATATGGTGATGTTATACATTGTGATGACATATCATAACTCATAAATATATTGACTGCTCCATCATTTCATTGTAAGTTGTGGCTATAATGATGAATTGTAAATCCTAACAATAAGTCACAAACTCAAAGTCAAAGTAGATATGTTCAAAATATAATTAAATGAGTAAGCCAAAAAAGAGAAATAAAATAAAATAAATACAAAAATAATGGTTAAATTAATGGAATCTATACTTTCCTAATATTACCATCCCCAACGATAGTGCCAAAAATTTGATTGGCTTAAGGTTAAGGTCAATATTAATTTTACCGTAAGTGTATGAGATAGTTGTAGCTAGCACATGTAAGCACAAGTCAATCCTACAAAGATTGTAAATACTAGAACTTACCCTTTTCTATTATGTAGTCTAATAATCGAATTTTCATATTTTAATCAAAATTAAAGCTAAACAAATAAACTAAATTAAGATTAAACAATTCTGAACTCAAGACAAGTAGAATATGAACAAAAAGCAATATCAAATAGTAGTGTGTAGGTGATGAATCTCCCTAAGATTCCTTGAATTATTAACCTTTTATCATGCAATCATATTATTAATTATTAGACAGTGAAAATTTCTATCTTATATTAATATATCTATCAAGACTATTAACAACTAATCCATTAGTTGATTAACAAAACTATTTAAAAAATAAAACTCTTTCTAGTTAAAAACCTTAGGATTGCTTTATCAATTTATAGATTCTGCTATTGGGTTTGACCCTAATCTAAAAGATTTATGTTAGCCCATCTCTACTTTGATTACAAATCCTTCCAATTATGGTATATCTATTTATACAAGAGGATTTTTCAATCTCAATATTATGAAATCAAATCATGCAATAATATTCCAGATATATTAGAAAAAGAATAAAACATATAATTGAATTACAATAAATCAATCAATATAATTGCAATGAATAAAAGATTAAAACATATTTTTAAACCAAAATAGGGTTCATAAAACCTAGACAATAAACATGTTTAGCTCTCATAAAAAATTAAATCAAAGACAAACATGAAAAAAAACTAATAGAAAGTAAAGAAATCAAAATTTTAGATCTTCTTTTCTCTTCTATTGAATCTTCTTGTAAGCATGGATTTGATATTGTTATCTACTAGATCTCTTAATGTATTCTTCATGTTTTCCTTATCCCTTAATCAAAATCTTCTCCTCTTTAGGTGTCTTCCCTCTCAAAGTTGCTTAATAATTCAGTTCTCTTTGTTTTACCTCCGTTTATGTCCTTTTATAGTGAAAACTAAGGTTTTTGGGATATACACGGTCATTTACATGGCTGTGTAGGTGATCGTGTAGCTCCAAAAACACCTAAAATCATGACTTTACACAATTTCAAAGACTTACATGGGCATATACACTATCGTGTAAATCTAAGCTGCTTCAAATCAACATTTTATGCCACGATTTCATTATAATTCTTCTTCTTTTTTCCTATAAAGGCAATTATCACCTATAAATGCACTTAGAGCAAATTAAGTACCAAATAGACAACAAAACTATAAAATAGCAAGAAAATTATGTTAAATATGGATGTATAATTATAGTTAAATATGCATTTATCAAGTTACTATAAAGGATTGATAGAAATCTCTCCAAAGGATTTTAATTGATCAATAATAATGATAAACTCTTCTTTACCTCCATAAGATAGCCATTTATAGGCATATAACTTAAAAAGCATAAAAACCCTAAGAATTAGTCTAAAACAAAGTCATAAACTTGACATAAAACAATTATGAAACAAATAACTTTAGCAAATAAGTCGATCCCTATTCATACACATTCTTAAAATCTAAAAACTAGTAGAATTACAAGTCTAAAATTAGTCTAGTTTTAAAGACAATATTGATTTTATTTTGGAAATCTGTGTGTGTGAAATATAAACATGTTTGACACTAATCTAACTTTATGTTTGACACTAAGTTTCCTATAAAACTTCATCTAGATATAAACATAACCAAAAATGGAAATAATATAACATCATGATGTATAACACATATCTAATATAGTACCATGTAGGTATTGTATAGCCTAATTCTCTAATGTGCTACAATGTTCTCCAATATCTAACAACTTTGGGTGCTTAATCTGAACTATTTGTAACCTGTCCAAACCCCTCTTCATATCTCCCTACTTTGTAACACTTAAGAAACTCTAAAATCCATAATGCGAAGTCAAAATCAATAAAACTTTATAATTGTAGCAACACTCACCAAACTTTTTCATTCAAGCTCAAAATACATATTTGCTGCAGTTCTACTACAAACATTGATATAATAACTTCCTTGAAAATTAGAATGCAAAAATTCGTGTTTGAGATCTAAAAAAACAACTAAAAGTCAAAACCTCCAACTATGTGTCACTAGTGATAAAATATGATGGTTTAGGACTCAAACGATCACTAAGGAAATGATATTTATGTATAAAATAAATATTTAGTATTTTGAAAATCAAATATGGTTTAAACAGTTAAAATTGGGTTAATAATATAAAGTTAGAGGTGAAAGGGAAAATCGTTTGAGGTTATTTGGGGAAAAATCACCATTTTATATACTTGTGGGGTTTAGGATGAGATTAACGATGAATATGCTTAATAACCTATAACATTTTTATTTTAAAACTTCAAAGTTTTCCTTTTATTATAATACCAACAATATATACACTTCCATAACCAACCAATTTTATTTTGTTTTTAGACAACCTCTATATTGTTTTAAGATTGGCGCTTGTCCTTTTTCCGCAATCAATGTTAGTTATACTATGTAGTCCCTAATTTATGAGTCAATTTGATTTTTTCGTCTTCTTTCCATTTTGTCTCCTCCTTGATGTTATTAATCTTATGAATTATGCTACATAAGCATGATTTAACAAATAACAATGCAAAAATAATAACCTAAACACACCAATTCAAAGCTCATTAAAGAAATAATTATTAGAGAAGTGCTCTAAAAGCAATCAGCTTTAGCACTTATTGGACAAATCTTTATGACTAATAAAAAGAAATTTTCATTAATTTGATGTTCATGTTCATTATAAATTGATAATGATCTTAAATCAAATTAATGAAGTCCTTAATACATTACATAGCATGAAGGAAATCATGATCAGATCATAATAATGAGATTCCTATCATGTGTAATTATGTTAGTATCTAAATTATCCGTAGATACAGGATTAATGAGATAGGACATTATTAATTCAGACAAACTAGCACATGTTATACTCCTTGATTGGATCAAGTAGTAGATCTCATAAGTTGTCACTATGAGTTATTTAGAGTTAACATGTGGATGCTTACTAAGAGTAGTAAGTACATTGGCTTACCTTCCATAAGACAATCATATGGATAATCTATTATAGTGTCAATGATTGTCTCATTATAACAATGGTGCAAATATCCTTGGATTTGAGGTGCTCAAAGATATCTTGGAAACAAATCATATACTTTGACTCCATTCCTCGTTGTCTCTCAAAGGTTGCTCATAGGTGGTAATTTGGTTAAACTTGAGGTATTAGAAGGTAATTGAGTAGCCAATAAAGGATTTACTACTCCTAATAGAAGTAGATGGTACCCACAACCTCTTGTCAGGGTCATTATACAAGAATCTCTAGCCAGAGTGGAAATTTCATGAAGATAGTCCTTAGTGATATATTCTATTGACTAATGAGCCTTGGGGATAAGAACTAATATCACTTGGGCTAGATGTGGTGTAGTCAGTCCGGTGGGAGTTGACATTTTAGCCATATTCTGAACCAAGTAGGGTATAGATGTTAAAGGAAAAATTACATAGGACCATTGTCTATGCAAGGGTGCGTAGTCAAACCACTGACTTTTTGGTCAATTAGGGGTCATGATGTGTTGCTAGATACTGCTCATGACTTGCTTTAATTAAGTGTTAATTCAAGTGGCCAACATAACTGGGAACCTAATGGGTCACATACATTGGAGATGCAATGAATGAGTAAAATGGATTTGGATAGTGATCCAAGATATGACAGAATGATTCAGGATTGTATTGCAATACGATTATGGTAAGAAACATTGCAAAGGAATGAAAGAAAGCAAGTGTTGCATGGCTGCCAGCTTGGAAAGTTTCCAGATTTCTAGCAAATATTTCAAGCTAAATTAAGTGGCATTTAAGGCCACTTAATTCCCATTATTCCTCCATTCATGATGGGGATTAAAGGAGGCCAAAAGTTGGCAGAAACTCATTCATTTTTGTGGATAGTATTGTAAGAAAACTAGTTAGAAATGTGAAGAGTTCATCTTACACACACTTATTCTCTAAACTATTATCTCAAGAACATACATCAAAGCTAGCACTTTGTATATGTCCTAACCATTCTACCTAAGAGATTTCAGGCTTTTATCTTTGTTTGGATATCATTAGAAATGTTCTCTATTGGTCATTGTGGTTTACGAAAACTCAAAGAGATGAAGACAACGAAGAATAAAGGAGTTAGTAAGGTACTCATCTTAAGTTCATTCTTTCAATACATTTAATGACATATGTATGATTTTATATTTTTTGGGTTTTGTTTTATTTTCTACTGCATATTTTATGATATGTGCTGCATATGATGCATAATCGAAACCTTACAGTGGTATCAAAGTCATCTTGTGCCTATTACATGTAGTTTCTATTACATGTACAATAGTATTGCATGGTTGTGACAAATGTGGGTCTGTTTTTATAAAATTTGAAGTTAAATTATGAAAAAAAAAAATCAAAATTTTCTTTCATTGATTTGCTCATGACATGTTTTTATATGGTTTTAGTGATTCAAAATTGATTTCAATGTGATTGAAATATTTATTGTGTAATTTCTAACAATATGCGAGAAAACTATTTTCTGCTGAACATCAGTTGTTGGTTGGCTAAACTGATGAGGTTTAACATGTTTTTCATAGAATTTGATTCTGGAAATTTTATGTGAACATATTTAGAATGTGTTTACGATTATGGAATTCTTACAGAATTTTTTACAATTTTTTTAATAAATTTTCAAACAGTAATCAGATCTAGTCAGTTTTGAAGAAATCGATGGATCTACTTTGTTTAATAATTTTTTATGTTTATGTGCGGTTCCAAAACCTTGAAAAAGTATTTTTATGTGACAAAAATATGTTATTTTGATGAGTGAAGAATGAATTCAATCAAATTAAGATATTTGAAAAAAAAATTAGATGTCAAATTTGTCATTTTTAGCATCTCAATGGTGTTTCAGTTATCTTGATACTTTTTGGGTGATTCCAAAATTGTTTTGATGAATTTGAAACAACATGGAGATGCACGAAATGATGATTTGATGTTCTAGAAATTTTGGGAAATCTTAGAAATTAATTTTCAAATAATTTAAGTAGAACATTATTTGCTAGTAAGACTAGAAATTAACATGTGAAACAAAATTAAAATGTTTAATTTTGAAATCAAATAATCAATTTTAAGGTGAATTAATTTTGAATTAATTTCTAGAATTAAGAGTTTAATTTAATTTGATCAATATTAAATTCCAAACTAAAATGACGTACAAGATTAAATTTCTTGAAGATAACACTTAGGAAGAAATTTGATTCAAGAGTTGAATCAACTTTTAAAATGTAGGATCCATAACTTATCATAATGAATTTTGATGTAATTAATTTTATGCATTAGAGGATGCATATTAGGAGTATGGGTGGGCTTGCATAATGGTTGGTTATGGACTTAAGCCCAATATGACTAGGGTGTCCATATCATGCCATATAGTTATAGTAACCATATATATATAGTACCATCCTAGTTAGATGAGACCAAAGTAGAAACCCCTCACTTAGAATAATAAAACTAACGCCTTCCATTAATATGGTGAGAACCAGAGTTCTTTTATAGCTAAGGTTGTTGGGAAAACATAAACCCACTTTACATAAATATTTTTGAACCTTAGAAATAGGGTTTTCATATTAATGGAATAGTTTTAACTAGAAGCGTCGATTTGTTAGGTAAACCTAAGGTCAATATGGACAGAGGCAAAGTTGGGTAGTGTATATGAGACGTACATGCATCAAGAGTTGATAGCCCAATGTGTGTGCACACGTCAACAGTTAATAACACTAGATTCGATAGTTACATTATAAATGAAATTGGTATGATCTGTACCTATTGGACCCTACTTCTGGAGCCCAACATCGGAATCGTGAGATGTGAGCCTAATACCTTGTAGTTTTCAAAGCCCAATAATCCGAAGTCATAAAGCGTGAGCTGGCTTCCTTGTGGGGTTATTTTGATGACTCCTCATTAGCCATCATCACATAAAGGTGATGTGCCCACACTAGTTAAACACCAAACCACAATTTGACTTCTTCAAAAAAATTGTATCTCTCTACCTCCTTTTTATTTTGAAATAAGAACCACCTCATTCGGAGCTTTATAGCTCAAGATATGCCTACAAATCCAAGTACATTCATAACCTGGTTATGCTCTTCCAACCAATCCCTTATATTCTTTACATCAATATTTTTTAATTCTACATTAAAAGTTACAAATTTTTTTAAGTAGAGGTAGCAAAATGTATTAGGAATCTATTCCTTCAATAATCACTTCATTTGGAGGTAAAGAGATGAAATTATAGCCAAAAAAATCAAGTATGTTTATGTCCACAATCATATTGTACCTCTCTTGGGAGAATTAGCACAACTTTCTCTGCAAACCTCAGATTGGGATCATTATTAGATGGTTTGAAAGAAAAACTTCTAGATCTACAACTTCCATGAAGACAACAAAGTGAAATTTGATCATTTACTAGGTCAAAAATGTGACTAGACGATAGAATCAGATGAACAGTGCACTAGACGATACGTCATCACTAAACGAAGCATCCTCACCAGACGATACGTCATCACCAGATGATACGTTATCACTAGATGATACGTCTTTACTAGACGATAAGTTCTTACTAGACAACACGTCATTACCAGACGATATGTCTTCACTAGACAATACGTCCTCACTAGGCGATGCATCCTATACTCCTGAGCATCTCCACTTATAAAGACCATAACTTTTGACTCCAATATCCAAAAACTTCATACTTTATAGCGTTGAAAATCTAGAAAGACAAGCTACAACTTCTATGAAGACAACTTGTCAAATTCATCCTAGATCAATCCAGATTTTTCCCTGAAGTCAGAACACAAATTTTTCCCTTACGGAAGACTTGAAAATTTTTCACTATGCAAACTTGGAATGTTCTCAGCATAACCATTCAGCTACCAAAATACTTTCATTAAGCTCTTAAATCTCAACTCATTTTCCTCATCACCTTCAACTACATTTGATCAGTTATAATTCCTATCTTCCATTTCATAGTATCTCGCTTATGTATACATATATATATATCAACGATTTATGTTCCAAAATCATCAACTCAAGCTGATTACTTCTTCACGTACATCTAAATTTCAACTCACATCATTCATGCACCATTTTCATTTCATTAACATCAAAAGAATAAAGTTTTTACAACGCTTTAGTGAACATTTCGAGCCACCTTACATCATAGTCCAAAAATACTAACTTTACAAGAGCAGTAATTTCTCAAAATGCAACTAAAGCCTTATTTTACATGATCTACCTTCAAAAGAAACAAAATATGCAAATTGGAGTGATGCCTTGACTCTCGACTTGATCACTTGATATCTTTTTCATCACTTGTAGATGGGGAGGAATGGGGGTGAGCTTAAAGCTCGTGAGTAACAGTTTTATAATCGATAACAAGAAAAAACCCTTGAAAACCCTCCTGATCATAACAAATTTTCGTGAAAATCCATATAACATAAATTTCTCAACTTGAATAAGTCAAACAATCATCAAACTGGTCAACGCATGTAAATACATAAGCATATCATAATGGTTTAGGCAGATCCATAAACATGACGAACTACATAATTTCACATAATGGTCCTATGTAGTCGTAAACTTGAAGGAGTCCATAAAGGAGCTCCGTGCCACTAGTGGGCAGGCAAGAGAAGCCTTTAAATTGGTCAATGTGCATGTGAAATTCTTGAATAGACTACACCAAACCCACATAATATGTAATTCATGAATTGAAAATAGTTTGCCTAATTGATACATTTTTGGACACTTGATTTCATATACTTGGTATCCTTTCAAAATCATTTCCATTTTTGTTTCATAGTTCATCCACAAAATTCATACACACAACATGTAGCACTTTCTCAAAGAATTTAAAGAACAATAAATTCACATTTAAAAGCAGTTGAAAACATTTATTTCTTTTTCTTGAAAGAAACATTGATGGCTTATTATTTAATTATAAAAATGTAACCCACCTTAGTCTCCTTACTTGAAAACTTGCTCAAGGATGTCTCGTCTCTTGCTCCTCTTGCCTCTTTTGCCTCCTTTCAACATTAGCAAGAATCTCCATTCAAAAATGAACTCCAATTGGAAAACCTAAAGAAACCTATGCATGAAATTGATCATAGAATACTTATACCCATGCATTTCCTAAGCTTTTTGAACTAAAGCCCTTCTAAAAATCCAAATATTAAAACACCAACTTACTTTGAATCATCACCAAACAATGAGTTTCTTGGCTCTAATTGAAGCTCTAATCTTCCTCTTCCTTTTTCCCTTCTTGGTCACTCTCAAAATCCCTCTTGAAGGGTAAGAAAAATTAGAACCTAGCTCGACTCTCTTTTCTTCTCTCAACCTGCGACACTCTCTCTCCCTTCTTTCTTATTTTTGTCTTTTCTCTCTTCTTTCATTCTTCACTAACATTTTTCTCTTCTAAAGCACAAGCCTACAATTCCTTCTTCCCATTTTGCCCCTTCTTTAATGCCTTAAAGCTTTCCTACTTAAGTAATCTTCCAAAAATGCCCCCCATACAACTTATCACCTTAACACTTTAATTCCCATAACCTATATCATATTATCTTACTCACATTAACACGCTAATTAATTCCAACACAAATTAATCTAGCAAGACCCCAAAAATTAATCTAACCATGCTTATTCATCAAGAAAAAAATTTAGGGGCCAACATGTGTACTTATGTAGGTCGGGCGAGTGATTGCATATGCTTCTAGACAACTAAAGAAACACGAACTGAATTGTCCTACACAAGATTTGGAGCTCGCAGTGGTAGTATTTGTACTCAATATTTTTTAGACACCTCCAGTAGAGCTGAGAGAAGACCTAAGTTTTGAAGTGAAACAAGTTCAGATTTTGGAATCGACAGATAAAGAGATTACATAGTAAGGAGGTATCCACAGTTAAAGTTCTTTGGAAGAGAAACAAGGTCGAGGAGATGACATGGGAGCTTGAGGATACTATGAGACGCTAATGCCCCCATTTATTGTGTCCTCAAATTAGGAGTTTCGAGGACAAAACTCTTTTATGGGGGGGAGGACTTGTAATGTCAAACTCTTTGAGCCCTTTTGTATTGGTCTGTACTTGGAGATGCTATTGTATATTGATATGTGCATGGTTGTATATGGGTTCAAAGATGTATTTAAGTCCTATGGAAATATATGTAATGATTTATAATGTTATATGCCCTTACATAAACTTAGAGTTCTTTGGTATGCGAAATCTTTGAGATTTCCGACATATAAGCTTCTAAGTGTGCAAAATCGAGTCCATTGGATGGATATGACCATGGTGGTTAAGTTAAATGTGTTATAATGCCTTATAGGTGATTAGACAAGATTTATAGACTTATTGGACATTTAGAAAGCTTAATTGGAAAAGTTGATGTACATAAGGGCTTAATTGCAAATTGTTAAAAGTCAAAAGACTTAAATGTAATTTTTCAATTCTTGGAGGACCAATATATAATTTTATAAAGTTAA
>JAOQMP010000210.1:16649104-16663363 GCA_027563575.1 Erythroxylum pedicellare | reverse complement strand
AATCAAAAGTCCATGAAGGAAAAAGGCTTGCAGAAGATATTTTGAAGAAAAGACCAAGTCAAAAAGTAACTTAGTCTCCTTCGTATCAGAAGTATCTAGAAGAAGCTGACTATTCAAAGGTATTCATATTTGATTATCCTTTGATTAGACAATATACGTGAGATGGGTCTGTTAAGTCTAGAAGATTCCACTTCTCCTATTGATTTTGATGAAAGTCAAATAATAACAATAACAGAAGTGTGTGAACTATTTTGATGAATTTGTTAAATGTGCAGAAAAATAATTGTGCCACAATTCATCAATCAAGACGATACTCAAGTAAAAGCTGAATATAGATGAAGCTTTTAAGAAGGATCAAACGTATGGATCAGGGGAATGGACTAGAAGAATGAAACAAATGAATAGATGATGAATGAAACAATTGAATAGATCGGATGAATGGAACAGACGAAGTGATTAAGTCTGAAATGAGTCAGACAAAATGAGTAAGTTTTTTAGATCAAACGAAGTGATTAAGTCTTAAATGAATCAGACAAAATGACTAAGTCTCTGAGATCAGACGAAGTGATTAAATCTTAAATGAATCAGACAAAATGACTAAGTCTCTGAGATCAGACGAAGTGATTAAGTCTGAAATGAGTTAGACAAAATGACTAAGTCTCAGATGAGTTAAATGAATGGAACAGACAAAATGATTCAATCCTAGATGAATCAGACGAAGTAATTCGGTCTAAGATGAGTCAGACAAGTGATCAAGTCTAAATGGATCAGAAGAAGCTATCAATTCTGATTGGATCAGCTAAAGGGAATAAACGAATGGATGCTAAATGGGACAGACGAATAGATTATGAATGAAACAGACGAAGTTATCTAGTCTGAATCAATCAAACGAAATTATCAAGTCTGAATAGATCAGACTAAGGATGCTAAATGGAACAGACAAATAGATGATGAATGAAACAGACGAAGTTATCTAGTCTGAATGAATTAGATGAAGTTATCAGTCTGAATGGATCATATGAATGGGTCAGACAAAATGATTCAGACAAAGTGATTCATCTAAACAAGACGATGAAATTGAAGAATGAACAAAAGATTCCATCTAAGCAAGACGATGCAATTGAAGGATGTACTCAGACAAAGGGATTTCATCTAATTAAGACGATGCAATTAAAGGATGTACTCAGATAAAGGGATTTCGTCTAAGTTAGACGGTGCAATTGAAGGATGTTATCAGACAAAAGGATTTCGTCTAAGTAAGACGATGGAATTGAAGAATATACTAGAACATCTGCTAGTTGGAGTTAGTTACAGGACTCCACTAATAACAGACTCTAGAAGATTTTACAGATTCATAGCTTAGACGATTTAACACAATTTGACTTTACTCCTTCTGTCTCTACAAGTCTCAGCATCATCTTCTCACAATTTCTAAAGTTATCTCCAAAATTCTTCACTATTTTTTTACTCTTATTTCTATTTCCATTTATAATTGACTTGCCACTTAGCATTTTTCCTAAAATTCACCAAAATTCTAATCCAACTATTTATACTTCTCCAATCAATTGTCAATAAAATTAATTCACAATTCTTATATAAACACATTTACAAACAATTATACCCAAAATGTCAATGAATACATGTACAGTCATTTTAACTTGTGCAAAAAATTAGATTCACGTGCATGTATGCTAACATTATGCATGAGCATAAGACACATTTTCCTTATCTCTCAATCATCTCTCATATTTCCCATTTTAGCCTAAACATGAGTAATGGGATGTTACATTGTGTTCTAACCATTCTTCCTAACAGGTATTAGGCTTTGCTCTTCGTGTAGATATCATTAGAGACTTTCTCCTTTGGTCGTTGCGGTTTATAACAACCTAAAGAGGTGAAGACAATGAAGAACGAAGGAGTTAGTAAGGTACACATCTTAAGTTCATTTTTTCACTACATCTAATGGCACATGTATGGTTCTGTATTTTCTATTATAGTGTGAAAACTTTAAGAAACTACATAAAAATTATCCTAAAATAAAATACATATTACTAAAGAAAACCAAAAAAGAAAAAAAAAGTTATAATTGTTATGTTGCCTTCCATCAAGTGATTCTTTAGATATCTTTTAGTTAGACATCCCATTTAGCTCTTAACTCATCCCAAGTCACCACTGGGATGATCTCATCTTTCTTCATGCATATAGTACAAAGGAGAAAAGGAATGATTAGGATTTATACAAATATCTCTTAAATGTGCAAAATGCCAGTGAGGAGCCAAATAATTTGGCCTCAATCGTATGTTTCTTTGGTATAAGATATGGACCTAAATTCCCTTTGGAACATAGTAAAATTTATCACTCATAGTACGCTCCTGCTTTTTATTGTTAAGTCATAAATCTTCACATTATTTCAACAAATTATCACCACTTACCTTAGTATTTTTATGCACACTAGGGTATGTATACCCACCCTAAAACAATCTTTATTAGGCATGAGGCATTTTTATCTAAAAGATGTGGAAATTTAATCTCCATTTGTATACCCTAAGTGTAAGGATCCCTTTAGCAACAATAGTCTTGCCAATAGACAAGAAAGTTCTCCATAAGATTATAGGAACTATAATGTCATACTTTATGTCCATCACTAAAAATTCAGTTAGAAAGATAAATTTTCATACTTTTATAAGTAGGTTCTCTATATCCCTATCAAGTTACTTAATGGAACGATCCATAGTTGAGGTAGCATATTGATTGGCTTGAGGTATTCTATGCTTAACTTCTTAAAAACATACAGGCATTAGATTTATATTAGAACCTAAGTCATATAAGCATTAAATCACCAAATTTACAAGGGAAAGTGGAACTATTTTGATCCTTTAACCTCAAAGGTAAGTTATTATGAAAGATAACACTATATTCCTTAGTTAAAGACACCATAGAATAATCATCTTTTTTTTGTTTTTTGAAGATGATCTCCTTTAAAAACTTAACATATGAGGGCATCTGAGCTAATACTTCAGTGAAGCATATATTGATGTTTGATTTCTTAAATAACTCTAAAATTTTATTGAATCCATCTTTATTTAACTTCTTCTTTTGCTTCTGTGGGTATGGAATTAACATAATGTGTGGCTTCATATGGAGTTTCAGTCTTTGCTCATGACTGACACCAATTAAGGATGGAAATGGTAATGATTTTTTCCTTTACTGATGTTTTCTAGATTAATACTAGTGATAGAAGTAGTAGAGACTATCATTGTTCTACTGCTTTCCTCTTTTTTGAATTATTCCTTAATTTTTCCTGATTTCTACACTTCCACATCTTAAGCAACATGATATTCAAGTTTTTTTAACAGTTCCTAATGTGATGACGCACACTTGATCTTTATGATGAACCTTATTATTTCCTAGAAGATTACATTGACCTCTCTCTAATACTTCCTTAGATAATTAGCCTACTTGCACCTCCAAGTTATGAATTAATGCATTAGTTAATTGCACCACCTTGTCTAATTTATTGTCAAAGTATTATATGCTTTCTCACTATGTCTCTTTTACATATTTTAATTAAGCATAAAAAAATATGGTTTGCTCTAACTTTTCCTCCATCCCTTTGTCTTATGGTGATTTTTTATAAAAATTTAGGTCTATTTTAAAACCTATGAGATCCTATAAGTCTGTCTGCTACTCCTTACTCCTTTCAAGAAAATTTTAAATGGATTATACATGTTATATAAGGGATAGTTTTTCATGGCTTTCTTTCCTCCATAAATAACCATATATTTGCTTTTTTATTATAATCTAAGGGGGGGCATAACATTTATACACACATAGGATAAGTTCTATACATGCTACATTGGTGGCATGCCTACTTATTTCTTGTATCTCGGTTCAATATCTTTATCATCTAACTCATTTCAATTTGTGTTGCAACATTAGAAGATGTTTAAACCTTATAAAGAGATGCATTTATTTTTTTCCTTTTACCACTTTTGTTGATGAATTTCTTGCTAAGGTCTTTATGATCTCCTTTATCTCCTCAACAATCTATATATATATTGTTCTTTGAGTTGTGTTGTCCATCAAATTTTAACATGTCAATGTTAAGACCTGGTAAAAGAATTACATCACCATTTGGAAGGAGTACTAATGATAAAGAGAATGACTAAATAGAGCCATATATCATTGCTAAGCTTTATGAAACACTCTCTTTTCATTTCAAGTGAAATTTTATATTTACATCCTTAACTAATTGGTTTTATATGGTAGGAAAGACCTTAACAAAAAAGTATCATACACTCAGTCCCACCCTTAAACAAAGTTCACCTTTATTGAGATTATATATGGACTTAACCTATATCTTATACAGTATGAAAAACATGTCATCCTTCACTCATATTTTATAAGGCCATTACGTGGAAGTGTTTAAATCATTAAATAAATGATGAATGTATTCGTGTCTTCCTTAAGTGATCTGCCAAAGGTTGAGAGTAAGCTTAATGTGCTTTCTTATACTCATAAATCCTGAACCTTTAACTTAGTTTATATTATTCATGTAGGTCTATCATAAACAACCACTATACTTGGTAAGGGTAAGGTTACGTACTACTGGACCTCCCTAGACCCTGGGTTCAGTGGAACTCTCACTTGTTGTTATTATTGTCATTGTTGTTATAATACCTGAGGAATTTACAACAATCCCTAGCAATTATATATCCACTATGTGCATCCTTTGTGACTACTGGTCCATATCCACATCTAAGTTATCTTCTTGACATGCATCTATATCTTCCCTCCTTATCCTTAATTATTTATATAGGTTTGTTTGATTTCATGATAAAATTAAAAGGTCAAGAATATAAGTTATCACTTTAGATCTCCTATTTTCATTAAATACCTAAAAGATAAAAATAAAAATAAAAACAGTCTAATATTAATAAAAATAATAAAACTCATCAAGGATGATAAAAACTTGGTCTACTATTTTAATCTACAAGCATATAGAGTTAATTATAGATTGCATAATAAAGTTGGAGATATTTTAGAGCATCGATCCGATAGAGAACTACTACAAAATTTATAAATCTTAACTAGAAACACAAAATAAATAAAGCATAATAGTTGATTAAATAGGACTAAACTAATAAACAAACTAAACAAAGCATATAACTAATAAAAAGATATTGATAAATATGTTAGGGATTCATGGTTCACTTATATGGATATCCAATTATCACATAAAATAGATTGTTTAGGTTTAAATAAAAATTAACATAATATATTTATGACTTCCTTCGGGGCACTCTTACATATATATAACTATATAAATACCATTTGATAATATATAATTTAACCTAATCAAACTTATTAAGTATAGTTAACTTATATAGTTATCACTTAAGTCTAGGATAATATCATCTTTAGCAGCCACATATTTATTCTCCTACTGTATAGATCATACTTTACCTATTAGTCCATCATACAATCCTAAGAACGAATATATAGTGATCAATCACAATTCTAATATTAAGATCAAAGAAAAAAATTCAACTAATTAAATAATCAAAACATTTACAAATAATTAAATGAATCCTTACAAGCTGCATCCCTAACACTAACTAAGATTTTTAACTACTAAACATAATAAAACAAACAAGATATAAATAAATAAATCTCCTCATAGAATAAAAGAGTTGAAAAAAAGAGTTAAGAGAAATTGTCATAGGTTTTTCTGATCCTTACTTTAAATCTTTCTCCTTAATGCTTGATCGAGTGTTTGAAGTGCATAAGTTTTAATAAATAACCCTCGATAATCCACAAGCATAATATTCATTAGAGTAGTACCTAAGGTGTCGATCCCATGAGGAGGGATAATCTAATCCTAAAATCTAAGACCAAAAACGAGAAATTAATTCAATCAATCAAATCAAATTAAGAGTCAATCACGAAAATATTAATTTTTCAGCGGTTGCAACACACACCCAAGAATCAATCTAGGGAAATTACCAATTGAGAGAGGGAATTTTACCTGTCCTTAATGTTAACCTAACTAATTATGATTATTGGATTGTTGGTTCTAGACGATCCTATGGTTGATTACTCTCTCTCGACTTATAACCATTAACCCTAAATAATAAACCCTAATCAGATTATGGAAGTTGCAATCTCTTAATTAACAACCTATCCAAATTCCTAATTAGTTATGAAATTCTCTAATAAACTACCGGAAACCTATACAAGATCTCTCTTCACATAATCTACCGATTTGATTTAATTCTTATTTTATTAAATCACCTAACTCTCGTTAGCCCAATTTAATCATTTTTTATTTGATTCACCCTCTCAGTTTATTATCTAATTATGCACTTGAAAAAATAAACCATAATAAATACAATTAACACATAAATAATCATATTTCATTAATTCAAAGATAAAACTTCAAAGGTGAGTTTATAACATCTTTAACATTCAAAAATCATATCATCAAACTGTTATTCCAATTTTATACAATAATAAAATTGAAAATAAATAGTAAATATGATCTGAACAGATGATGGGAGGCAGTGACGTTAGGAAACTCCTAATCTGGGAAGTACGTCGAGTCAGCTTCTTCTCCTCTTCTCTCTTCCTTATTCTCTTCCTCTATCTCTTGATGAATTTTCTCTAAGTTTTCTTAAAGGTGGCTAATTCCAAAAGCTCCTCTTGCCTCTTTGTCTTGTTCTTTAAATATCTTTTGTGTTCTGAGCAACCCTAGGGTTTTTTCAAGGTACAAAAGGTCCAAAAATCCCTTAAAACTTGATGCTTTTGAGTGTCTATGTGTCTGCCTGATGCAAGTCACGCTTGTGGCCCACATCTGATCCTTCTATTATGATTGTGGCATGCAAACCACAATCATGGGCCATGTCTTGGGCTTCTTTCATGATCGTGGCATATGGGCCACGATCGTAGGCCAACTCTGGTGCTTCTGTCATGATAGTGATCTGTTGTGCCACGATTGTGGGTCGTTGTTTTGACCTGAATGTCTCTGAAACTTCTTTGTTCTTCAATGTTCACCCTGAAACACTAAAACACTTGAAACATAAATACTTAACAAACTAACATAATTCTAACCTAAGCATATACTAAACGATTGAATTAACAATTAAATACATATCAAACTAAGCCCTAAAACATGATGAAATTTACACTTATCAATACTAAAAGAACAAAAAATATTGAAAAAACTAAGCTAGAAATATGTCCAAGAGAAACTATTTAAAATTTTTGAGAGAGAGGTTATCTCCTTTTAAATCTCCTAAGGTTTGGCTATAAATCTAAAAGAAGTTTAATAAAATTCTAATAAATTTTTCCTATAAGTATCACAGATTAATTCAAATATAAGTATCTATAACTAGGATTACAAAAATAGAGTTCTAAATGACTTGAACTTGAAGAATACTTTAATCTCTTTTTTCCTTTAAGAACTGACTTGTGTTACATATTTAAGATCATCACCATTCTTGTTTTTCCCCTCTCTTGTCTAACTTTAATAATGAGTTTGATTGGTTATAGAAAAACTCTTATGCTATTTTGGTACTGTATCTTAACTTATAATACCTTCATGAAAGATAGATGCCTCTTTTACTTTCAGGTTTGAAGTTTATCATACTTAGCTTCTCCAATTTCTCCCCTTTTCAACATCTTTAATAAATAAGCTCTAAAAGTCTTCTATGATGTTTTTGCCTTTCAAGTTAGCTTTTTAATAACTCCAAAATCACCTCAATTAGACAAACTATGGATAAAGTTACACTAAATCTTATGTTTTTCCCTCAAATCGATCACCTATAATACATTGAACTAAAAACATAAATACATAATAAACTTTATATAGATCATATTATAAAGGCTTCAAATACCAAGTAAATTAAACTCAAATATCATATAAAATATTGACTTATCACTAGCCAAATCCTTTTCTAAATCAATTTTGCCTCAAGTCTTTTTTTATTTCATTCTTTGAATGATTTTGGCCTAAACCACTTCCTTAAATAATTTTAGCCAAATTTCACTTTTAGTAATTTGATCTCATCCATTTCTACATTAATTACTACCAATTAACGTTAAATGATCTCCTAGGAATAAAAGTTACTATTTTTCAAAGGTTTCTTTTGAAGCTTTTAATCAATTTAATTTCATTAAAAAGTTCCATTTCAAAAATCCCTTTTCTTTTGATATTTAAGAATAAGCCATTATAGGTTATTTATATCTTTTACCTTTAGTTTAGACTCTTAGGTTTATTAGATAAATTTATATTTTACAAAACCTTTTAAACTTTCAAGTCACTGTTTAAAAAATAAACTTTAAGCTCTTTCCATTTTCCTTAGCTAATTCAAAATTAAGTGTTTGGGCTGAGAAGAACAAACAAAATCATTTTATTTTCATTAAAAACCCTTTAGAAGCCCATAATGTCACATTCTTTCTAAAAATGGGACTTTTTATTCCTTAGTATCCTTTCAAATTAACTCCTTTAACATCATATATTTTTTATTCAACGAGAACTTTAGTTCATTTGTTTCATCGCCTTTATTTTTTTTAAACAAATTTATAGATTCTGTTTACCTTTAAAGCCCCTAGATCATGTTTAAACATCTTTACATATTTTATTTTAATCCTTAATTTAAATTACAAATCCATTGTCATTCAAACATATGTTTTATGTTAATTTTTTTAGTAACTAAAAGTTAATTAAAGCTATCAAAAGGCCACCAATATAAAATAAGATAAAATGATAAAGGAAACAAAGTAAACCTCTTACAATAATAATCTTATGCTAGGAAAGAAGTTCACAAGGATAGAAACCTCATGCATATTCAATAGTAAAACCAAGTCTAAGCATTTGCTTGAGTATTAAGAATTGAAAAGCACCAGTACTTGAGCTTAATAATTAGTCATGGATAATGCTAGTTAGAGAAAAATTTTAATAGTTATTAACTTAGATGCTTTGGCAAATTCCACATAGCTTTTATTTCATTACTAGTATTTTTATGGATTTCGCAACCAAGTACAATTTCCTTGATCTAAATCAACGTTTGCTTATAAAGGTGAGGTTTGCTATAGAAGCTTTCTTAAAAACTTAAGTATTCCTCTCTTTCCATATTGTATAGGTGGAGTTAGCTTAAGGCAATTCTAAATGTGCAGGTTTTTTGTTACTAACCACATAGTGTTGCATCTAGCCGACACCTGTATCCATAGAGTCTTAGTGAACTAATGCTTATAAAAATAATGAGGAATAGTCTTAACTTGCTCATTTCAAATTTCAAAAGTAAGATCAAATCACTCTTTGATTATTTTCTAGTCTTTATTATATTTTTAGCTACTAGACATAGAATGAATAAGGTTTTTAGTAAGTAATACCTTAACCAAACCATATTAGCCCAATTTGTTCCATGCAAATGATTCTTGAGTGATTCAATGTTTTTTAGTAAACATTCTAGAATTATACCTTTAATTTCATTATAATTGTACATTGTATATTGTCTTTGATAATAGAAAAACCTTTAAAGTTCCATTACCATTAATCACCTTAAATGATCTGCTTTACTTTTACATTATCTAACAATTTATGTTTAATCAAATTCAACTTTGATTGTCTTTTCGTAAAATACCCAATCCACTCTAGTTGTCTCGCTGAAACTAAATATGATGTCATTATCAATTATAGCTTTAAATTCCTAACTAGTATCACTTATTCACAACATTTTATTGAGGTTATAAGAGTTCTCATTTCTCACTTTCATATTCCAAAAGCTAATGTCTTTTAAGTGATAAAAGTGCATCCATCTAATGCAAATTGATTATGTTTTTAAGAATAGCTTCCTAATTCTCTTAATGATAAACATTTTATTTATAACATGAATTCTTACAATCCCAAGTGCTCCTTCTTGTGTTGGAGAACAAATTTTTAGCCATTTTACTTATGTAGGGATCCTTTGTTTTCATCTCTTTACTATATGATTTTTTTAGTAATCCTCTCAATAGTCTTGATTAGATTCCTTGGAAGTATTAGGTAAAAGCTCCAATTGTTATACATGTTGTCGAGGACTAAAATTATAAGTTGGGTTATATCTAAACAAGATAAGATTTTATTTTTGAAGTAATTATTCCCTTATGAATTACATCAAACAATGGTTGAAATCCCTAAATGTTAGCCTCCTTGTTGTTACTAAAACTCCATGATACTTAGATGAGGTTAATTAGACTTGGAAGCCAAATATTGTTTTAAGGGTTTACAAGATATTTTAAGAATCTATAAGCATAAATAGCTTAGTATTTATATTGTTTATATCAAGAATTGAAATATTCTTGAAGGAATATAAGGAGTTCTTTGGAATTCATATTAAAGGAGGGTCAGCTCCACTTAGCAATAATAAGTCATCAATAAAAGCAAGAGTAAATAATTTAAGCCATTTACACTTGCTATGATACTTAAAATCTCCACTTTGTGCTATATTATAGGAAATAAACACGACAACACCTTAATATATAATTTAAATAGGTCAAAGGATAAGGGATCCCCTTCACTTAATCTTTTTTCCCTATTAAATAAAATTATTAGCTTTCCATTCATAAGAATTTCATAAGAGGTTGCTATGAGGCATTATTTTATATATTCAATAAAATATCAATAGAATCTAAACACCTTAAAATTTTAAGTATGGAATTCTAATAAATTGAATTAAATGATTGATGAAATTTTAATTGGAGAAAAAATTTTGATTAAAAGGTTATTATGATAGTTATTTAATAAGTCTTAAATAGGGAGAAAGTTATCACTAATGTTCCTTCCTTTAGTATAAGAACTTTTAGTAGGACTGATGAAGTTCATTATGCTTTTTCTAACCTTTCTATAAGAATCTTTGAGATGATTTTGTAAATGACATTACAATTAGGCCTAAATTCATGTAAGAACTTTGGATTAGCTACGTTAAGGATTAAAAAATTTTAAGTTTTATTAACCTCTCTTAGAATTCTTCTCCATGGAAAGAATTCCAAAATGGAATATGATACCATATCACCATCCACATTCCATATATTTTGGAAAATAAGGTATTAAAGCCATCAGGAATAGGAACATTTTTAGGGTTAAGAATAATGAGACTAGCCTTTGCTTTAATTTTAAGGAATGTATTATCTAGTTATAGCTTGGGATGAATCAAATCGAGTCAATATAAAAGATTTGAGTTCTTGCAAGGTTTAAGATCAAGTAGTTGATTTACTTAAGCGGTCCTTGAAGTAGCTAAAACCTCCTAGTCATTTATAGGGTACTTTATCTTATTTTGGTTTCTCTTTGTTATGATAGCATTTTAGAAGAACTTCAAAATTTTATCTCCCTCATTAAGCCAAAGGATCCTGAATTTTGTCTCAATGTCATTTGTGGGCTTCAAGAACTTGGATATAGTCTTTTCTATTTTTTTTTAGTCATTCATTCTAAGGGAAATTATAAAGATCATTATGTATCATATAAAAATCCTTTCTTATTTCACTTTAGCAACTTTGTATTGGAAAATTGAGACTTATTAAGTAGTTTAATTTCTTCCTTAATATCTTAGAACTTTTTCATACAATTGTACACCCTATATCCTTTATAGCAACCTCGAATCCACTTTTTGACAGCTTCCTCAAAACCATTAGAGTTGATCGGATAACTATTAAATCTAAATGGGCCTCTAATGTGCTTACTATAGAACATATTAGTGACCTTTATATATAAATGATCCATATAGATGAAATTCCTTAATTAAGTTAAGTTAGAGGGGAAATTTGTGATCTATCTAGACTTTTCTTAGTAATGTAGAAGCTAGCTTTATTAACTTTATATAGTGAGAGTTCAAATTTCCTTAGGTTGAAGTGCTTATCTAGTTTTGTCCTAGCATCCTCTAATAATTGAGAATGTTGAATTACTTCTATTATATGGCATATTATATTTATATCCTAAAATGATACAACTATAGGCCTCTTTGTGTGGCTTAATTTTTTTTCCCATTTCCCTTATTATTCTTAATATCTACAATGGGAATTTGGTATGTGACTTAAGATTTGTGGGAGTAATTACCATTAGTAACTGCCATCATGTCCTCCTCATTGAGATTCATTATGGCATAAAAAATATGGTGATCATTTATACCACTATTTAAATTTTCATTAAAGCTTCTTTTTCTAAATAGATTTCCAGTAGGTCTCCATTCCTTTTTAAGAGGCTTCGACAATTTCCATTAATGAGAAATGGAATTCTTATTACACTTTCTCTATTTCCTATTTAAATCTTATGATCTTCATTTCTTTTAGCAATTCTTTATTCCTTTCCACTTTTGTATAGACTCTAACACACCAATTCTTTATAATTTAATAGTATCTACATCTAATCATATTGGCTTTCTGATCACACTAGCCAAGTAGTTCAATCAGTAGTTATTTAGTACTCTAGAGCAATACTATAAAAATTGACCTATATAAGGATTTAAACATTCCATGTTTATTTATAGTTAAATCAAACTTCCATTTCTACAATAAAAAGGGCTTCTAAAGATGTGTCTAGGGCCTAATTCTAGTATCGTTTGGATATTGGCTTCATAGTTAAATTTAAAGTGAAAAATTCCTTTTCATTGATAAAATTCTTCTTTAGTCTAATTTTTCTCCATTTTTTCTCAGTTTGTAGCTCTATTTAAGGGAAGGAAGGTCATTGGTCTATAAAATAACTATCCAAAGTGGTAGATCATTATGATGATTTAGCTTGTAAAGCTTTTAATAGTGGAGAGACCATTAATCTTTAAGTGCCTCTAAAAAAACAGAGTTTCTCCTTATTATTAGATTTACTAATAAATGTTAATTAGGTTGTGTTTTTAGCATGTTTTTAGCGGTATTTTGCTTATATTTAGATGGTTTTCATTGGATTTGTACTCAATTTTTTGAAAACCTTATTTTTGTTCACTAATAAAGAAGGAATAAATTCAAGCACTTTGAAGCTAAGTTAGAGAATCGAGTGCCTCTGGAAAGAAAATTAGCTTCCCCGTATCACTAGAATCGCTGATAAGTTCTAATTAGGTTTTCTTTTCATTATGATTTTATAAGTATTTTGCTTATTTTTGGATAATTTTCATTGCATTTGGCACTTAATATGGCATATATTTTATTTAAAAATCTTGTTTGAACCTATAAATAAAGAAGAAAATGACTAAGAAAAACCCTTCGGATGATATTTTCATTAATCTAAAGTAAAGTTTTTAGAGATTTCAATCATTTTAGCGATGTTTTCTAGGATTTCCAACTTCTTTGTTAGTTTTAATGTTATGTCTTCTATTATCATAAGCTAAATACATTTTGGTATCTAAACTAGATGAACCCCATGATATACCTTATAGTGATTTTAATTTATTCTTTAATTTTATTGAGATTCAAATATGTATTCTTTGTTATCCTTGAATTAATATTGTCAGCATATTATTTCATGTATTATTTCATGCAATTAAGATTGAGAAATCTAAGGTATGAATAGATCTAACGTAACATAAAGGAGTTGTATGCAAACCCAGAGATAAGTTAATAAGCATCTTTCGGATTATGGTCAAACCTAATAATAAAAATCATAAGTCAAATAATGTAATTCTAGCAGTTTTAATTTTACAGAAATTTCAATTAATCAACCTAGAATTAGGTGTTAATAGTTTTGAGAAAGATATAGCATAATTTATAAATTTTCATAAGTTAATAAATTTTATAATTAATTAATTAATTAAATCATGATTATGTAAGAAATTCAGGGGGATTCAAAGTCCAGGTACTATTATTTTATTGGTTAATTTTTCATTCTTTGGCTATCTTAGTTTACTTAATTGTGTTCATTTGTTTTCATTTTATTTTATTCTATTTTAAATATGAATCATCACATTCATTTTAATTATTGGTTAGATACTAGGAAAAGAGTTATTAATAGTACTTATAGTCTCTATAAGATCGACATATGGAACTTTGAGCCCTATACTATAAGATAATAGTTGCACTTGCTTTGGACATTTTATAAATTTTAGGATTTAACTTATATACACATCATATGAGAGTCTACTAAATTTTTGATACCATTTCTAGGGACTAGGATATTAAGAAAGCTTAATTACTATTATTTAGCAATTTATTTTCTTTACAATTATTCTACTTTCTTTGTTATTTTAGATTTGAATGTTAATATTCCTTTTTTGCTTATTGGTTTTCTAAGAGTGAGATTGT
>JAOQMP010000210.1:16616781-16644208 GCA_027563575.1 Erythroxylum pedicellare | reverse complement strand
TAGCATAATTGAAAGGAATTGCATGCAAACTTAGAGATAGGTCAACATAAATCATTTGAATTATGGTCAAAACTAATAATGAAATTCATAAATCAAATAATGCAATACTAGCGATTTAAATTAAAAAGGGAATTCAATTAATCAACCTATAATTAGTTGTTACTTGTATTGAGAAAGATATTATCATTATTTAGGAATTTCCATGGTCCGATAAATTTATTAATGAAATCATAATTACATTAGAGATCCTAAGAGGGATTCGAAGTAAAAGTATCATTATTTTATTAGTTGATTTTTTTCATTCTTCAACTATATTAGTTTATTTAATTATATTAATTTTAAAATTTTTCTTTTATTTTAAATATGAATTATCACATTCTTCTTAATTGTTAGTTAGATAATAGGAAAAGAGTCATTATTAGTACTTGTAGTCTATGTAGGATCATACTTGCCTTAGATAGTCTACAAATTTTAGGAATAGAGTTATATATACATTGCATGAGAGTCCATCAAGGAGATTCCATAAAGATTCAATCAATTTCATGATTTATTAGAAAGAATTCTTTTATCTTGTTTTATTTCTTGATTATTGTTTTTTTCCACCTTAATCTAAACTAAATTAGGATAGGTTTAGGATTGACGAACCCTAAAACTATTATTTTGCATTATTTCTTTTATTTAATAAAAAACCCAAGTTTTATTATGATTATTTCTTATTATTGAATTGAGATTTACTAGTATTTTTATTCAATTTTAAATTTCATAATAGGCATTAAGAAATCATATATATGAATAGATCATGACATAAATAATATGAGTTTCATGGAATCCTAGAGATAGAACCATATTAATTTTTTAGATTAGAGTCAAATATTTCAAAGGAATTCATAAAATAGGTTAATGAATTCTTAGGGTTTTTAATTAGGTAAATATTTCAATTAATCAACCTAAAGATAAGGGCTATATTTATTAAAATTTTATGGTTATAATTTTTTTAATTTTTACTGTTATAAAAATTAGGGTTAATAATTGAATCAAAATAATTATCATAATATAAAAGGTTCTATGGATTCTAAATTTGGATCTTATTTATCTATTGGTTACTTTAGTTTTTTTTTTTTTTTTGCTTTGGTTTGGTATTTTAGATTAGTTCAATTAATCTTTTCATTAAAATTAATCATTCATTTTATTACATTAGATATTAGAAATATAGCTAGTACTGGTACTTGTAGTCCTTGTGGGTTTGACATTAAGGTTAACATTATAAGAATGATAGGTGCACTTGCCTAGTAATCTTGAACATAGTTTTAAATGAATACATATATCAGAGTTAAGTTATTGGCACCACGGTTAAGGATTAAGATATTTTTAAAAATTCTTGCTATTAATCTCATCAAATTTAATTTTCCTTTTATATTTATTTACTTTTAAAACTTTCTTTCTTGATCTTGTGTTTATTTGTTGAATTTCAAGTTTTGAGGTTATAGCTACTAGACATAATGTAAAGATAAATAGGATAGCATATTTTGAGATCAATCTCAACATGATCCGAATGGTTTAATAACTTGTGTAATTTGATGAGTTGCCGAATGATGATTATAATACTTATAATGCAAATTTTTTGGAGATCTATGATACATTTAAACTTAATAGAGTTTGATTACATTCAATTGAGGTTACTCCTATTTACATTAAGAGACAAAGCAAAATCATAGTTAAAGTCTTCCTCTTAGATCCATTACCATTTATAACAAGCTTACTAAGAAGCTAACCGGGAATTTTCCTCTAACATAAATAGCAAGAGTTATGAATGTCATCTTCTCCTTTTAATAATTAGAGAGTTAGTCATTATATGAGACGTGGGAGAGGTGGAAGGAACCATTAAGGAGGTGCCTAAACTATAAAATTAATTTGGGTTAAAATTGTAAACTTTTACGGTGGATTGAGTTACCCATCCAAACACTTAATTGATGTATCTTTAGGTTAGACTATTAGCTTTAAAATGCTTAAGAAATTGTAAGAGCTTATCAACAATATAACTTTGAAAAACTACCAATAAGGACATCTAACATTGAAGACAAAATTAAGTGACATTCGCAATGTCAATATGTTGACAAATTAATGAAGAAATTAGAAGCTTTGATCATAAAGATCGATAGTATGAGTTTGGAAGCTTAATCTCGGCACAAATGGCGAGATGTGATATTTATAATGGTGGATACCCCAATCATAAATGTCAAATGTCTAAAAATATAGGAGAATTGATCAAGGTAATTAATTTTTTAAAGAATTAGTTTCAAAATAATTCTACAAGAACACTTATAATTTGGGTTAGCAAAGCCATCCTATAATTTGGGTTAGCAAAGCCATCCTAACTTTTCATGGAATGAAAAAATTCCACATGAATTTCGATAATAATAAAAATAAGAAAGGAATTCAAGTCTTAAAGAGCTCATGAAAAAATTCATTATCGCATTAAAGACTTAGTTCTAAATTACTGAAGTTATCTTCGTAATTAGTAAGACTTCATTATATCTTTAACATTCATATTAGATAGCTTACTATTCTTATCTCTAAAAGGCAACCAAGTACTTTGCTTAGCAACACTGAGCCAAACATATGAGAGCAAGAAAATACAATGAATTTGAAGAGCAAAAAGGAGCTAAATGTTTAAGAGAAAAAGATGTTGTTCAAGAAATATAGGATGAGAATAAATGAAATAGAAAGAAGAGGAGCTAAAGACGAAAGTGGTTAAAGATTACCAATCGAAAATGTCATACCCAAGTAGACTTAAGATAAATAAAAAGAAAAATAAATTAGGTAAGTTTCTTGAACTCTTTAAGAAAATACATATTAACATACCTTTTATTAAAGAACTTTGATAGATTTTAAAGTATGAAAAGTATTAAAGATCTCCTTTCTAATAAGAAGATGCCAAAGAAATTATCAATGGTGACATTAAATAAGGAGTGCTCTATGGTCTTACAAAACAAGTTACCCCAAAAACTCAAGGATCTCGGGAGTCTTACTATTCCTTGTAATATTGATAGTTTTTTCAATTAAAAAGGCAGTGGTAGACTTAGGAGATAATATTAGTTTGATTTCATATAACATGTTTAAGAGTTTAGGGATGGGTGAACTTAAACTAACTAGGATGGGCATTCAATTAGTAGATGGTTCGATTAAGTATCTTAGGGGTATTATAAAAGATATTTTGGTTAAAGTTGACAAATTCATCCTTTTTGTTTTTGGGTGTTTTTATTAATGAATATGCTTCTAATATCTAAATGTATATTAAAAAAGGCTTTATAAGTGAAATTATCGAGAAATATCTCTAGGAAACTTAAGTTTGAGAGAAAATGGGAGGAAAAGGTGGTGAACAAGAGTTAGACATAAGGTGACAAAATTTTTATAATTTTAAAACATGACCTAAATTAGGTAGAGTTTAAGGGCCTTATTAATGTATATATAGGGATAACATGGACTAGACATGAGGACATATTACTAAATAAAGGCTACATAGGAAATTACATGGGGCATTATTAATGGAACAAAGGTAGGAAATGGATATTGACACTATAACATTTCATACGAAATAAATAAGGGAAAAGAAATACAAGTTTTAGGTGAACAATACAAAGCAAATATAAAACCATATAAGGGCATGTTATAGATTTTGAAATTTTCATTTTGACAATAGGAGGATATGGTATATAAATGGGATGTTATATATTAACCTATATTTTGAATGTGTGCTTTCTAGTTCTATTGGAAACTTATATAAATAGGATGTTATATATTAACCTGTATTTTGAATGTGTGCTTTCTAGTTCTATTGGAAACTTAAATGCAAGTAAATATTATACCCATGTTAAGCAAAAAGGAAACTGGATACTTTTATCTTATCAATAAAAAGGTGCATCACTAGATGTGTTATACATATCCAACTTGTCCTTTCTATTTCCCTATATGAAATGTTATGGGACAACAAGGAGGTATATATAATAAGCTTTTGTAAGAACGTTGACATACAAACTACTATGTATGGATTGTGTCCATAAGTGGTGCATTATATTTCTTTTCTAGCCTTCTCTACAAGTGAACATGAGGTATAGAAGAGGGAGATCATAAGAAGGTATTATATGATATGAGTTACACATGAGGATATGTATTGACTATGTCTTAAAGTGAAGTGTGCTTTTAGCTTCTCCGATAGAATTAGATATAGGTCAATGTAGAGTTAGAAATGGGAATATGTTTCTACTTTTGGCTTGGAAACCTATCAAATAGAATTCACCAACTCCAAAAACTCATCTATAAAAAGTAATTCTAGATTCAATTAAATATGTTTCAAAACATGTTATCCACATTAAGAAAAATAAATGATTACTAATAAAACAACTAAAATAATCAAGATTAAAATATGAAAATCAAATAAGCGTTAGTTTGCCTCTAAACAAATGTTGATTTATGGTCACAATCTTGAACCCTTGAATCACTTAGAATGTAAAGAAGGGTTAAAAGGATGTATTTAGTTCCTTTCTCAATTTGATCTCCTGTTATTAAATTGCCCATTCACCATGAAAGTTTCATACTTCTTGCTCTACACTTCCACTACTCCGTAGGTAAAAACTTTACAAACTTAAAATGGATCAAGCCATCTTAAATTCAACTTACCTAAAAAAGTTTAAAGTGAGAGTTAAAGAGAAGTACCCAATCTCCCTCTTGAAATTAGGAGGATGTTTTTCTCATACTTATACTTGGACCTCACCTTTTAGGTTTTAGCATTCTCATAGGCATATAAGCTCAGTTCATTAAGCTTATGAAGTTAGATTAATAACCTTTTATCGATTGCCTTCAAATTAAAGTTAAAGACCTTAATCTCCTAATAAACTCGATACTCTAACTCGATTAGAAAGTGACATGAATTCCTATAAATTATCTTAAATTGTGACATGCTAATTGGAGTTTTATAAGTTATACAATAGGCCCATAGTTCTTTATTTAGCCTTATTTCCTAGTTTTTCCTCAATCTAGTAATCGTCTTCTTAAGAATATTCTTAATTCCTTGATTTGAAACTTTAAATTAGAGAACGATTTGAGGGTGATATCCTAAAGAAAAATTATGAGTTACTCGGTATTTCCTCAAAAGAGTTCGAATTGACATTCAGTGAAATGTGAAACAACATAACTTATTACAACTCTATGAACTTTGAACCTTAACAAGATTTACCACCTTAGCATTATTAGTTGGGGATGTCACTACTTTCACCCATTTAGACACATAATCTACCACCACAAGAATATAATTGTTTTCCATAATAAGATGGGAAAGTGTCTATGAAGTATATTCCCTAAATATTAAATATGTCAACCTCTAAGTTGCTATTGAGATACATCACATTTCTTCTTGCAATATCTTCAGTCCTTTGACACTAGTCATAGGTGGTCACATACCTATGAACATCTTTGAAAATTTTAGGCTAATAAAAGCTTGGTTGGAGAATCTCGATAGATAGTTTTGAAGAACTAGCATGGCCACCATAAGATGAAGCATAACAGTAAAAGATTATACTTTGTACTTCATCTTTGAGAACACACTTTCTAAAAATTCCATCAATACATTGCTTACATAAAGGGGTTCTTTCTAATAATAATGTTGATATTTGATAAGAACTTCTTCTTTTATTGGTATCTCAAATTAGGTGGTAGAATTCCACGTGTAAGGAAATTCATGAGGTTAGTATAATCATAAACTTCCAAATTTAAGATGATAAACAATTAATTATTCATAAAAGAGTCATCTATAGGTAGCTTATCTTCTATATTTGTATCTAACTCTTACCTTAATCTAGAAAGATAATCAGCTAATAAATTTTTAATTCCTTTCTTATCTCAAATCTCCAAGACAAACTCTTAAAGAAGAAGGATCAATTAATTAGTCTTGGCTTGGCTTCTTTTGAAGAGGTACTTAATGGTAGAATGATCAATGTAGACAATAATCTTTGACCCACCAAGTATGAACTAATTTTTTTAAAAACAAAAACTACTGTTAATGGCTCCTTTTAGTGGTAGCATAATTTACTTAGGCCTCATTTAATGTTTGGCTTACATAGTAGGTACCATTCACCTTCTTATACTTCCTTTGCTCTAAAAACTATTCATATTATGAAATCATTTACATCATTTATAGACTTAAAAGGAAGGTTTTAATTAGGGTTTTATATAATTATAGCAGACACAAATGCCTACTTTAACCTATAAAAAGCATTAATACATTTTTTATATTGAATTTTGCATCCTTAAGAACCAAATTAGTCAAAGGTTTAGAAATTTTTGGAAAATATTTTACAAAATGCTAGTAAAAACTAACATGACCTAAACAAACTCCTTATACCCTTAGCAATGGTGGGTAATAGCATCTTCCCATTCTCTTCAACCTTTACCTATGAACCTTAATTTCTCACTCAGACTCTAAGTGTCTAAGAACAATTCCTTCCCGTACCATGAAATGACACTCCTCCTAATTTTAAATTAGGTCAACTTCTTTACATCACTTTAATATTTTAGAGAAATTAGTTAGACATAAGTTAAAAAGTAATGCCATAGACGGATAAATCATCATTAAAAACTTTTATAATGATATAAAAAAATCAGATAAGAATGTCATCATACAACATTGAAAAGTAGCAGCAGCATTACAAAGGCCAAAGGACTTTCTGCTGTAGGTAAAGGGACCTTAAGTAATGTATTTCTTGGTTACTGTGATATATAGGAATTTGAAAGAAACAAGAATAACTATCCATATAACAAAAATAAAAATGTTTTGCTAACATTTCTTGTATATGATTAATAAAGGGAAAGGAAAATGACCATTATGGGTTATCATATTCGACTTTCTATAATTTATGCTCATTCTCTAACCCACAACTACCTTAGCTAATACGTAAGTCTCATTTTCCATAATATTTATGCCTCATTTTTTACGAAGCTCTTGAATTGAGCTAACTAATTCACTATCAGAGATAGGATGGATTATCCTTGCATTAAGTAGTTTGAGCTTATTATCCCAACATTAAGTAGTTTAAACACCTCTTTTAACAACTTCCTTTATATTGGGATTCAGCCTTCTTTAGTGCTTAATAGAAGACTTATAATCATCTTCTAGTAGTATTCTATATATACAGATTGAATGTCTGATATCTTTAATATCATCAATAGAGTGTTTTACGACATCTCAATGCAATTTAAGAACTTCTAGCAGTTTTTCTGTTTTAATTTCACTTAGAACAATATTCAAAATCGTAGGATAAGTGGAATTAGGTCCAAGAAATTCATACCTAGGGGTGGAAGAAATATGTTTAAGTTTTAGCAGTGGGATATTCTTTTCACTCTTATCACTTAGGGAGCCATCTTTTACCAAACATTTTTCAAATGGATCATTTGAGTTATGCTTAGCCAGCTCCTCCCTTATCAACACCTTTCTATGAAATTTGCATATGCATGAAATAATATTTTGGAATTTACATATGCATAATCAAGTTATGTATGCTGTGTGTATATGTTCTCTTTTGGCTTAGAGTCATGGCAAGGTTCCCTTTTATCAATTGGACCAATAAATAAAGGTATGGTGCCTTACTTGATTTTTGTACTTCATATTTTTATATGATTTTTTATGATTGGTGAGGTAACGATTGGCTAATCGTATGCTAGGCATAACAGATTAAGTGACTCCTATACCCTAGATGCTGGTACATAAAATTCGAGTCCCTATATCGACACCTTTCTACGGGACTTGTGGATGATTCCATACCTAGAGGTCTAGTCACCAACGAGGTCATCACCTAGGGTCATAATGCTCTTATCGAATGTAGTCCGAACTCACCACGAATGAAAGTTGAGCCAACATTAGGAATTGGTGGGTGTGCACACTAGTTTGGCTTACTAGTGGCAACACACATGATTGTTTTGGCCTATTCTAATATTTGTTTTCCGACAAGATTTGTTTTATACATGTGATGCTTTTCTGCTTTTGTATACTGAAGCTGGAACTTATGTTCACCGAATGAGTGATTAATAGGTTGGGTCTATATGGTTCCTAACTAGTATATATGGAGTCATAGGCTAGGCCTATGTGTTTTTATGTCATGTATGTTCACTTTATAGGTGGTTATGTGCATGTTAGATACGTTAAAAAAAAGCATGTCCTTAAGTTATCTAGACCGTCTTGTGTGTGTCGGGTTTTGTTTGCAATATTTTTTTTTCCTACTCAGTGAGTACATAGTGTACTCACCCCCTTCGCTTTCCAATCATACAGGTTAATTTGGTGAGCTTGAAGCTCTGAGAGTATCGTGCGGTCTTTTGACATTTTTTAGGCATTACTGCACATAGGTAGTCTCTGTTTTGTACTTTTGTTGTATAGTGACTCATAAACTATTTTTTTTATTAAGTTGGTTGTATTTATATGCTTTACAATTTTGTAAATTAAATATTGACTGTCTTGTGGTTTGTAAATAACCTTATGTATGAACCTTTTGTATTGTTGTTGAGATTGTTTATGAGTGGACTTAAAAGTCAAGAAGTTGTGGTAGAGTTTTAATGTGAATATAGAAGTGCGTTTAAAACTGATTTGTAGGTGTTTTGATTGAGTTTTATGTTTTTAAAAGATATTCAATTAGCCTTGCATAGTCGGGTTAAGGGTATGGTGAGTAACCTTGGCCTAGATATCCATTGGTTGTCATGTGCTCGATATGGTTCCGGGTCATAACATACACTTAGTGGAGAGGTAGAGAACCCAAAGAAAACTCTTCCTCAAGCATTACGATATACATTGATCTTGGTTGTGACTAGTTATTTTTTCCCTGTCCTAATTAGTACTGGAGCTATTACACTAGACCGTGAATCCTAAACTAATGGATACTTATCAAAAATTGCTAAAATAGTATAGGGAGTTTGGCTAAGAAGGTGGATGTAAGTTGCAGCAACAATGTCTGACATGGGAATGATTGTGATGTATTTTTATTTCAATAAAATATTTATTTTTACTTACTCTTATAATTTTTACTTGTTATTTATTATATATCAGTTTTATAACAATTTAAGACCAGATGAACATTTAAACCTTAAACCTTTTCTCTGACCGGTTTGATGTCTGGTCTAGTTTTTAAAACATTGTATTTTTCTATATCTTATCTTTTGTAACCACCACAAAAAATTTTAAAACAAAAGAAAGGGGAGGGATTTTTCTTAAAAACCAATTTGAATCTAATATCATTAAATCTAATAACCATCATTTTTTATTAGAGATAACCTAAAAAATTACATGGGCCACTAAAGATTATTAACAATAATCTAACATTTTACTGCTAAACAAATAATACTAATACTACTTGTTTACTTTGTAGCATTACTATTGAAGACAGGGATCAATTGTTCTT
The DNA here is from genome assembly GCA_027563575.1 of Erythroxylum pedicellare. NCBI lineage: Eukaryota > Viridiplantae > Streptophyta > Magnoliopsida > Malpighiales > Erythroxylaceae > Erythroxylum > Erythroxylum pedicellare. The sequence continues at coordinate 16,634,771 of JAOQMP010000210.1, read as the reverse complement.
TCAATGTCCTTATTCTAAAGCTATCTGCAATAGAATTTTACATATGCTACCTTATAATTTTTGTGGTTGCAATAGGGATCAAACATTAAATTGGATAATTTCTAACTCAAAGCAAAGGAAACCCAATGCTACTCTCTACAAAGTAGCGTTCACAATCAACATATATACCATATCGATAGAGCAGAATAGTCGTAGATTTACAAATAAAAAGAAAGAGAAATACCAGCTATAGATAGAGTTGTCAACCTCATCAAAGCATGCATATATGTTAAAAATGTGTAGCACTCCCTATCTATGGACATGAAGAGAATGTGGAGCTTGCAATGTCATTTACAATTTCACTAAGGCATATGTATTTTCCTTTGGTTATTTCTTTAGCTTTGCTACTTCTAATTAGTTCTCATTAAGGGAATAGGCGGATAGACTAGAACTCATTGTAATTTTGTTTTAGTTTCATATATCAATTAAATATTATTCATTTATTAAAAAAAATATGTACTTAACAATACCCTTTAACTAGTTTGGAGATTCTACTTTGGTATAATTTTGTTTCTTTTCCTAACATCTGAAGTTGAGAGTGATGTTCATTAGTTTAGGGTGATGCTATACATGGATGCTCTTCAATATGATCTAGGGAGGCATTGATAGGTATAGAATATGCAAAGAATGTAACAACAATTATATCATAGCATTTGTTTATATTTATTATTTTTTATTTTTTATTTTTTGTTTGAATAAAAATGGTGCATTTTAAGTAGTTAATATATAATATCTACAAAGAGATATTGTTGTTAGATGGATGAGTAATTAATTTTGTATTCATATAATAGTTCAAGTTAAATGTTAATTGTTTTGGACATGAAAGTTCCTCATGTATTACTTTTAAATGCATCAAATATAATATGTGCCTTACACTTTGTCCATTTTTTGTAGACCATTGCATGGTTCCAAATTTGTAATTGTTTGTCTATAACTCTTCTTTTATTTTATATTATTAAGAAGATTCTATAAAATTCAAACCTGGATTGGAAACCCTAGATAAAACATTAAAGAATATTCATATAGTAAAAGTTAAACACAGTCAATAGTTTATTAAAATCTTGAATAGTATTTATAATAGCTTTTGGTTTTAGATATTTTACATCTATTGACTATTATATTTTTGGTGATCTTTTCAAATAGTGTAAACTTATCTTTAATGGATTATATAATACTAAAATATAGTTATGATACAGTTAAAGGCTTTTTAGCTAAACCATTTCAACATATGTATAAACTATGATATATTCCATTTCTTGAGTGGTTATGTCCATAAATTGTAAAAATTATTATATATGTTATGAAAGTTTGCATCATAAGGTCTTGTCCATAAGTTGTGAAAACTATGATATTATGTCATAAATTTTGGAAACTTTAGGATCATATGCATATATATATATATGTACACATACACACACACACACACACACACACACATATTTTGATTATTATTTCATCAACATCATCATCATCAATTTGATTGTTTGATGTTTATCAAAGCGTACATATATATTTAAATGTCTAAAAATAACTTATTAGTTGTATTATCGATTGCTTCATATAGAAGAGCATATTCCTTCAGTGGAGTGTTCTAATTCAGTACCAGAGAGTATACTAACATGGACTTCTAATTTGATATCATCTAAAGATAAAAGTGCATTATATCTGTTGAGAAATGATGCTTGGAATCACTTCAACTAGGCTAAATCAATGGACGGAGTAGAAAAGATGGAATGTAAATATTGTCACAAGACGTTGGATTGGAGTTCAAAAAGTAAAGCTTCTCATCTGTAATAGAAAGAAGATTGTATCAAGAGGTTAAATATTTTTGCCATTAACCTAATGCGAGGAAAGAATGGAATGACTTCTAAAGCTTATGGTAGCAACAAATCAAGGTTTTTTTGTAGCTAGTATGGTTATTGGTGATGAACATACACTCTCCATAGTTGATAGTAAAAAACTTATGCTATTGCTCGCCTTACTCCAACTAAGCTTTAAGATCCTAACTCAGAATACCTTGAAGAAAGACATTTTAAAGATATATAAGGATCAGAAAAAGAAATTTAAAAATTTGTCGATTATTAAAGGACAGGTTGCCATCTTAATAAACATATGGATAATCAATAACAAAAAAAGGATTATATAGCAATGACAACTCACTAGATTGACAACAACTAAACTCTATACAATAAAATACTAAGGTAAATTATATTCTTTAATATTGTTATCATTTATTTTTTGATTATGCGACATACAAGCTAAAGGTTAGCAACCATATTAGTCAAGTGTTTAATGGATTGGAATGTAGACACCAAACGATCTACCATAATAGTCAACAATTGTAGCACGAATGATGTGATGATTAGAAAGGTAAAGAACAAATTATTAAAAAGGTGAAGAGTAAGTTGCAAGTTAAGAACTTGTTAGTTGATGGGAGATTGTTGCATATGTCTTGTTTTGCACATATTCTAAATTTGATTTTGAAGGATGAGTTAGAGCTGATAAAGGTAGCGTTAGAGTCAATACAATATAGTGTAGGATATTGGAGTGCAACACTTAAAAGAGTTTAAAAAAATTGAAGAAATTTCACAACAACTATAGATTTTATAAAAGAAGAAGATAGTATTAGATTGTATTCCTAGATGGAATTCATCCTTCAAGATGTTAGAGTCAGTAATCCAATATGTTGAGGTGTTTAATAGGCTGAGATAAAGAGATTCTTAGTATACTTGTCTACCTACAAAAGAGTAAAGTGAGTTGACTAAAGAACTTTGTGTGAAGCTAGAAATATTTTATACTATTACTGAATTATGCTAGAGAACAAAATATCCAACTTTGCACAGCAATATTTGCAAGATCCAAAAGCTTTATTTGATTAGATATTTGATTCCAATGAGGTGACTTAGGTTATGGAAAAGCATATGACAAAGAAGCCCAATTCTTACTCGTATATGGTTAGACATACTATTAGTGATTTTTTTGTTAGACCCAAGATACAAGATGGAGGGGGTTTATCTTTATTATGGCATGTTATATAGTCATTAAGCTCACAAGCATATTGATGTAATTAAACAATTCTAATATGATTTGTTTAATGATTATCAATTAATATTGGACAAAAATTAGGATTGTAATAGTTTAGTTCTAACTTCGAGTTCAACTTCAGGCTAAGGTTCAATTTTTTATTCAACTTCTTCTCAGACTAGTGTGAAACCCTCATTTGAAAATTTCTTAAATGAAAAAAGGGCTAAGACTTTTCATAGTATGATTTAGTTGGACAAATATTTGATGGTAGATTGTACGACCAAAGTTGAAGTTGTGGAGTCTAATGTATTGTTACAGCGAAAGAAAAAAGACCGAGGTTATCCTACTTACAAGTATACGAGATAGTTGTAGTTGATTACCCAAGTTTATCTCCTATGGAGGTGAAATTGCTTAACCTAAATTAATCTTGAACGAAAAATAAAAACAGATGCAATTTTAAGCACTCTATCACGAATTGTTGCATTAAAGCTTTAAAGAAAATCACAAAATTAGAATGAGAAGTAAAATGATTCAACTGAAAATAAAGACAAATAGATTAATCAAAATGGAAGACTCTTGATAATTAATTTCACTAATTTAATCTCCTATGCATGATTAAGGGAAATGATTGGTTAATTGTCTTACTAAAATTAACAGTCAGATTCTAAGATCGGCTCAAATAATAGACTAAATCTAGCTTTCACATTTGATAAGTTATTGTTTGAATTGATTATGAAAACTCGAATACTAATTACCACTTAAGTTAATATATTTATAATTCATAACCTAAGCGTTTACAGTTTCTAGCTCCATATTAAACCTCCCCTCTTAATCCTTCGTATAATACTAAAATGATGCAAAGTTTGATCATGCTATTACATCCATTCAGTTTAGAAACTATAGCAAACATAAGATAACAACACAATCCCTCAATTATGCATATTTGACTAAAATAGCTACATTAATCCTCAAGAAAAAGAGATCAGTCCATCATAGCATAAACACAGTTCATTATCTCCGTACATTACAATCCTATATTACTATCAACAGAAGTATTAAAGCAATAAAAAAATGAATACTAAATGAACTATGAAAAGAAAATAAATAATAGTTGGTTAAGCTAAAAAGTAATAAGTTCAGTAAATAAACAAGAAACTAAGCAACAGATGAAAAATAGAATGAGTAAACAAGGAACGGATGAGGGAATACGATTAGTCTCCTGCCCCTGTCAAGCTTCCCGTATTATCTCTCGCCTTCTGTTTCAGCTTGTTCTCACCTAACCGAATGGTTACTCAAATTCAATGGATTCAACTCCAGCTCTCGCTTTTGGCCTCTGTCCCTAGCTTCCACCTCTCGCTGTGTTTCTCTCTTCTTCACCAACTCACTCTATTTCTCTTCTCTGCTTCTCTCTTCTTCCTCTCCATCTCTCTATTTCTCCCAAATGTGTCTCTAGTGTTAAATGAAGAGCGAATTAAAGATGTCGTCGTCACCCTCCTATCCTTTCTATTTATACCCTCGTCTAGGTTTAGGTTTTTGAGCCCTTTCAACCTACAACTGCCACGTAATAAAACAAACAAATTAAAGGAGTGCATGGGAATTTGCATGGGGTTGACTATGTTTGTCACGCCCGTGAGGGCTGGTCAACCCCGTGCATAAACTTGCAAGGTGGCGACTAAAGACACATTTTGTCACCACCGTGCAAGTGGTGAGTAATTAGTCACCACTTTATGCACGGTGGTGACATTTAGTCACCACCTTATGCACAGTGGTGACACTTTATTCACCATCCTTTTCTTTCATGCAAAGTGACATGAACTTTAATTTTTCATGCAAAATTTGCAAATTAATGCAATCAACATGCATGCAATATTTACACCATTTTCATTCAATTTATCTCTCATTTGGATCTACTCATAATAATTTGTAACCAAAATCAAGATATGAAGGCAATTAAAAGCAATAGAAACTAGACACAACATGGAAAAATTACGGATATGATTTTTTTATCACGCAAGTAATTGCACAAGACCTCTTATAATTCCAGAATCTATTGTTGCTTTAGAGTCTACTTTTAGTACTAGCTGTTAGATTATTAATCCTCATTGTGCTCGACTTCATCCTAGTAATGTTGAAGCCCTTAAATGTACCTTAAGTTGGTTAGATGATAAAGATATTGAAGGTAAACTCAAATATTTATAATATATCAATTTTCTATTTTATGATATTATCTTATCTTATATTGACTTTTTAATTTTTATATTAATATAGATTTTGATGTGAAGGAGACCAGTCATTCATGTAAAAAATATTTTTAAAAATATTTGATAAGAGGTATTTTAATTAATTATTATCATATGTTTAATATTCATTTAATGCAATTATTGCATTATCATGTATAATTTATTAAATAATGTTTCTACAAACAGATGAAGTGGTGCAAACTATTAGCAATCTAGATTACAATGATTAGTTATTATCTTTCCTCTACTACAAGTTTGTTATCCTTAATCTTTGTTTCTAGAATTACTTATTTTTCATGTGATTAGTTTGTTTTTTATATTTAAAGATATAACCATTTATTTATGTGTTTTTAAGCAGGTTTAAGCTATTGCCTCAACCTGTTTGCTCTACTCAACTTCAACATCTACTCTCCAATCTTCACTCTCCAACATTAATTGATAATTTCATTTTGACTTTTTGTAATTTGTCTTGTTAAAAAATTTAGATAATATTAGCTTGATGATAATCTTTTGTTTTGATAATAAAATGATACTTATAGTAGTACTATTTTATTTGTATTTAAATATTACAAACGTGCATTAAGAGGGATGCTAAGTATAATATATCATTTCTTTAATAGTGCTTGAGTTAATCCTATTCAGGATGTTCATAAGAAAGGAGAAATGGTTGTTGCTACTGATGATAATAAGTAGATTCCTACTAGGAAATTAGAAGTTAGATAATGTGTATTGATTATAGGAAATTAAATGAAGCCATTAAAATTTTTCATTTATTGATTAAAAAATTAGAAAGGCTTAATGGACATGATTACTATTGTTTCCTAGATGAATGGTTTGGATATAATCAAATTATTGTTGCTTTAAGGATCAAGAAAACACTACTTTTATATGCCATTATGATACTTTTGTTTTTCATCATATATCTTTTGTTCTGTGTAATGCTCAATTTAGTTTCTAAAGGTCAAGACAAGGTGGATGAATTTATAGAAGTATTTGTGATAATTTTTATTTAAGTAGTAACTCTTTTGATAATTATTTGCATAACCTTATTCTTCTTTTGGAACATTTTGAAAATTAATAAAATTATCATTTTATAATAAGGGAAGGGAAGGGATAGTGTTTGTTCATAAGACTACTCGTGAGGTATTCAAAGTTAATAAAGCTAAAATAGAGGCAATTCAAACGAGTTGACTTTGAAGATAAGCTTAAATTATTGGTGTAAGTTGGTTTAATTTGATAAAAGAAAAGAATTAGTCAAACTCATCTCCCAGTACATTTTGAAATGGAAATGGACTTCAGCCAAAACACCTCGTAGTGTCGTCCATCATAAAAGTAAAATGAATACCAAGCGCCTAGCTACAAGAAATTGAATATTTGTTGAAAAGATGTTTAACTGTAAGAAGAAGAAAAAAAATCAAACACTCTTTTTAGTGTTCATTTTATAATCAAAAATATTTTAGTATTATAAATCAAATAACCTTAATCTTTATTTAACCGGAATTATGCTTAGTTACATTATAAATTTCGATGATGATTGAAATTTTCGTCAGAGGATGATTGATGAAAGAAATTATAAACTGGCCTTTTTCTTCTCATGATACAATAGACCATTGGCCGAAAGGATGCTAGCTGTGGCTTAGTTAAAGGATTTGTAATTTTAAAAGCATCAGCCTAGCACAATTCCATTGTCGTCTAGTCCGGTTTAGGATACCTGGCTTTCACCCAGGCGACCCGGGTTCAAATCCCGGCAATGGAAGCCTTTTAGACAACGCAAGTTAAGCTGATAATCCAAGGTGATGTTTTTCTTCTAAAACTCTGTTTCACAGGCAGAATAAGAATCTTCACTAGTGGTGGATGGTGTAACATTACATTTGTGGCACCGAGAAATCAATTGGTGCCTAAAATATCGGGAATAATTTTAAAATATAAAATTATCCTTATCGTCTCAAATCTTTATTTCACCGTCCTCTACTTTCTCTTCTAATTTCAGTAATTTTCCATTCTTCTCTCTGCTTGAGAGATTATTTTATAAAATTTTAGCACTATTTTGTAATTTTAATATTTGCTTTGGTGGCCAAATAAAGTATTTGGAGTGTTAATACATTTGCTGGCAAAATCAATGCTTTACATGAACAAAGTTTTTGTGCTGTTGTCATAAAAGGAGAAGATAAAGAAAATTAATGGTATTCTCACATGATCATTTTACAATATTGTGTTCATACGTATCAGTAAACAATGAAAATGAATATATATGCATCGTCTCAAACTTTTCTGTGTTAATATCCATGTACAGAATTTGTATGCAGAGGGATTTGTCACCGAATTTGAGTGCGTCCTAATGACCACAAACCTGTGTCTTTGACCGGTGCCTGAAAGCAGCCTTAGTTAGTACCTGAAGATGCATTTAATCAAATCAGTTAGTTTAGACTGGCATACTACTTACTGGTGTTTTTACAGATGGGAAGACATTCCAAAAGCGCAAAGTCTCATCTCCTGCGCCAGTCACTATTGTCTGTATGAACGCAAAGTGATTGGAATATTCAAACTTTATTTATACAGTATTCAAAAACCAGGAAAGATAAGTTCAATATAAATCATCATCTTCATCATCATCTATAGGCCGTGGAGATCCCAGTACCTGACCATCAGGTGACATGGCAAGATAAAGTACCCGCAAACTATGGCCAGTTAGAGTTGCGAACTACAAGAAGTCAAAAACATTGGTATTAGCCTCAAAAACGCTAGGTGTTCTCTGAAGAATTCGCATCCATACCTTTGCAAGTGATGGATATTTCCACACCATGATTTGATTTTGGGAGTACCCGTGAGTGCTGACCAGCTCATTGACATTCTTACTCCAGGCTAGGTTGCACACCTAAGTTGGAGAATTATGGTGTTACCAAAAGCTCTTTCTTTGTTCAAGATAATCTGAAAGTTAGAATTGTTTACGTAGAACTATTGCTTTCCAGTTGCTTTTTCGACATTTCCCCAATAAAATCTATGGCAAACCTACAGTAAAAGTTGAAGAAGGAAACAGAAGAAAGTGCTTCGACAGAAACCTGGCTCCCAGTGTCGACGTGGTTTAACTGATGACCATTTGTGGTGTTCCAAAAACGAATGCACCGATCAGCAGTTCCACCTCCAGACGCAAGAAGGCCACTCTGATGGGGTGACCAAGCAATGGCCTTTACGGCAGCTGTATGCTCGGTCAATTTCAGTACTGGATGCTGAGAATGCTGGCTCCAGACCAGCAGCTGATAATTTTATTGTTTGGACAAACAAACTCAGTGAATTGACCACGGCACAAAAGACTAAAACCGAATAAAATTGAATAATATTATTTGCCTTTGTGCCATGGTTGAACGTTCTGAAAAGAAGTAAAGCGTGAAGAAGAACTAGCATTACCTGATTATCATTTCCACCTGAAGCAAGTTCTCTATCGTCATGAGACCATTTTAAGCCACATACCTGCAGCATTGAATCATAGTGAAATGTTACCTCTTTTATGGGTTGTGCACGTACCCTACCCTGTATGACGACTAGAAGTAGAAAGGGATTCTTGAGCCAACAAATTCCACTTTCCCCTAAGAATTTACCTCCGATTTATGACCAACATGCTTACATACAAAGTCGCTTGAAACACGAAGATCATGCTGAAGAATGTTACGGTCCCTGCTCCCTGATGCCAGTATACGGGAATTCCATGCCAGGACACCTGTTCTTGTTTGATGTCCTCCCAAGGTCCGTACTTTCTTGCACTGAGTCCCATCCCATACCTGTAAAATGGAACCATATATATAGTTGTGCAGCGGATGCATATATCAGAAAGTCAAGACTGGATAAGTATACATGTTTCTCTGCATGTTGGAGAGTTGAAGATACCTGAACTTGACCAAGATGTGTACCAATTGAGATGTATGAACCCTCTCGAGTCCATTGCACAGAACAGACGCTATCACTAGGTCCCAAGTCACACAACTTGGTCACCTGAGGAACAGATCATAGAACGGCAAACATGTCAGTTACCTTCTTGTAAGTTGCAAATGCAGCAATGGGGACTGAGATCCAATTTCCTACCGAACTTGGCAATGATTGCTTACTTTGCTATTTGATGCAGACCACAAATAAACGCAAGTTCCCAAACCAACAGCCAATACGTTCTGCGAGGACCAATCCACAAGATTCAAGTAGAAATCGTCTTGCAGTGATGGGGCGTCTAAGACCTGGACCAAACTAACGTTTGAATAACCACAACTACACTTCTCACCAAACATTCTTGCCCAAAACAAAATTAGATCAATAATAGACAACTAACCTTATGGGGAGTCTTGGGAACTTTTCTTGGTGGCTTCGGAGGTGTCACTGACTCGTTAGAAATCCCAGCATCCTGCCCCAGGATGGAAGGAGAATACGGAGAATTAGGCCCGGAGAAATCAGTCTTGAACCGCAACATGTTCTTGCTGGGACTATTCATAGGAGACCCAAATTGACCACCTGCAGGAGACGAAAAAGAAGCAAAATCAGACCCAAAAAGCTCACATTTCAACAACCTGGAATAGGCCTCATTGCCTCCTTCTTTAACTGGAGACTCCTTCTCTAGTAGCCCAAAAGTGTGCAGCCTTGAAGAAGATCTACAGGGAATGAATCTATCACTGCAAGTCGATGACTTTGAGGGCGATGAGAGGCTCGATATTGCTCTAGGTGACTGTATGTTTGATCGAGCTCGACAAGAACCCGAAAACGTCTCGAGCCGTAGAGAAGCCTCAGACATGGAGGATGGGAGGTTTAGGCCACTTTTTCTTCCTGGTAGAGAATCCATTTTCCTGAGTTGATTTTTCTTGTGATGGGTTCTGATGAAGATTGAGAGGCCTCTCTGTGAAATGGAAGAGAGGGGTTGTCAACGGAGCTTAGCAGAAAGGGTTTTTTTTTTTTTCTTCTTCTGTATTGGGGAAGAATTGCAACGGTCGAATTGTGGTGGGTTATATATATCACTTATGGAGTGGGACTTGGAATGTGCGACGCTCAACGGTCAATTACTGAGGAAACAAGCAGCTGGATGCTTGGTTTGGTTCTGTTTGCCCAAAGTAGCCGTTAGTTTCCAAAATCAAAGTATGTCGGATGCTGTTGTTTCCTTTTCTTTCCATTTTCTTTTGCAATTCTTCATTGTTTTTTCTTTATTTTAGCGCTCTAAAAGTTGGGTGGTGGTTACGTTGCAGATTTTGATTACCACAATTATTCTTGGAACTCGTGAGGATTAATCTTAACATTAGTTTCATCTCTCCTTAGGTACTCTTTTCAGGCGGTGGCTGTGCACTAAAGAGTTTTTGTAGGGGCAAATACATAGTTCCATTAATATCCGATGAACAATGCTGGATAGTCAAAGTCAGTCCACTGAATATCGTAAACAACTAACTAAAACCTTCCTGCTTCACTTAAAATTGATTGAAATATAATACATCTGCTTGTTCCTGTTGGAGAGTCGTCTATATAAATAGGAACTCCTCCAATAAATAACCAATAGAAAAAGGCACAGAGAACCGGCAATGCCGCTGTCATAATAAAATTACAATGTGTAACGAAACTTGTATTCCCGCAGCCAATCTTCACCCTTCTCGTAATAATCCATTCTACTAAATGTCTGATGAGGAAATTGAAACGTAGCCGCATAGTTAGAAGCACCATGCCATGCATCATATACTGGATCCAATGCTCTAACGACTTTGATAGGTGACCCACATGGCCGAATCATTCGGACTCCTGCTTCCAAGCGCTCAGCCATACCCGGGTAAAGGCAGCTTCCACCAGTCAATAAGATGGAACTCGTCAATCTCTCCACCAAGGTGTCGTCATTGAATGGGAGCCTCCTTATTGAGACTCCAGCCATCTCATCTAGTCCAGCCTGATCAATCCCAACTAAATTGGGATGGAATAGAATTTCAGGGCATCGAAACCTTTCCACACCTAGCAGAATTTGGAAATCTTCCTTGGTCAGAGGACGAATCTGTGGTAACTCTGAAGCAGGCTGTGATGATCCTACTTCTTGCTTTGGAACAAATGCTGGGTCAATCTCCTGCAACAACAAACTTAGTGAACTAAGTGCCTAGAAAAGTAATGCCAGTAATATGAATGAATATTAACACAAACGAATACATAAGCTCACCTGAAGCCTAGAAACAATGCGGGTAAGCTCTGCTTCATCCTCGTCAGGTCCCTCATCATCATCATCATTATCCTTACTCATTAGTTTGTATAGTTGCCAATCTTCATCTTTGGCCCCAAAAGTGTCCTCACCTTTACCACGATCAAAGGCTGCTGTTGTTAGGAGGCGCATCCGTTCCCGTTGGGCAGTATTCAATCTCTCACCGCGACCAACACCACCAGACACACCATTTCCATTTGAATGGTTCCCATTTATCTTGAGTCGTTTTCTCTGCTCAACTTTCTCAGACATCTCTTTGTATTTAACATGCATCTGTTCCAAATAAAGCTCTGGGTTCTCTCTGCATTATAGAGAATGGGAACACTAAGAACAGAGACAACCACCAGTAACAAACTAAATGGTTTCTAAATGCTCGTCTGTTGGTAAATACATTCTAAAGAATTCAATTGCCACTCAACTTATCATTCTCCATACAACTATGCTTTATTTAAGAGCTTATAAACAATGAGACATGAACATTGTCATCTCACTTTTACAAAACCTAAATACTTCTCAACCAGTCGTGTCAAATAAACTGAAAGAAGCATCTGCAAGTAGGCACATACAGCCGTTTTGCTTCATCTAGTTGATTTTTCCGTTCTCGTTCTAATTCTTCTTCATAACGTTTCTGTTTAGCTCGCTGTCGACCATCAGATGTGGTTTTAAGAAATAGCTGTCTTCTCTTTTCCTTCAACTGACACAGAAGTACCGTTCAGAGTTAATATAGCATATTTGTAGGGAGGAGAATATCGTAACAGCACTAAACTGCTTTTGAGTTGATCAAAAGTAATGCAATGAAACAAGGGGTATAGTATTATGACCAGAAATTTAACAACATTCCAGGAAGAAATAGAATACAACCCAAACAAGCAATCCAGAATTGATCAAATTGATAAGAAAACATACCTGCTCTGGGGTCAGCATGTTATCAGGAATATTAACAAGAGGATACTTTTCATTTGTAGAAGAATCAGTCTTCTCTTCAACTTCAAATTGTTCACTTTTCGGTTCACCTTTTGCTTTTCGTAAAGACTGCATTACTTTTGTCACAGAGGATTCTATTTCCTGCCTGGAGATATAACCAGTCTCCTTCAGAAAAGAAGGGATTTCATCCTCTGTCACTTGATCAAGCTGCTGCAAAAGGAATTCCAAACCACGCAATTCATTCTCCAGTTCATTTATCCTAGATGATCTCTTTGCCTCTGCCATTTCTCGCAGTCGTTGACCCTGTCTCTCCTTTATGGCTGCCTTCCTAGCAATCTCTTCTTCAGAAGGAGGCTCCTCAACTGGTGGTGGAGTCCAATCAAGTTGCCAACACCTGGTTTTTTCTTCAGCTTCCTTAGTTCCTTTCTGTTGCATAATTTTAATAGGCAATGTAAGTTTTTAAGATAAGAGGGAAAGCAAATCCAAGCTGGTTACCTGAAATAATCGAGCTTCTGAGGCATAATTTGGTGCAATGTAGCAATGTTCCATCTTCAAGTCTTCAACCTTCTCCCATGTTAACCGATTACTGCAGGAACACATCAAACATAAAACAGAAAATTTTTTAAATTGAAGTACTGGAGTTGTACCAGAACCCATCTAGATATATATACTCACAGGTGGTGAGGATATTTGAGTGAAAGAAGTTGCTTCAAATAATCAGTGACATGGAATCCTCCAATATTAGTTCGGCAGCATCCTTTATAAATAGGCTCTCCATCAACAAACTGATAACAAAAAGTACCATAATTAATAGCTAATAATTGATCTTGGCTAAATTGTCTAATTCAGTTCTGAAGATGGTAAAACAATACTATTAGAATGACAATAGTACCAAAGAAAATTGCAGGAGGTCCAAAAGGACATATAATGCAAATAGCCCCAAAAACAGGCAAATATAACTAAAAATGATATTAATTCTGTTTTAATTCACATTTCAACAGGTCGAGCAACAATGATATCAACTAACTGGAGTATATTACATAAATGACACGTAACAATGGTAGAGAGAGAGAGAGAGAGATTTAATGCCCGTCATTTCTCATAGTAACAAACTTCCAATCTACACAATTTCTGCAATTTTATGAAGTTGAACTAAGCAGAACCTGGATACGAAAACATACCGGAATAACATGAGTTGTAGTGAATCCTGGGCAAACAGCAAGCCCATCTTTACCACAGACCCCGTGTTGTTGATTGTACTTATAGCTGAATGCAGCATCAACACCAAATGCTGTCATAATTATTAAAAAAATAGATTAATTTGGTAAACCATCCGTAAGTACCGTAGGAGCAAAATATTGTGAGCCTCCAGGATGCCTTAAATCCTCTCATAATGAAGGAGGAAAGTTTACCGACAGATGGAACTCCATAGGTTTCAAAAAGAAGCTCTGCCATTTTACTGCGGGAATGAACTGGGTTGCATACACATTCTGTCATCAGTATAGGATGATCAATCTGTCCTGGCCTCAAGTAATAAGAAGATCAACAAAAAAAAGCTCGTGACCACGTCACATAATATATTCATGTAAATGACAAGGTATTAACAAATTCCAAAAATATTTCCATGCACACTATAACAAGGCTACAATACAACATTAAACTAAATAAGATCCAAAATACCAGAGCCAAAGGCAATCTGATGCAAGGTAGCATCAAACCTAGAGAGCAACTTCCAGAATAATGTGAAATACAGCTTTAAATTATTTAATACACAACATGCATCTAGAATATCTGTGTATTTTATTAGTATTTTCATAATTTAAACAAATTCTACATGTTACCTGTGAACCATTTGCTCCTAGTCGATCAAATGCAAAGTCAAGGACCTATCAATTGAAAGAATCCGTTAGAGGAAGCACTCTTATCAACAGACTTCAAAAAATAAACCAGCAGTTCTAGGCTATCTCTCCCATATAGCCTCAACTCTTTAAGTAATCTCTACCATGATTGCCCTAAGGTTAAAAAAGCAAAATGTAACAGATCACATCCATATTTATATTAAAAGGCTTACATATTCCATTATCTCAAATTGGTAAACAACATTGCTATCAAAAGCGGAACGAGGCCCTGAGCGAGTGCAGTCAAAGTACTTCAACAACGCAGGGTCATGATCACCAACTATGGTCACAGTTTCACCTAAACCAACGAAAAACTCAACGAATCAAGTGTCAGATAAAACAGCCAAGTGAAATCGCCAAATCGTAAATCACTATAAATGGCAATCTCTAAGATTGATCACTTTTAATAAACGTAAGATGAACAACGCCAAGATTTAGAACAGACAAAAATAAACCGGGTCTGAAGTAGAACATCTATCATTGACATAGAAAAAGATGAGAGAAAGAAGTATGAAATCAATTGCATCAGTTCGTCTATTTTGCATAGCAACCAAACAGACACCAGAAAATAATTAAAAAAAGAACTGCAAAGGAAATAACAAAGAAAGTTAGCATACCGGTGGCTTTGTGCCGTGGCCTCTGGACAATGTTACGGAAAATAACCCTCGGATCGGTCTCTCCAGCCCATCTAAAAAATCCCAGAAAGAAACAAGAATTACGAGCAGAGAACAAAACCACGCGTATTGATCAAGAAGTTAAAGGCAAAGTTAGGGTTTGCTAGGCGAAGGTTTGATATACCCGACACGGAAATACGAGGCGCCATTGTCGATAACGATGGGAGTAGATGAAGGGAAGAAATTGTAGTCTGCTTGTCTATGAATCTGCGATATGAACG
Source organism: Erythroxylum pedicellare (assembly GCA_027563575.1). Lineage (NCBI taxonomy): Eukaryota > Viridiplantae > Streptophyta > Magnoliopsida > Malpighiales > Erythroxylaceae > Erythroxylum > Erythroxylum pedicellare. The sequence goes on along the minus strand of JAOQMP010000210.1, from coordinate 16,619,552 downwards.
GCATAGTCTCCTCAAGTTTTACGAGTGAGGGGTATGGCTAGTGGCTAGTACGAGAACGAGACGCCAACACTTGCAGGGAAGGAAACCACCTCTCGTTTAAGTTAAAGACCAGAATAAACCCAACGGGGCGATCTAAAGCCAACAGTAACACAACACGTGCAGTTTATTCGGAAACCGTAAAATGAAATTCTTGTTCATGTTGGGCTTAGGCACAAAACGAAAATTCCATATTGAATTTGAGCCCATAGGCCTAGGATTCTGATGTCGGGAAAAATAAGATTCAAGACAAGTCCTAAAGCCCACTTGTCCAATTGATTGGTAATGTAATAAAGTCAATCACTTAAACGTGCACATTCCTCTACCATAACCAAACTTCAAAAAACGCAACACGTGGTCCCGATTCAAGCCCAGGCTGCTGGCTCCGAACCCGAACCTTCTGGCCGCCGCTTCGTCATACTAGTACAGACAAGGAAAATGCTTGCCAAACCACGGAAGCATAAAATAATGTCATTAAGAGCCTGCCCAATTTTTCTTCCGTTCCTTCCACCACACGGTTGGGTAAGTCAAAGAGCACCTTCCCGAACAAGCTTGTAATTGGAATTTTATTTTATTTATATGTGTATGCATGCTTCGTGGAAACACAAACTTTCTGAGAGTAACATTATGAAAATGGAAGTGAATGAAGGATGGAGAACGCCCAGACACGGCGAGTCTAGGATCCCAGCAGTGTTTTTATGTCCGCCGGCACCAAAGAAGAAACCAGTTTATATGAAGAGGAGGGATCCTCCCAAAGATGGCTACTTTCATCCCCCTGATCTTGAAGCTCTGTTCGCAGTTGCGCCAAAAAGGGAAGCTTATGCTTGAGGCTTGATTAGGGAGAAATCCTTATATGCTAGAATTTTAGCGCTTTGCTTTTGGAGCTGGGCTCCTGATTACTTAGGCTCTGGGAACTGTTTTTTTGTTTATTCCTTTTTCTGATGGGCAATATTGGCAGAAGTTGTTTAGATTATGACTTCTGGTAATATATATATTCTGATAATTAGTCTTCGCCGCGAAAGCATCATTTTTTAATAATCGGGCAGCAAAGCCTTGAATCGTGACTATTGTGGGTTTCACTATTTGCGGTCTTGCAACGCGAGCGGTGAAGGTTTCACACCTGCCACGTTCATAGTGTAGGTGGATCATTTCGCCTTCAAACTATTGGGGGCCTAGCCGTCAGGTTTTCTTCCGTGCAGATTGGGTAGTGGCAATTAAGTAACAGTAGGCTACTATTAAGATGGCCTCTATTAGATTAAAATCTCTGAACCAACAAGCAAGCATAGTTTAGATAACCAAGATGAGGATCCTAACCGAAGTCGAGAAAGGCATTTGCAACCAACGAACCGTAGTTAGACTGGTTATGGACAACCTCACCGATAACTTGAATGGGGTGTGCTCTTTCTCTCTCTCCCCCTAACAACTCATTAGTTCGTTTTCAGTTGTAACAGACAAAGTATATTGACTAGACTGGAGCTTGATGCTTATGGTTCATTTGGTTCTAGTTTTGATGAAGGGAATGAGAAAGGTGTTGGAATTTTAACTTCAATAATAATATTGCTCGACTCTTAGTTATGGTGATTTATGTGAGAGTCAATGTTACTATGCTAATCTATCAAAATTGTGTGGGAAAGATCGACCCTTTTTTAATATTTATTAATTCTTCAGTTTTGCATGATAATTTCTTGTTAAAGGGCTTGAAAAGTTTGTATTTTTCTCGTTTCATTGCATCAAGTGTGCTTGTATGATGAAAGGGTTGTTGGATTATAAGCTATAGTTTAATGATAAAATATTTTAAATATAGTCTTTTTTTCCCATAATGTATATAATGAAGTTTTTACAAATGAAAATATGGTGAAATTATAATTATGAGATTCATATTGCAGTTATTATAGATTATATCTAAAATGTTCTTAGTCATCACATTAATAGAACATAAAAACACTAACATACATTATGTTTTTCCTTACGAAAGAAGTAGTCAATCTCATAGATTAAAAGTATGAAGATACTTAAATAAACGTGTGAGTGTTTGGTAGAGAACAAATTTATTGAATTGACCTTATATGAGAAATTCATTTAAAATATTACTTGTATGTTTATAGAGATTCTCATTGTGATGATTATATAAATGATTATTTGACTTGAGGTCTCCAAAGTTATCTTATATAGGAATTGTTACATTTTGATACTATTTATAACATATTCTAATCATGGGTAGTTCAGTTGATAGGCATTAGATGTAACATAAACCATGTGGAGGTAGTTGAGTGATTAAGATAAGATTTACCACCCTAAAGTAATTAGGGAGAATGTTTTACTCTTTTCGATTAGTATTTATTCGAGAAATCCTTGGTCAAGGTAGAATGTCATTTTGTAAATAGTTACAAATGTCATTAATTAACTCAAAAACTAATAGTGGAGAACTAATATGATTGGAGTCAAAATATAATAGAGAATAATTTCATGCTCTATATGTAATTGGAACATTGTATGATAAAATGGGTAAATTATACGGAAAAATCATGCATAGAAAGGTTAGTTAAAACTACTTTTGATATTCTTAAATATTTTGGTAATCATGATGTATTACTAGATGCCAATTTTGATATATAGATATAAATTGTTTAATTAGAGAATTAAAGATAAATTAAAGGAGTTTAATTTATCTAATCCTAAATATAATTTAGGGTTATAATTTGTATCCATTGCCAAAATATTCGGGAACTTATTGG
>JAOQMP010000210.1:16580574-16596572 GCA_027563575.1 Erythroxylum pedicellare | reverse complement strand
CTATTTATAGTTTTTGCAAGAAGAAATTTTGTTGTCACTTGATCATCAACTTTTTGTTACACAGATTATTGTCAATATAAACGTAACAAATTAATGGTAATTATTTCTTGTTATAATAACATATTAAAATTGACCACTCTAATGATAATTTTGTCATTATTGTACCCAGTTTAGGGACTAGAAAATAATTGTCACGGTTTTTTAATATTATTATTTGCAAACAAATTTAAATATTTTCTTATGAAATATTTGAACTACAGATATTGATAATCCAAAAGTAATATTTTACATATCAATAGATATTTTCTAAACATAATTTTGAAATTTTATCAAATAAAAAGCAAAATAAATAAATGAAAGATTTAGGTTCCTTGAGCTATTTTTTGAGCCTTAAAGTTTCCTTTGATGATTCAAGTTACTACTAATCTTAGGCTAAGTATGCTACTGATCTTATCTTTCGTGCTAGTCTCACTAACATTAAAGGGTTGCTTGGTTATGGGGTATGAGAATAAGTTAATGGGAATGGAATGAATGGTAATGGTTGGTTGGTTATTATGATTGATTGAATAGTTTTTTCATACCTAAGTTTTAGGTAATGGTCCATACCCTCTATGTGTCGGAGGAATGGATTTGATTCTTACCAACAATAATATTTTTTAATTTTTTATTAAATATAATTAAAGTGTATTTAATTAAAATATAAAATATAATTAATTAATTGAATTAATTAAGATAAAATCTAATTAATGCAGTAAAATAATTAATCAATATAAATTCTAATTAATTAATTAAAGTCTAATTAATTAAAATATAATTAAGATGTAATTAATTAATTAATTAAAATATAATTAATTAATTAGTTAACTACAATGTAATTAATTAAAATATTATTAATTAATTACTTAAAATATATCATTTGCATTATCAGAGGAATGTAAATTGTATTAAACTATATTACTTGATTTTATTATAGCAATGGAATGGTGGATATTATGATTGTGTCGATGAATTGCACAATATTTTGGATGATTAAATTATATTTTAAGGATATTATGTAACTAATGATATGTTGATGTAAAAAAATACTAGAGTATTTTTTTCTTCTAGTATTTTTTTCTTCAAGAGCTATTGGAAAGGAAAAACTGTAATATACTTGATTTTAAACATTATGTCAGTATAATTAGGGTGCATAGATTAAAAATAATCATTTAAAATATATTTAAATTTTGATATAAAACAAAAATTTAACAAATTTTTATTTCTCAAAATTTTTAACAAACTAACCACTATCAATGGTAATGGTAATCATTCTTTTATCTTAACTAACCATCGTAATTATAATGATTATATCCATTCTCATTCCTATTTTCATTGCCTTTGTGAACCAAACACCCTCTTAGATTATTTATTGAGTCACTTTACTATTTTTATCTGGATTAAATTACGTGATTTAATCGATAAGTTATTACAAAATCGAAAAATACAATTAATAGTTATCTAATTTTATGAGAAAGGACAAAATTGTCCAACACAAGATTCACATTTGTCTCACAGACTCAGACTAGCATACTCTAAGGTGACTTTTTATAGCAAAATTAGAAGTGAATAATGACGCAGTTTACCATTTTAACATTCATTGTGCATACGTGAAGGGAAAGAGGAGCGATAGCGTGCGCAAATCGAAAGGGAGCTGAAAGGAGGGTGTGAACACTTGGCTTTCCACTGGAGTAAGCAGCTACGCTATAGATTCAAATGCAACATAGCGTCTCTCTCATATTTGTGTATTGTGTTGTCCATTCTTCTACTCATCAGCGAGATTTCTGGGCTGCATATCGGTTATGAATTATCTTTTCAAAACACAATTCTTGGGCTGCTCCTGCTGCACCTAGTCAGAACCCTTTTGTTTTTATGGTGCAATACATGCAATGTTCTTATGGAGCGTTGTCTTTTTCGGTCAAATAACTTAATTTAGCTATCCCATTTGTTTTCAGAATTTATTGTTCTAATGTCGGTATGTGCGAGCTCTATAATGGCTCAGAAGATAATGCAAATTTCTTTCCCCTGTAGGACTAATTGGATTAACATATACAATCTAGGTAAACATATACGTAACTTGAGGTTTTAGGGGAAAAAAAGTAAAGGTTTGTAGGCCACATCCACGTGGCAGGAAGCCTTCATTTCACTTCATGTACAAAAGGAAGATCTCCAGCCAATCAACGTAGAATAGCCCATATAACTGACGCATCTCACATGAGTCTATAATTCTCTCCATCTCCGAGCACGGGATTACTTGGGCTGTTTAATGTATTTCAAGTCTGTGCGATTAATTTTTACCTATATATTTATGTAAATCTTACGTATATGTTATATATATACATATACGAAAATTAATGAAACAGGGTTAAAGTAAAATAAAAGATCTGTTCCCATCTCAAAGACCAATATCATAAAATAACATGTTTGCTTCAATTCATTAGCTGTTCATGCTATGATTTTGATTTGGAGAAATTGATCATCTCTAATCTCGGGTTGTGTCAATATGCCATACCTAAAATATAGTAAACTATTTATCTCAATCTGACAAAAGACACAACCACATACGTACATGGGCATATTGAATAGTTGTTGCTGTAAAAGACAGGACCACCAAAACCATTAAGCGCGGTGAAGCAGCAGCGTCTGGCGTACAAGGACGATGTCTGTGGGCAAATAACTCCACTTCTCCGTGTTTGACGCGTTTCTTTATCGCTATTCCCCAACGTCCGTACATTTGCAGCCAAATCAATGTCACGTCAATTCCCCAACTCTTTCCCGCTCTCTCTACGTTGTATTGTACCTAAAAGAATGCCCATTCCCACCACCTTCCAGGTTCTAACTTCACATAGATTGACTAAAGTTTCAGAGTGAACACGAAAGGCTACACTTTAATAGTGTATGAGCATATTTTATTTTATGAGACTGCAGGTTCTAACGTATAAATAAATATATTTGACCGTTAATTCAGATAACCTCCAGGAAAATCTGTAATTTCTCGTTCTGGATTTTTCCAGTTCAGAGTGGAAACTTTTCCTGTAGCCTTGTTGGACATTCATGCTCTGTCCAAAAATTAAGAAGGTTCCGTGCAATAATTAGCAACTTTTGTAAGCTTCTATAATTCATATTTCATAAGTATTAAAAGGATTGAAACTAGACATGCTAAAGAAGAGTCCTCATCTCCAACCAAAAACTATGTATAAAATATTTTTAGTCTTTATTACCTTTCAATGTATCTATTCCTTTGAATAATAAACTACTCAAACATTTTTGAGTAGGCGAAGGAAAATATACTAAGCTAAGAATACAAGGATAATTGCAAAGGGAGTCTCTAAGTACAAACTATTCCATGAAACCAAAACTAGAACACTGGATATTAGCAACAAAATTAAAGAAGACAATAAAAATACCTATAAATTGAAAGCTTGAGAGTCGGTTAACTTTGTTTCGCACACCAAATATCAGGTAGAGAAGGGCTCATATGAGCCTGGATACTATGATTTGTGATAATTTATCTTATTTAATTATAGGTGTTTGTTGCTAAAATTTGGTGATCTTAACAGTTTTTTTGGAAAAAAAGTTTCTGTTCCTTTCTCTCTATCAAGAATAAGTATCACATTAAGGATTAGTTTGAAGATTTTAGAATTTTGTTGATAAGTGAAGTGTATTTGTTTTGTCTATTGCAAAAATTATGACAAACTTGTAGCGTGTCGTCCAGCTTTGCACAATGTATCTAGTACAAAAAAGACTTTGAATGACTACAAAAGAATAACAAGCACTTAATTTATTTAGGATCATATTTATAAAGAGAGTAAAGATTAAGCTAGGATATTATTCATTTCAGTCTGTCAAATATTTTGAACTTTTTTTTGTGACTTGCCAAGTCACCTAACAAAGGAGGTTTTAGAAGAATCTCTACTAAATTACACTAGCTTTTCTTTAATAAATTTAGACAAGATTTATTAGTAAATATTTTGGAATTATAATTCATCCAAATTACTTTTTCTTCATCTTCTACATCAAATCCATAATTTGAAACATGCTTTATTATGTGATTAAAACCTTTAAATTTGCAATTATATTATCCATCACTAATAGTAAAATTAACTTTGATTTTGAGGGATATTAAAATTAAGATTTCTTTACCCTTGAATGATGTATAAAGGTCCTAACTCATTAATTTGCGTTTGAATTATGTACTCATAACTTCTAGTCGAAAAGGAAAAATTGTGCAATAATATTAGCTAGAGTGACCCTTGTTCTAATCTTTTGCTAGTAATTTTTAAACAGATTTATGTGACACTAAGTGGGAGAAGTCCACACACAATTACAAGGACATGACACCCCCAATAGCTTAGAAAAACCAATAATCCATTTTCATAAGTGCTGCACTAGCGTGTGAACTGAAATTCTTACTCTCATTATCCTAATTTTTACAGAGACTTTGCAAAAAACTCCAAGTTCGCTCACAAAATACGCCAAAGTCTAAATACTGTAGTTAAACTCTCGTAATTCAACTCAACCTTAACAAATCCCTCGTGTTTAAGGTATTTCCTACAAATGTAAAGTAAACCCAAGAAATTTACTAAGCCAATACAACGGAATGGACAACCATAAGAAGAGAAAGATGCACATAACTTTTCAACAAAATTGCCAACCTATATATTACTCACAATTGGTACAAGGATACAAAGCTCCAACTCTCTCTCTAATAAATAAAGCCTTACTCAAATGAGCTATTTATAGGCATTTAGAGGCTTGTTGGGCAATCATACAAGAAAGTGAGCACAATGCTACTCAGCCATTAACTTGGTTGGTGACTGACATCCCCAACCACTTTAGGCACTACTTTAGTGGGTGGTTTACATAACTTACCACTATCCCACTCCTAAGTCAAAGCAATATGTGTAAAACGTTTACAAGACACCTCATCCGTGTTCTTTGCCATGTCATTCCCCTTTCTTGATGATTCATCCCACTGACTTTGCCACATCACCCATGATCTTCATCTAAAGGTGAAGGTTATCCAAGTTCCGAGCTAATTCGCATATGGTCCGACCAACACGCACCTATGGTCTAATCCGTTTGTCTATGGTCCACCATTTCGTCCTTAGTTCTACCAAAGATATCATAGGCAAATCCAACTCGCCCTAGCCACTAAGCTAATCAACGCCCTACTGTCTGTCAAAGCTAACTGTAGCTTAAACCATGCTTGATCTTACTTGGTTAAGTTACCTTGGTTTCATTTGGCATGCCTTCTTAATGCCTAATACATGCTAGACGTTGGCCAAAGCTCATCAATGGCTACCAAAAAGGGCCCTACAATGTTAAAGGGCTAGCAAACCACCCCTACTAGATGAAACCGACGCCCTCGTCGGAATAAATTAAAGGTAGTGATTTACTTGGACTTTGAATTGCCACAAGGTTATGTCTTCTTATAAGTAGCTTTCGAGAATGGTTTATTCTTCCATTGAATCAAGAACTCTGTCCTTAGATTCTTCTTGTGATGCCCCAATATTCGATAATCCAAAATCTTCTTAGTTTGCTCATCGAATTGCTTCCTTACCACCAATGAAGCTCTCTTTACTTAACTCCTTTTAAGATCTGTTGAATCCTTATGATATGGTTTAAAGAAACTTACATTAAAAGTAGGATGCACCTTTAAATGCTTGGGTAACTTAAGGCAATAAGCTACATTTTCCACTTTTTCAAGAATCTCGAATGACCCATCATACTTTGACACCAACCCTCGATGCACCTGCTTGCTACTAATCTTCTTCCAAATTTGGGGAGTAAGTTTGAGAAGTACCTTATCCCCGATGTCAAAATCAGGTGGTCTTCTCCTTTGATCCATATATTTCTTCATCTGTTTGAAAGCTTTACGAAGACTGTCCCTTATTTCATCCAACAATTCTTATTTTTCCTTTGCAAAATGATAAGTAGTTGGACACTTTCGACATTTTTTGAGCTATTTAGGGAGGAATGAGTGGTTATTATCCCAAAATAACTTTAAAAAGACTTTTGTTTGTTGTCAAGGATCTGTGCAAGTTATAACAAAATTGTGTAGTATCAAGTAAACTTAGCTAATTTTGTTGACTTGCATTTACATAATGCCATAAGTATTCCTCCAATAAGTCAATGATTCTTTCCATTTGGCCATCTGCTTATGGGTAATTTGTACTTGAAAATTTCAATTCACACCCCATCATGTTGAAAAGAGACGTCTAAAATTGGAAAGTAAATTGGGCATCTTGGTCACTTACTATGTTCACCAGAACCCCAAAGTACTTCATCACATTTTTATAGAAAAGCTCCACAACAAAATCTGAGAGACATGATGCTAAAGTTGGCACAAAGACCGCATACCTGAAGAACCTATCAACCACTACGATGATTGAAGCCATGTCGTCCACCTTTGGGAAACCTCTAGTGAAGTCCATCGAAATTGACATCCATGGTCTTTTCGGAATTGACAAGGGTTGCAACAAACTTACCTCCTTCTGTCTCTCAGGTTTATCCAATTAAAAAATAAGGTGAGTTTTGACATATACCTAAATGTTGTTCTCTATCTTTGTCCAATAGTAAGATCGAGAAAGGAGCACTAAAATTTATTTAACTTCAGGGTGACCAACCTACTGTGAATTGTGCGTCTTCTTCATTAATTGCTTCCGCAACAAACGAAAACTTGGTACGTACAATTGACTATTCTTCATCATGAGCAACCCTTCATCACCAAGCCAAAATGTTTGCACAACACCCTCCTTTACTTGCTTCATAATTCGACCATAAATGTTTTCAAGTGAAGCTACCAGTTTAATTTTCTCTAATAGGTTCGATTTGACTCGAGTGATCACATATATGGCTACAAAGACTTCCTTCGGCTCAATGCATTCTCCACATTGATGTGTCTTCCCGATTTATGCTCCTATACTAAATCATATTCAGCAAGAAACTCTTGCCACTGGGCTTGCCTTGCAGATAACTTCTTTTGGATCCTGAGAAAGGTGTTAGCAACATTATTCGTATGAATCACAAACCTGGTACCCAATAAATAAAACTGCCAAGCTTCAAGGCTATGTACTACTGCTAGTATCTCCTTCTCATGTGTCGAGTATTGTTGCTCGACATCATTAAGCTTATGACTTTTAAATGCCACTGGATGTCCTTCTTGCATCAAGACTCTGCCAATATCTTTGTCCAAAGCATCTGTGTGCACCTGGAAAGGGAGATCCAAGTCAGGTAACTTCAACATCGGTTTAGTTAAAATGGTAGTCTTCAACTTCTCAAAGGCTTCTTGGCATGCCTCTGACTAGTACTACTCCTGTTTCTTCTTTAATAAATCTGTCAAAGGTGCTGCCTTCTTCGAATATCTTATAGTGAATTGATGATAGTAGTTCGCCAAGCCGAGAAAGCTCCTAAGTTTCTTCACCGTCTTTAGAACTAGCCAATCAACAATTACTTGTACCTTTTTAGGATTCATTCGCAGCTGGCCCTTGTTCACCAAGTGTCCTAAGAACTTTATATCTGATTGCGCAAATTCACAATTCTCCATCTTTACAAAAATTTTATGTTGTCATAATTGCTCAAACGCCTTCCTCAAGTGTTGTATATTCTCTACCATGTTGGTGCTATTGGCCACAATATTGTCTAAATAGATCTCCACAAAATTGTCCAAAAGATTGTACAACACATTATTCATCATATTGCAAAAAGTAACAGGGGAATTAGTCAAGCCAAATGACATAACTAAAAATTCATACAAGCCATACCAAGTTACATAAGTCGTCTTTTGCTTGTCACCTTCAACAATTTGCACTTACTAATACCCATTCCACAAGTCTACCTTTGTGAACATTGTAACCCTTGATAATATATCCATCAAGTCTTGAACTAAAGGAATAGGATATTTATTTTTAATAGTCACCATGTTTAAAGCTCGATAGTCGGCACAAATATGTAGGGCTCCATCTTTCTTCTTTTGGAACAAAATTGGATCTCCATAAGGGGGATGGTTGGATGTATCCCACTTCCAAAAATTCATCAAGTTGCTTCCGTAGTTCCACCAACTCTAATGGTGATATTCTATAAGGGGCACAGACAAGAGGTACTGCACCTAACACTAGTTCAATCTAATGATCAACTTCACGACGAGGAGGGAGAGTTTTTGGTAACTCCTTCGACATCACATCCTTGAATTCCCTCAATACTTTTTCCACCGTATCTGGGACTTCTACTGTGTGGTCCTTTGTAATTTCCCATATGGCTACAAGGTAAGTCTCCATACCTTTCTTAAGGCCCTTTTTATACTCATAGTAGAAATATGAGCTACAATTGCTATTTTGTCCATAGTTCCATTACTAGACCTACAAAAATTGATGTAACATGAATTTTGAACATTCATAAATATTATACCTCTAAGATGTGGATATAGCATCACCTTTTCCATCTTAAGAAAGTCGATGCCCAAAATCAAATCAAAATCCTCAAAAGGTATCACCATTATGTTAAACTTCCCACGCCAACTTTCCATTCTCAAAGGAACATTGTATGCAACTCCTACCATAACTTGTGCTTTTGCTGTAGGAGTTTTAATTTTTGTATGGGTCTTACTAATCTTCAACCCCAATTTTTGCACCAATCGTTCTATAATAACGAAATGGGTGGTACCTGTGCCCATTATAGCTGTGAGTTCCTTCCCATTTACCTATATCTTCATATATATAAGGCATTCAAATGGGTTTAATTATGTACTAACTGCATTAAGTAAGCAGATAGGATTTAGCCCAACTTTTAAGTGATTGGTTTCACCATCTGCATCTACTATTAAAGCATTCAACTTCTTCTTTCTTGGGCAGTCACGAATATAGTGAGGTCTACTGCATAAGAAACAACCACGGTTTTTCTTGGAATATTTCTCATCTTGTTTTGGTTGCCTCGTTTGCTTGGACTTTCCTTTATGATCATTCTGCCTACCTTAGTTTTTCTTCTTCTTTCCTTTACTCTTCTTTTGATAATGCCTTTAAATTTTTGAGAAGAGGAAGAGGCCTCAGTTTCCTTTGGCATTCTGAAATCCACTAAAACATTCGTAGCTACAATCACACCCACAACATCCTTGACATTTTACATTTACAACTCCATTTATGCCAAAGGTTGTAATCCCAATATGAAGTTGAATAACTTATGCTCATCTAACATATTCTCAATATTAAACATTAAGGAACTAAATTTCTTAACAAATCCTTTATCGAACCATCATGTTTCAATTGCTTCAATGCTTCCCTTGCAAACCAAGTGGTATTATTTGGAAGGAATTGATCATTCAGCTCCTTTTTCATCCTATCCCATGTATCAATAAGAGAAAAACCAACATTAATTTCAACATAGGCTTAGGTTCTCCACCACAATTTTGCATTTCCATTAAAATACATTGCTGAAACATTCACCTTTTCCGCATCTGACACCTTAATAACTACAAAATAGTGCTCCACATCTCACTAAAAATTCTTAAGTTCTTTAGCATTCTACCCTAAAAATTTTTTGGTTCACGCACCTTTAGTATGGTGTTTTCAACATGTCCTGCATCCACAATTGCAATTGCATTTCTGAGGGCAATCATCTTAAAATTGGCATCCCTTGGTGCTTTAATGAATTCAGCCACTTGATTTCATAATGCTTGGTTTTGCCACTCTAAGGCTTCAAAACGTGATGCGTAAGATAGGACTTCTTCTCCTGTAGGTGTAGGATCAATAAGCACTTCCGCCCTTATGACACACTCAATTAGATTACTATCACCTACCATTGAATCACCAAAAGAACTTTGATACTAGCTGTTACAAAGACTTTACAAAAAACTCAAAGTTCGCTCACAAAATGCACCAAAGTTTAAGTACGGTAGTTGAACTTTTGCAATTCAACTTAACCTTACCAAATCCCTCTTGTTTAAGGTGTTTCCCATAAAGGAAAGTAAACCTATGAAATTCACTAATCCATCACAATAGAATGGACAACAATAAGAAGAGAAATATGCACACAACTTTACAACAAAATTACCAACCTATACATTACTCACAAATTGATAGAAAGGATACAAAGCTTAGACTCTCTTTCTAATAAATGAAGTCATGCTCAAATGAGCTATTTATAGGCATTTGGGGACTTTGTGGGCAAGAATGCAAGAAAGTGGGCACAATGCCACTAAGCCACTAACTTAGTTGATGGTTGATATCCCTAACCACTTTAGGCGCTACTTTAGTGGGTGGTTTACATAACATACCATTATCCCACTCCTAAGTCAAAGCAACATGTTGTAAATTGTTTACAAGACACTCATTCATATTCTTTGCCATGTCATCCCACTTCTTTGATGATTCAGCCGAATAACTTTGTCACATCACGCATGATCTTTATCCAAAGGAGAAGGTTAGCCAAGTGCTGAGCCAATTAACGTATGGTCCAACCAACACGCACCCATGGTCTAATCCATTCTTTCATGATCCACCATTTAAGCACCATTTCTTCCTTAGTCCCACCAAAGACATCTTCGGCAAGTCCAACTCGCGCAACCACTAGGCCAATCAACACCTTATGGTCTGTCAAAGCTAACCACAACTTAAACCATGCTTGATCTTACTTGGTTAAGTTACCTTGGTTCCTTTAGCATGCCTTCCTCATGCTTAATCCATACTAGATGTTGACCAAGACTCATCCTGTAATGTTAAGGAACTAATACCAATCCACGTGAGCTTATCTTAATTGTGTGATTTAAGGTCGAATGTGAATATTGCTCCGGAAATTAATTGACTAAATAAGCCACTTGTATGCAATAGACTCAACCTTGTGCAAGTTGTGCAAGTATGTTCTGAGAACATAAATAGTAAGTAAACACAAACATTGAGAAATATGATGTTTTATATAAAATATATTAGGCACAAATCTCAAATGCATTGAACATCATTTGTTAATATCCATATGAATTTCCCTGTGTAATTGATTGGCAAGAAATATGTTTTAATTAGATTAAATATGATATGTAAAACTTAATTCAACAATTATTATATGTGTCTAAATTTACGTCTATTGTGGCATACTAACACCGAGTTAGATGTGAAAATTAAAAGTTCGAGTATTCAATTGTTACCTTTTAAAGTTTAGATTATAATTGTAAATGTTAGTAAGTTTGAGATTTTTTTTTGTACTTAACTCTTTTAATTTTCTAAACCAATCTCTTTCTTGATAAAAGCACACATTAACGTATTAACATCACTTTATGTAACCCTCCTCGTGGGCTCTTGACCAACTTCAGTTGCACTGTGTAAGATTGATTGTCTATTTTCGTATGTAGTTAGCTATTTCAATCTTTTCCCTGGCCAAGAAGAAAAGTTTACACGCTTTTGGCTTTAAGGGTGACAAATGACAATATCAATACCTCCTAATATGTGACCGAACGAATTTATTTTAAAGAAAGTAACATATTCGAACTTCAATCAAAACAATGGATAATTAATAATTAATTATTCGAAGTAGAGGTGAGAATCATTCGTATATTTTCTTGAACTGATGATATTTTGTGAACACGTTATTCCTGGAAGACCAGCACGATGAACAATAACATGAAGAACTTGACATTCAAAGATTGAATATGGCTGATTCTTGGTAGCTAGAGGTCCCCAGCCAAATTCAAGATATTAGTGCCACCTTATTCCTTCAGCTGTGATAGAGAATGATTTAATATCCCTACTACTACCAGATGAAGATCTCTAATTAAAATAATGAAGCTGATTGTGTATGGAAATTCAAGATGAGATGATGTCAAAGATATACGAACTAAATATGAAATTGTCTAAGCGTGGAAATTAGAAGTAATAAGAGGACGGAAATCTATAATTGGTAGGGAAAAAAGAAAGCATGAAGCTAGGCTGCATGCACTCAAAATTGAAATTGAACCTGAGAGATGAGAACATAAATGGTTAGTTGAATCAAGAAATAAACAATTATACCTCGTCAGTCTGACGAACTAGACTAGACAGAAAACTTAAAAATTGAACCATAACTTGCAACACTTATGCACAGAAGAGAAGCTTTTAAAGGGTCCGAAAATAGTAATTGGGGATCGAAACAAGGAACCTGGAACCCTAGGCCGAGACTTCCCCGTTTCTGATGTATGTGTGGGGGAGGGAAGAAGGGCACAGCCCTGTCAACTACAGTTCCCACCGTTTGAAAATGCTTGTAGAGGACGCAATAGTGGCAATTTATATATAAGCCATTACTATGGTTAAGAAGCTTAATTTCCCACTGTCAGATTGGATATTAGTATTATTCTGCTGACATGTGATAGAGGGAAAACTGACTTGATCAGTGGAGATTAAATATTTTGGTAAATTTGGTACCTAGGATTACGATGTATAACTGTTGCGAGTACACTATCTCTCTCTCTCTTAATTTCCGCAAAATTGATAAATATCTTAGAACCAACCATTTCCTAGTATCTCTCTTACTCGGTCATTGGTGCACTCACACTTTAACATCTGTTAGCGTTATATATATACCCACTAACACTCTTCAAAACCTGAAAAACTCAAAAGCTTTCTTCTGTTCTTTTCGAGTCTCATCCTTTCGGCTTTTTGTTTTGTTCCAATGGAGTGAACTGTTCTCTATATTCTTTCCAATATTTTAAGTTTCTGGAAGTTGTCGGTTTATACATATAGAACAACCATAGATCACTTTTTCTACCAAGCGAGTCTTTCTCGTTTCACATAACTAGACGTGGTCTATTGAACTTTTGAGGTTTCTTTTTTTTATTGTTTCATATGCTCTCTCTTTTTCTCTCTTTACTTTTGTGTCATGGATAGGATTTTAGGGTTAGGATTGGTTCCCCCCTAAAAGCAATCTTTTTGATGAGAGATGGTTGTGATCATAAGGGTTGAGATCTAAAGTAAGCAACAGTCACTGATTGCGGATGGAGCATCATCAAGATTCACAAACTTTAGTAAGGCTAGTGAGTGGCGATCGTCAGGGTTCTTTGGGATCCCTTATTCTCTTCAATCCAATGGCCCTTTGGGTATGGGAATCCTGATGATGCTGCAGCGGCAATAAATGGCTATTTTAATCTCCTTTTTCTTCAGCTAATGCGTAGGTACAAGCCGGCAATACCTATACCGAGACTTTTTAAAGACGGAGGTGAACTCACAAGAATACCTGAAATGCTTTTATAGTCTGCAATTGAGTTTACTGTGACAGGGTTCTTTGGATCTAACATAAGCCGATTATGTTATCACAGGTTAATTTTCGCGATATATGAGTTAGGGCTTTCGGGAGGTCAAATTAAGTTGCACCACTTTTGTGGCCTTGTCATACATATTTCAAGTTATAACATGGTCTCAATAATCTGTGTTTACTGGATATGTCTTTATTCACTGACGATTGTTGATGGGTTTTATATGCTTTTTTCTTCTCATCAACTTTCCTCAGATGCTATTTCGTACTGCCATAGTGGCATCGCCTGTCCTCGGTAGGTATATGTCTGTACTTTTGGTAGAAGAAAAGACTTGTACCAGGAGAAATCCATTGTCTACTTTTATTTCAAGAATTTCTTTCCCATGTACTACTCTCCATCTCTTTTCTTCTGTCTACATGTTATCTGACGAAAGCTCTCAAATCGGGCGGACCATGATTTTGGTATAGTGTGCGTCCCGATTACAGAAGGCGTCATACGAAATTTTGGTTTTATTTCTCTACAGATATAATTGCCCGTTTGTTTTATCCTTTGGCCTTTAGATGAAGATCTGAGGTTTTCATTTGTCATTTTGTGGGTTTAAATTATAGATTTCACAGAACTATGGATATTTTATATGTTTTCTGGTATCTAATTTAGTTTTACAACCGTTTGTTTCCAGGTCTTGGGAAGATTTCTGATTAAAGCAGAAGTACCAAGCTTTTTTTACGTGCCACCCGTAGGGCATGAATGATTTGTCCTTTATTTGATTTGGGAACATAACATCCTAATTCTTGTAGAAGAAACCATAACATCGCTTATGATCCATGCAGGATTCATCGTTTGATTACCCAAGCTCACTTGGTTGTTCACTCGATGTTCTTTGAATTAAAAGATTTTATATCCTGCTTATTGATCTCAAACTCATAAAGTTGTTTCCTTTTCTTTGTATTTGTTGAAACAGTGCGAGTTGATCAATCAGTAAGCTGTTTAAATACCAGATAAATGATCAAAATCCGTTAGGAAATTAATTATCTGTTGTGGTTTTTGGTCTAAGATTTTCAATTTTGTGATCTGGCAGAATTAGAGGGAGAAAGCATTCATGTTCGTCGAGGTTTAATTTATGATAGGATTCAGAAAGCGTAGCTCCTTTTTTTTTCATCTTTGTTTTTATTTGCTATGTAAATGGCTTTGTATTTAATTCGACTTCACTGTTTTCCTGACCAAGAATATGAATCCCTCATTTTCTCAAACTTCATAACATTGATCCCCTTCATTGATTTCTGTATAATTCTGTAAATCATCCTTTAATTCTCTTCCGTCTTTGCAGTCTCAGCTCAGATCAAATTTACTGGTACGGTACCCTTCACCTCTTACCGTTGAATGTCTCACTGATTTGTGGAAATTCTTCCATGTCTTTAGGTTTCCTGTACTGGGTTGAAACCTTACTTCGGATTGCTCTTGTTGTAACGATCTTATCTAACCTTGAAGGGAACTTTACTTGAGGTGACAGCCATTCTTGCAAGTGAAAATAAAACGAAATTCTGGGAATGGAAAATGACATTAGACTGATATTTTTCTGCACGCAGACTACTTGAAAGACAGCGGTTCTTATTTATACATTTTAAAAGTTGAGTGTTGCAGTGAGCGAGGATTTAATGATTTTTCTTACACCAGGAAGAAACAATGCTTTATTGAAGATCAATGCTTTATTTGTGGCGGCGCTGAAAGATCACACAACGAATTATCTGGAGTTGTTGCAATTATGCATTGCTTGCATCTCATACTAGAACAAGTGTTGGTTATGTTCTAATAACAAAACCTTAATGCAAAGAAAACATTGGACAATGTTATGTTCCACTTGTACCTGTCACAGTTTGCTGGCAATCTTAAACAGCAATGAATCTCAGTTTGACAACATTGGAGACCTTGCCTACTTGAACCTCGTAAAATAACACAAATGGGATTTCAAGGCTCTGGTTTACCTTAATGTCTTGTGGCCACAGTCTGGTGACAGTTTATAGATGGCTCCACTCTCCGTCTAAAGGATAACCTGAAATACTTCCCATGGATAAAATTTTAATTTATGGCTATCCTGGATTTTTTTCAACATTAATTGTTTACTTGGGTCATTGAACCAACACGATTTCTTCTGGGAAGATATCTCCATCCCTTACTAATTCGTAGTGCATTTTCATGCTGAAGAAGGTATAAACTGTCAAATTCTGTATATTTATTTCTGGATAATTAAATGGATTAAAAATTTTGTGATTAATTTTGTTATTTTAGGAATAGATATGATAATTGATATGGTTAATGACAAAAATATAAAACAATCCAAAAGATATGTGAAAGGAATTTTTTTTACTTCTATTAGTTTGTTCATCATTATTTTTTTTTGATTGCTATCGTCATATCTTATCTAAAATACAATTAAGCAGGTATTTCTTGTTTTGATTCGTCTTCATCAATTTTTTTTTTTTTTGTCATTGTCACTTTCCACCTCTAATCCGCAACATAAACAAGCAAGTATTTTAAGGAGCGATTGATTCGCACGTGAGAATAATAATAAGAATAGGAATGAATATAGTAAGGAATGAAAATGGATATTATCATTATAACTATGATAGTTAGTTAAGAGGAAGGAATAATTATTATTACTATTGATAGTGGTTGGTTTGTAAAAAATATTGAGAAATAAAAATTTATTATAATTAATTAATTAATTATATTATAATTAATCAATCAATTTTAG
>JAOQMP010000210.1:16547651-16566178 GCA_027563575.1 Erythroxylum pedicellare | reverse complement strand
TTAAAGTGATCCAAGCAAAATTGTATCAATTAGTGACTATGATCATAGATGGTATTTTGAATGTGTTTGAAAAGTAAGGAGAACATTTTGAATATTTGAGGAATTTAACACTGATGATAATAATATCATTTGGAATTAGATTTGTCGAGTGCATAATGAGGTTTCATATCAGAGATTAGGATGAAATCCAATGCAGTATAATAAAGCAATTTCATATGTATAGAGATAGTTAAAGTTTCATGGATTGAATTATTCGAGATATCATTTAAAACTTGCTGCAATTGTGATTGCTTTGAAAACTTGGAGACATTATATGTACAGAAACATTTTGGGATATATATGAATTTACAGATTAGTAAAGATTGAGGTAATTATTGAGTTTGAAAGGGATTGTGCAAATGAATATTTTCAGTAAAGCTATGTTGTAAATCGATGCATTGAATAGAAAATTAAATAGTGATGTACACGAATTCAGATATTGAGGTTATCAAATCTAGTGCGATGAAAAGTGTAGAATGTCGAGCTAAAAAGGGAAAAAATGGAAGTATTACTAGCTATTGAAATTTAAAATTAGTTTTGCATAAAAGGATTGGCAAAGCCTAAATTGAGGATTCAGAAATGGTGAATCTTATCAAGGAAATTGAAAATGAATCTAAAATTTTAAGTTTGAATCGGAAAAATGATATTTTGTGATTGAAATATGAAGTATGCGTAACTAATTAGGAAGATTGAGTAAAGAGATGGTTAGAGAAACACAATAACAACCTATGATATAGATCCTTAGGAATACATCGAAAGAGCATTTGATGGCTATAGAACCAAGTGATTACATATTGAAGTTACCAATAGTGTTGACTATTGGAGACAGGTGTAAAGCTTATATTTATGAAGTTCATAGGAATATGAGATTAATGTATAGTTCAACTTGTCTGTAGGCATAACAATCATTATCTTGTTGATACCATTATAATATTTTATAAGTTTTCAAATGACAAAAAGGATCGTTTGTCCTTACATTGAAATGAAGAGGGCCAAAAAATGATTAAAGGCCATAATAAGTTTGAGATACTGTTAGTGAGTGGAATGAATCAGTAATAAGAATAAAGTAACTTATGAAAGACGAATGAAATTCTAGTGGATCACCCCAAAGTTATGGAATATAGCGAGACAAACTTAAGAGTTAAGTGCATTAGCAATAAAGAGATGTGCAATACTAAGTGAGAGATGAAATATTAATATGATCTGAGAAGGAAGCATTGTTAGCACTTGAAGTGAAAAATTTGAGCAACCTGAATTATATTAAGGAAACTGCTTAGATAATGTGATACATGAAGAAGTGATTAGGAGAAATATTAATTACATTGATCATGGTCAATTTGAAGACATTATTCGGGTGATGAAGTTATATGCGAAAATGGAGAAGCATATGAGGAAATAATATCCCTACATTATTGATCAATCAGATGAGAATTTCAGGGACGAAATTTTTTTTGAGTGGGGGAATTTTAACATCCCATCCCTATATTAAGGTTAGAATTTAGATTCCAATAATTGATAAATAACAATGAAAGGATAGAAAATTTCTTTTCATGCTCATGTATAATGTCAGCATATGTGCATATGGATTTGAATTCTTACACACATGAAAATAATTGTACATGTACTCATTAACATTTTGGGTATATTGAATAGTAATGGGATAGATTGAGAATTGTGGTTATAGTGAATGAGTTAAATGAAATGGAGTAGAAAGACTAGAAATAAAAATTTAAGTGTTGGACTTAGTGAAGGAAAATATGTTGTTATTGAGAATATATGGTATGGAATTTTTAGATAATGGAGTCGAAAGTTATGAACCTCATAAGGGAAGATGCTCGGGAGTATGGATTGTATCATTTGATGACGTATCATCTTGTGAAGATGCTTCATCTGGTGAGGACGGATCATCTTGTGAAGACGCTTCGTCTTGTGATGATGTGACATCTTGTGAAGACACTTCGTCTGGTAAGGACGCTTCATCTTGTGACGATGTGATATCTTGTGAAGATGCCTCATCTTGTGATGACGTGTCATCTTGTGAAGACGCTTCATCTTTTGAAGATGCTTTGTCTTATGAAGACGCTTCATCTAGTTAGGATGGATCGCCTTATAAAGACGTCATATCGTCTGATGCACTGTTCATTTTGTATCGTCTGGTGCATTGTTCATTTGTATCATCTGGTGCACTATTCTTTTGTATCGTCTAGTGTACTGTTCATTTTGTATCATCTAGTGCACTATTCATTTATATCATCTGGTGTGCTGTTCATTTGTATCGTTTGGTGCACTGTTCATTTGTATCGTCTGGTGCACTGTTACATTTTGTATCGTCTGGTGTACTGTTCATTTTGTATCGTCTGGTCCCATTTTTGACCTTATAGAAGATTGAATTTGTCTTCTAGGTCTTTTTAAAAGTTGTAGGCCTTGAAGTTCTCTTTGGAACCATCTAAAGAGCACCTTAATCTGAGTTCTCTAGAGAAAGTTATGACCATTTTTCCAATTCATCTAACCCTTCATCCGGGTTCATCTGATCCTATCGTGTAGTCCCACTTTTGACCCTGTAGATGGTAGAATTTATTTCAAGGCCTTCATTAAGGTTGTAGATCTTGAAGTCCCCTTTAGAACTATATAAAGAACTACTTAATCCGATATCTCTAGAGAAAACTATGCTAATTGCAAGATATCTTCTATGTATTGTTCATAACCTTCTTCTGGTCCCTATTCATCTTGCATTGTCTAGTCCAAATTTGACTCTCTAGACGATGAAATTTGCCTTCAAGGTCTTCATGAAAGTTATATACCTATAAGTCCTTTTTCGAACCATCTAAGAATGACCTTGATCTGATACCTATAGCGAATGTTATTCTTGTTGCCCCAAAAGAAAAAGGTTCAACATGATTGAGGATATAATCTTGTTTGATTCTTTCAGCCATAACCTTATCTTCCGACCTCCAATTGGAGTGATTATTATACCAATAGATTCCTAACACATTTATCTATCTCTCCACAAAAAAGTTGGCAACATTCTGAATCGAATTGAAAAAGGTTGATGAAATGAAAGTGTGGAATCTGTTGGAACAGTGAAATAGGATTATCTTACTAAACATACTTCAGTGTTTTGATTATATCCGGATCTATAAGATTCCAAATGAGACGATTTTTGATTTGAAGTAAATTAGAGACATAAGACATAGGGAAACATGTTCTAGAAGAAAGTGTTACGAAATGACTTCAGTATCAGGGTCAAAGAGAACATGCAAAGTTAACCCGAAATGATGTTTTTATAGGAAAAGTTTGAAAGCGAGTAAGGGGTTATAACTTATAATTTCAGTAGTTTTATTAAGACCTAAACTTAATTATAGATTACAAATAAGTAAATCTTAATGAAGGGAAGTGGATAAGTGGATGAGAATTGGAAAGGTGTCCTAGATAAAGTTAAGCTTTATTAACCTTGAAAGACAAGCTGCTGTTCTTGTCTTTATCCTTCTTGAAACTTCTTTCTCTAAAGTTCCTCTAACACAGAGTTATCCATTAAATTTTCACCAAAGTTAAATCTTGCTTTTCTCTGATTATCATCACTTCTACTTTGATATTTCTTTCTTCTACTCCAAGAAAAACCAAACCTTCTGTCAACTTTCAAGTTGATATATATGGTTGCATGAGAGATTAGGGTTACATGATTGCTGCAGATGTTGGAGCTTCAAACAAGTAAGCTTGTTATGATTATGTGTTTATATATGAACTGAAGCATGCATCGTGAGTTCATTGTAAAATGGTTAGGAAACAATGATATTCATATTTTCTGGAAAGTGAGTGAGAAAAATTAAGGTATACTGTATTTGTTGATTTTCTGTGGATTTGATGACCGAAATGTTATGAGATAATGTTAATCTAGTTTTGGAGTTGAAAGATCAACTAAAATGTGTATGTGATGAGAATAGAAATTTTTTTGGAGAAATGATTATGTGATATGTTGGGCTGAAATGAAATATGAGTGAAGAGGAAATATTGAGTTTAAGCAGAAAGTTGATAGTGATATATACATGTATATAAATACTTTGTTTTTCCTCTTCACTAGTCAGATACGGGTATATATGGGAAAATTTGTGGATGAGTTATTGATGTCAAAGTACTAAAGGATTGAGGTTGTGGTTCAAAAAACTGATGAGTGATTAAGTTATGAAATGAGAATGAGCATTTGATATGAAGTTTACTAAAGTACCCGGGATTGTCATTGAGCATGCATTGTACATAGTCCATTTATACAATTGTGCATAAATAAATGCTTATAATTGTGCCATTATTAATGAGTGTGCAATGTGTGTCTTGCATAAATAGGTTGTGTAGGTTAAGTGTCTATATTCAGGCGTTTCCAGAATTTGGAAGCAAATGCTAACCTGGAGCATACTGTGAGTATACCAAGATCATCTCATTTCATTGTTTGTTTTATATTGACTTTTGTATTGAATGACTATATGAATGATGATTGTATTGTGTTGGTTTCTGGGCAGAAGGTCCAATTATGATGTTGATAGGGATATTGAAGTGCTACTTATATGTGAATGAGATGAAATAAGTGTGCATAATATGATTGTTAAATGTCAGAACATGGTCTAATGACAAATGTGTTTTGAATGTGCAGTTGCATATGAATGAAAGTGTGATTCTCAACTTTAATATTGAATGCCGGACTAAGGTCCAATAATATGTGAATGTGAGTGAATGGGATTATACAAATGTAATTGATGCATTCCATTTCATGAATGCATGAAACATAAATGACAGTTGTGACCAGAGTAGCTACTGATCAGAGCTTAAAGCTCAATGTGTGAAAAAGAGCCTTAAGCTCAAAATTGATTGAGAGCCTAAGGCTCACTATGTAAAATGAGCCTTGTATCCCCCAAACGAATAAGGGATAGTTAGTAATCAACCCAGTATCCAATAGATACGAGACAGTTTAGGCACTCAGTCACAACAAAGTAACAAATGGAAAGTGGGTCTCATGTGCACTACATATGCATAAGATGAATGATTAAAGTGCATTGAATGTGAAGTGTGAAATGTTGTGAATGTGAATTATGTGTTATGTAACTGGGTGAGTCATTGATGATGGTCACTCATTGAGTTTGCAAAACTCACCCAAAATTTGTAAATATTTTTCAAGATCAGAAGAATACCCCATTAGGCAAACTGGAGTATACCTACAGCATGCAGTAAGAGATAGAGGTTGCGATTAGTTCGCATATGCATTATATTTCTTTATTTTTGTATTAAATTGTATATTTTGTGATCTTTTGTACAATATGTATTCCAAAAAGTTTTGTACAATGTGTATTTGAATTATGTTGAAATGGAAAAACATTTTGACTAAAGTGTTTTGTATTTATAATAAGCCCTAATTAGCTATTGAAATTCTATTGATTGTATTGTGTTGATTGAAAATGTTTATGAATGAAAGTGGGCCCGAAGTGGTTATTGTTTCTGCGTATGTTTTTTGTTGTTTCAAAAAAAAATTTGTACCGACTTTTAACTGACTGAGTGCCCTACCCTCGCGGGGCATGGACTTGGATATCACCCATGATGTTAGGTTCGAGTCCTGCGAGAGTGGGGTGCTATAGGTTCATAGGAGAAATCAAAGCCAAAGAGCATATTTAGGCATATCTACATCTTGTGTTGTTGATTCTCTCTTTATAGATTGGTTATATTATCCTTTTCTTATTATTTTAGGTATTTATGTAAAAATGATTTGAATGCTTTCATTAGATTGTTTTTATATAAATCCATTGCCCAAATATAGAATATAGTACATAATAGTTATATTTTCGATTCATTTTTGGTAAACTAATGGTGATGAATCATTAGGGATAAAATAGTATAGGTTAAATGACCTTAGCTTATGTGGTTGTTGCTTAGATTAATTTGTTTTCCTAGTTCATAATGTAGCTATCCTACTAAATCTAGAGAGCTTATTCTAGGTTTTTTGATAGCTAGGTTTAGTTTAAGAGCTTATTTTGATTAAAAATGACCTAAAGGAATATCGGAGTTAATAAAGATTATTGTTAAACAACAGTTAATAGTTTCTAAGATAGGTATGAGAATACAAGACCATTAAGTATGCTTATTTGTGCGTAGGCCTAGATTGAATTGAGAATCATATTCATTAATTTTCTCACTTTTATGCTGTTTAATTTGATTTTCTTTTATTAGTACAATTTTACTTTGTATTCTTATTCAAATTCAACCAAATGCCTCCTCCCATATCATAAACACCTATTATTTTCATTACAAAAGCTATATATACACTCCTTGTGGATATGATCTCTATCACTATCCCTGGAAACATTGCTAAAAAATTGATTGGTTATTTTTATACCAATATGAATTAACCACAAGTGTATAATGTGGTTGTAGTTACCACAAGCAGGTATAGGTCGAATCCTATGAAAACAATGAATATTAGTAATTACCATTATCCTATTGGAGATTCTATCATATGCTAATAACTCACATGAGACTACTAACAACTAATCTTAGGTTAAAGTTTCTAATATTGCTTTATCGATTTGAGAATTCTACTATAAGGTCTGACCCTAATCTAGAGGATTTATATAAGGTTAGACCTATCTTAAGATTTGCAATCAACCCCTTTCACTTATGGTAGATATATTCATACACAAGATTTTGCAATCTTTATGCTATGAAATTATAGTATGTACTAGTATTTTGGATCTATCAGAACATATATTAAACACACAATTGAATCACAATAGATCAATCAAATAATTACATTAAATAAAAGAGTTAAAACATATTATAACACAAAATAAGGTTCATCACACCTAGAAACTAACAAGGAATTTAGTTACAACTAGTAGAAAATGAAATCAAACATAAAAAGAAATGTAAAATAAAGAATTTATAATTTTAAATCTCCCTTCTTTTTTGTCGAATGTTCTTGCAAGATAAAGGTTCGATGTTGTAGTCTATTAGATCTGTCGATGATTTCTTTTCATTTTCCATGTCTAGAGATCAATATTGCCCCTTATGAATGATCTCTAAGTCTAAAATCACCTTTTCTAATTATGCTCCCCTCTTTTTCCTTCACTCATGTCTTTACTCTTTTTACAGAAATTTTTAGGGTTCTGGGAGATACATGGTCTGGTACGTGTCATTATGAATTATCTCTACATCTAAAAGCACCTCTGTAAGTCCGGTCCCCTCTTTTTCCTTCACTCATGTCTTTTTATAGTAATTTTTAGAGTTATCGGAGATACATAGTCTAATATGTGACCTTATATATCCCAAAATCTCCATAATTTATAATTTTGCACAGTTTGAGAGACGTACACGACTGTGGATCCCTTCTTTGCTTCAGATCTTTGTTTTATTTCACATTTTCATCTTAATTATTCTCTTTTTTGTCCATGTAGGAAATTATGACCTATAAATGCACTTGGAGCAAATTAAGTACCAAATATAAAATAAAAGTATAAAATATCAAGCAAAATAGATCAAATATAGGTGTATAAATATGGTCAAATATGTAGTTATTAGCTGCCAATGAAAATTAAGATTGATCAAAGTTGAATACTTAATAACTATTATATCTTTATTTTGTTTCCATTAATCTTATTAATTCAATTATGTTTGATCCTAGATTTCTTAAGGTTTTGAGTATTCTCTCTCAAGATCTAATCAATTAACCCTAATTGAATTTGATATTTATAAATTTGTAATCTCTTGATTCCCAAAACTATTCCATACTTATTTAGTTAGATCTGAAACAATCTATTAGATAATTAATCTCACAACCAAGATCTCTCTTCAGTTGATCATTAATTTGATAATTACGGCCTATTAAGTCATCAAATCTTGTTGTACACCTTAACACTAATTACTTTGACCCACTCTCTTAATTTATTATAAAGTATATGTATGAAAATTGTCATATACATTCAAAGATATATTGAAATCATCAATAATTGAGATTGATAAAATAAGTCCGAAATAATCCTTGATATAGATTTAAAAATCCATAGACATCTTATACATCATATGAATCTAATTACACATCAATTACTATAAAGAAAGTAAAAGGAAAAGAATAAAAATTGTTTGACTCCGTGATCTAGAATGATGGAATTTCTTGAAGCTCTTCTTTGATCTCTCCATTTTAATCCACTTTGATGTATGGCAGCTACCCTTTTTAATGTTGTTTATGTTCTTATATAGTATTTTAGGGTTCTGGGGTTGTATTTTAGGGTTTCCCCACTTTTTTGGTTCCAAAAATAGCCCCAAACCCTATAAACACGAAAAAAGTAGTACCTGGAAAATCTCCTGACACAATCATGACTTGAAGGCGAATCATGCCTCATGTTGAGCAAGTTTTAATCTTATAAAACCCTTAATATTCTCACAAGTGCATGGGTCATAGCGTAGAGGTGTAAATTTCATGAGGAATTAGAGAACTAATTGAATCCTAATTTACCTAGGGCTTAAAAAGTGTAAGTAAAATGAAAATAAAAATGAAACAAAAAGTATCCTATTGAATATGGAGTGATTGAAAATTGAAACTCTAAATTAATTCAAAAATTAAATTTAAGCATCATAAATTGACAATTGAAATTCAAACAAGGAAGATTAACAAGTTATGAGAAAGGGGATTTATCCTATCGTTAATGCTAACTTAGCCACTTATTAGGTTAAAAGGTGTCAGTCCTAGACTTTCAAAGGGTGAATTGGTCTCTCTCGAGTTGTATTCACTAAGCCCTAAATCATAAACCCTAATTAAGATGAGTTACTAAACATGTAATCTCTCGATTAACAAAACAACCTGCAACCTAATTAGCTCCTAAGCATTCCAATAAACAATCGAGTCCTCACGTGAGATCTCTCTGTGTAAAATCATCGATTTGATTATTTGCATAGTCTATTAGATCGTTTAACTTTATTAACAAACCTAATCATTTTGCTTTCAGTTTACTCTCTCGATTTATTGCTGAAGCATGCAATTATAACAAATAATCACAACACCTAACATCATTAATAATAAAAGCAATAGATCAAAATTAAATCAAGTATAAATCCCTAAAAAAAGTTAAAACATCCTTAACCCAAGATTCATCATCATCAATTCCATCTCATACACCAAATGAATGAAATAAAAGGTGAAAAGAAGAAAAGATAACATAGAGGATTGGAGGTTGAAGCAACTAAAGCTCCACCTTGTTCTCTCTCTTCGTTCTTCCTTTCCCTTAGCTTTTTTTTTCTGATATGGCAAAATGGAGGCTCTCCATTTCTAGGCCATTTCTCTTGTATTATGTAGTATTTTCTAATATGGGTAAAAATTAGGTTTTATTTAGGCCCAAAAGTCTAAAATAACCCACAAAAAATTAAGTTTGGGAGGCCGGTCCATGTCTGTTCGTGTGCAGGCCACGATCGTGCCCTAATCGTGGCTTGATGCAATCATTTCTGTCATAATCGTGGCCCTAGGTCCTCTACCGGGCTTCCTCCAAATCTTCTCCATTCTTCGATATCTAATCTCAAACATTAACAAACACCTTAAAGCACCTTAAACACACAAAATTAAACCTCAATAGCATGCTCTAATCTACATAACACTCACAACAAAAATATCTAACCAAATAACACCATTCTAAACCCAAACTTGCATGAATCAATTAATTAAAAACATACTAAAATGCCCATTAAAACATCATGAAACCTATAACTATCACCTCACGTTGTTCTTCCTTCTCTTTCATAATTGTGCTCTTTGTTATGATCTTGACAAAGAGTTACGTGGTCTATGCAACACCCGTGGTCATGACATCTTTCATACATCTTCCATCTTCTTCATTCTTCAATTTCTTGATTTCCAGCACTCATAAACACCTCTTGAAACATAAAATTAAGATTAATTCATGTTTTAAATGACACAAACACTTAGAACATAATCAGAAACTAACAATAACTCAATTCTAAACCTATACACACGATAGTCGTCTAAGAAACACTTGAAAACATACTAAAACACCTAGAAAAACATAGTATGATTTATACATATAAGAAGTGAAGAGAGATTTAAGAGTAAGTGGAGAGCTATAGAGGTGGCTATAAGTTTATACAGATAATATGACTTATGAAAGAAGAGAAAACAAGTATCTAAAGGTTAGGGTTAGAAAAGAAGGTCAAACTAGGATTTTGAGGATATGGGTATGGGTGGAATGTTTCACGCCTATCACGATTGTGGCATGTATCGCCTGCTATGATCGTGAGAGAATAATCATGAACTTACTATGCACTATCATAGCACTCCCCATGATTGTGGCATAGCTGGAATTCTCCACCTTTATTAAGTTTCAATTGATTTAAGCCCAAGTTTTAATTGATTCACCTCATGTATGCCATAGAACTTATTCCCTGAAACTTGGAATGAGTTAGAACTCTACCAAATTTATTAATTAACATTGTTCAGTTATATTTGACGGTTAGTATCCAAGGTGAGCCAATTTTAGGTGCTAGAATAAAGAACTCCTTCCATAGATTTGTCCTTTGAAACTCCCAGTTCCCTACATAAATGAGTATGATAACAATCTTACAATTGGAGTGGCTTATTGTCACCTCACAATGAATATTTTTTCTTAACTTATCTCATTTAGATAATGCACATATCTCAAACTTTTTGGAGATTTTTCATACCTTTAAATTTAATGATGCCAATGAAAATGCAATAAGATTGATATTATTTTTGTTTTCATTAAGGGGTATGGCAAAGCAATGGTTAAATTCTTTGTATAGATCATCATTACTATATGGGACCAGGTAGCAGAGAAGTTTCTTTCAAAGTACTTCCCACCAGTAAAGACTGCCAAACTAAGGAATGGCATTTCCTCCTAGTCCTAGGCTAACTCAAAGACATTATATGAAACATGGGAGAGATTCAAAGAGATTTTAAGGAAATGCCTATATCATGGTCTACCATTATAAATTAAAATTCAGACCTTTTATAATGGGATAATTCATAATACTAGGGAGATGATAGATGCAGTAGCTAAGGGTACTCTAAATAATAAGACAACATAAGTAGCTCATGATCTCATTAAAGACATGGTTATGAAAAACTATCATTCGTGTTCTTCTCTAATTAGAATTAGCAAGCCGAAAGGAGTATATGAAGTACATGCAATTCTGTAAATGGTAATCAAAGTTAAAATTCTAAGTAGAAAGATTGAAGGATTGACTATAAATCTTGAGTTTCAAGTTATATAGTGTAAGGAGTGTAGGGTAAGACATCCTAGTCAAGATTACTGATCATTACAACCTAAACATTTGGATTATATAAGAAATGCTCCTAGAATCCAAAACAATCCATTTAGCAATACATACAATTTACGATGAAGGAATCACCCCAATATCTCTTAAGGGAATCTAACTAAGGTAAGGAATGGCCCTCTATTAGGATCTCAGCAACATCCACTTCAGGTTAAGAAGTCGAATCCAGAAGGCATAATGTCCAAACTTGTTCAAGAGTCAGATGTAAGACATTAGAGAATAAAGGCTTCTATACCTAAATTGGAAATTCAGGTTAGTATGAAAAGTTGATTTTCAAAAGACTACGAGGAACTTTTGCTAGTACCACCGAGACAACTCTTAAAGATCACATGAAGCCAATCACCCTTAGAATTAGAAAGAATGTGCAAACTAATAACAAGACCTAAGGTGAGGGAGAGAATGGAAAAAAGAGTTCAGAGAAAGCTAAAGATGAAGCTCATCCTCTGAAAATCAAGGAATTCTAGCCTACCATCCCATACCTCATTGTGTTAAAGAAAGATCATTTGGATGAAAGGTTTGGTAAAATCCTTGAAGTTTTTAAGTAGCTTCATATTGTTGAAACTCTTTTACAAATGTCAAAATATGAAAAATTCTTGAAGGAATTATTATCTATATGAAGGAAGACGGAGGTGTTAGCTACTATAAAACTAAGTAAGGAATGCTCAACAATTTTACAAAACAAATTACTTAAGAAGCTTAAATATCTAAAGAGTTTTACTATCCATTATTTCATTGGAAATTTTTTAGTAGAAAAGGCTTTAGTTGACTTGGTGGCTAGTATAAAATTTGATGCCCTATAAATTATTCAAGAAACTAGGATTATGGGAACCTAAATCCACTAGGATAAACATTTAATTGATTAATAGATCTATTAAATATCCTAAAGGTATCATTAAGAATGTACTTATTAAAGTTGATAGGTTCATTTTCCTAGTTGCTTTTGTAGTACTTGATATGAATGAAGATATAAAGGTACCTTTGATTCTCTAGTGACTGCTAGAGCCATTACTAGTGCTGGTGATGGAAATCTAGCTTTCGAGGTAGGAGAAAAAGAGGTCACTTTTAAAATATCTAATTCCATGAGACTCTCTCTTAAATATTATGATGCTTGTTATTTTATTAAAATTATTAATTTTAGAGCTTCAGACATTGTGAATGAATTTCTTTTTAAACATGTGTTGAAGTTGTCTATTATTCAAGCTGAGGAAGAAGATGAGATCAATAATCCATTTATAAGAAACAAATAATTCTAAGGGATTGAAAAAAATTGAAAGGATAAGGTTGAAACCCTTCATTAAAGAGCCACTAAAGTTAAAGTTATAGAAACTTCCTAATCATTAAAATATGCATTCCTTGAGAAGGATTCAAAATTGCCCATAATTATTGCCTCAACTCTAAAAGTGGATCAAAAAAGAAGTTAAATTTGCTTAAAGAGTATAAGAGGGCCATTACTTGGAAGATCCTAGACATTAAAGAAATCAGCCCTTCCCTTTTCACACACAAGATTATGATGGAGGAGGAGTTTAGACCAATGGTACAGCCCTAAAAGAGGTTGAATCCTACTATCAAGGAAGTGGTAAAGGCAAAGATAAATTAAATTGTTGTAAGTTTATGTGATTTATCATATTTTTTTACAGTTCTTGGGTAAGTCCTATAGAGATTATGCCAAAGAAAGGAGGAATGATAGTGGTATCAAATAAGAAGAATGAATTTATTCCTATGAGAACTATCATTAAGCAAAGGGTCTGCATCAATTATAGGAAACTGAATGATGCTACTCGAAAAGACCACTTCCCTTTGCATTTTGTGGACCAAATGTTGAAGCGACTAGATAGCAGATGTATTATTATTTCTTGGATGGATTTTCGGGCTACCTCTAAATTCTAATTGCCTTAGAATATCAAAAGAAAATAATGTTTTACATGCCCTTATTATATGTTTATAGAAGGATGCCTTTTTGGTTGGACAATGAACCTGCTACGTTTTAGAGGTACATGATGACCATTTTTTATAATCTAATTGGAGATATAATGGAGGTATTTACGGATTTTTTAATTTGGAATTTTTTTTATTTATGCCTTCATAAATTAAAAAGAGTACTAAAGAAGTGGAAGAAAACAATCTGGTGCTAAATTAGTAAAATTGTCATTTAATGGCACACAAGGTCATAATTTTAGTATATAAAATCTATTACAAGGTTATTATGGTAGATAAAGCAAAAATTGAGACTATTGAGAATCTACCACCCCTACCTCGGTTAAGACTATTAGAAGGTTTTTAGGTTATATGGGCTTTTATAGAAAATTTATCAAGGATTTATCTAGGATTGCTAGGCCTTTAACCAATTTTTCAGAGAAAGATATGCCTTTTAACTTTGCTCAAGAATGTTTATATGCTTTTAACATTCTTAAGGAAAAGTTAGTGAATGCCCCAATTATGGTTACACCATATTGAAATTTATCTTTTGAGTTAATGTGTGATGCAATTGATTTTACAACAGGCGCAATACTTAGGAAATGAAAAGACAAACATTTTCAACCTATATATTATACTAACAAAACTTTGACAGATGCCCAAGAGAATTATAACATGATAGAGAAAGAATTGCAAGTAGTGGTGTTTGTATTTGATAAATTTAAATCTTATCTAGTTTTGTTTAAATTTATTATTCATACTGACCACTCTATACTAAGATACTTGCTGAATAAAATAGATGCTCATCCTAGATTAAATAGATGGATTTTATTGCTATTGGAATTTGATTTAGAGATTGAGGATAAGAAGGAGCTGAAGATTTCGTAGTAGACCATCTATCTTACCTTGAAAACCTTAATTTAGATGAACTGAATGAAGAAGACACTGATGATCCATTCCTAGAAGAGTTCCTCCATAATTTTAAGGAGGTCAGTGAGTTTGAAATCCTTTAGCTTGTGTATATTGTAAATTAGTGTGTAAGATCTTATTGAAAGGCCTTTCCAATCAGCACAAGAAGAAATTCTTTACTAATTTTAGGGACTATTTTTATGAAGAACTATATTTGTTTTCTATCTTTGCAGAATAAAAATCTTAGGACATTGTCATGGTGGACCTACCAAAAGGAACTATAGTGGAAATAGAATGTCTTAGAAGATCTTTGAGTTAGGTTTTAATTGGCCTTTAATTTTTAAGGATGCCCAAAGTTATATAGCTTTATGTGATTAAAGCTAAAAATCAGGTAATATCTCTCACCGGGTTAAGAAGCCTAAAGATTTCATTCTTGTTTATTAAGTGTTTGATATTTGGGGAATTGATTTCATGGGTCTATTCATAACTTTGTTTGGTAATAGATAAATCCTAGTAGTTATTGACTATGTCTCTAAATGGGTAGAAGCACAAGCTTACATATAAACGATACTAGGGTTGTTAATAGATTTTTGAAAAAGCTATTTTCTTTTTTTGGCCCACATAAAGCAATTATTAGTTCTAGGGGAACATATTTTTGTAAAGCGTAATTTGAAAAGATACTCAAAATGTACGAAATCAGTGATTAAATTGCCACCCTATATCACCCTCATACTAGTGGCCAAGTTGACGTAACTAATAAGGACTTTAAATGAATTTCTGAGAAGAATGTAAAGCACCAATGAAGAGATTGGTTGATCAAGTTAGATGAACCTTTATAGCCTTATAGAATGGCATACAAAACACCAATTATCACTATAACTTATAAGCATGTCTATAGAAAAACATGCCATATACTTGTAAAATTAAAACATAAGGAATATTATGCCATTAAGCTCATAAATTTTGATCTTTAACTTGTAGATGAGAGGGAATTTTCAACTTAACAAATTGGAAGAATGGTGATTGATGGAATACAAGAACTCTAAAATGTACAAGGAGAGGGCCAAGAAATATCAAAACTACAGGATCAAGCAATCAAAGCAATTTAAGGAGGGAGATCAAGTTCTTTTATACAATTCCTACCTAAGACTATTTTTAAGTAAGCTTAAATCAAGATGGACCAGACCTTTTATCATGGACAAAGTATTTCCATATGGTGTAATCAAGGTAAGTCATCTACACAAAGTTAACTTCAAAGTTACTAGCCATCAATTTAAGTTATATCTTAGAGGTGAACTTGATGGTACTATAGAGTATATTAATTTAACCAATTCATTTTAAAACATGAAAGGAATGTTGAGCTAGAGACATAAAATATGTGTTAGTTGGAAGGCAACTGAAAAATTAGGAAATATTTCATTTTCATTTAATTTTGTTTCCATTTTAGTGTTTATGTGGGATTTTACTAATTTTTGGTGTGTTTTATGTTAGGATATAAAGCCTCCTCATTTGAATATGAAAATTTTTTATGTTATGATATAAGTGTAGAATTTTTTAACTTTAAAAAAACACTTTCAAGGTTTTAAAGAATTTTTATGGTATACATGCCTATGTATATGCCCATATATGCATAAATTTTATTTCAATATGTTCACTTATTTATAGAGATCTATATAGACTTGAGACACGCTTGTGTATGACTTACACAATCAATTACATGACCATGTAACTAAACATGTAAATTCGGGGTATTTCACAAGCCTTCACACATTGATAGAGACTTATACGATCATAGGACATGCTTATGTATGACTTAGACATCCAGTTGCACTAAGTTTGTGATAGTTCAGACATATATTGTAACATACCACTCCCATAGAGCATAAGCCCAAATATACCAGAGGATATTTGAGAACATACTCTATGAAAATGGTACATTAAGATAATCAAACTAACTCATTAAAGGCATCGAACATATCATAAGCATTCTAAATGTTCATTTCTTCCCATTTCATTCACAAACATCAAGGTCACATTTGTCACTACAATTAAGAATCCACGTATACATTCCACAACACTTTTTTTGAGTTCAATCACAGTACCAAAAATAAAACACAAAATGGGATGCTAATACACAAGACTCTAACTAGACTCCTCATATTTAGTTTATTAGACCTTTGAGCCATTCTCATCCCCAAAATGCAAATACTAGACTTCTACTATATCACCTGAGTAGCTAGAACTCCTTTGAACCTAAAAAACAACGTTGTAATTCTAATAAGTTTGCGAACTTAGTGAATAAACCATCATCGATGTATTCACTCAAGTCAGATCACAAAAATAAGTATATCATATAAGCTAGCATTACATATCACAACACATCCTCTATTAACTTCAACTGAAATTCACTATTGCAAAACAATTCAATAATTCATTTCAATTCAATCATTTGACACATGTACAGATGTATATGCAAATTCACATATGTTTCCATTCTCGTTTTTTGTTTTGTTGTTGCTAAGTGCCTATCAACCCAATTTACTATCTCATATCTGTTATAGATACTGAGATCATTTCTGGCCTGTATCTGTTGTGGAAACCGAGTCCATATTATCTAAGCTTGAGGCTCTTTTTTATGATCTTGAGCTTAAAGCTCTTTTCTCCACATTGGTCACTCTGGTCACAACTCCTTTATCTAATTATGCATTTCAATGTGATGAGATGCATAAATTCAAATGCTATGTTTTCATTTCCTTTCATTTCTATGTACTCATAGTACACTTTAGAAAAACTATTGTGTTGATATTCCAGCAATGTCTGGATGTTAATGATCACCTTGTGCGTCGATCATCATGCAATATACATATAGCTCATAAATCACTAATTTGTTTTATCATATGAATACAATTATGCACATGTATATGTGTCATTTTTCAATGCATGCTCAATTGACTTTTATGGTATGTATTCTTATATAAATATCTTGACCATTCAAACATTATAGCTTGTATATAACTAGTTTGCAATCAGATTATACCTTAAGTAAGCTTGATTTACTCCAAATTCATCAATCATACATTCACTAAACTTTTCTAGCAACATATATTCATACAATTACCTAATTCTCATTCATAATTACCTCATGTTCTTCAATGCTCATTCATTCATACCTAATACAAATTACTAACATCCTTAAGATCATATTTGCATTCATATGAACACCTTTATTCCTTTATCACATCACAATTTCTAGATTTGGATATATTGACATCAAAATAGTACATTCTTTAAGTTATGTCATCAATTAACAACTTAAACTTATCAAGCTCTTAACCAATCAATCAAGCAACAATTTAGGTTCATTCCAAGCCTTCATTAAGCCAAAATACATCAATTTAGAGTAATTTCTCAGTACCAAAAATAACACATGAAATAGTATGCTAATACATAAGACTCTAACTAGACTCCTCAGATTCAGCTGATCAGTCATTTGAGTCATTCTCATCCCCAAAATGCAAGTACTAGACTTCTACTATATCACCTTAGTAGCTAGAACTCCCTTGAACTTGAAAAACAACGTTACAATTTTGATGAGTTTGTGATCGATTTATTCACTCAAGTCAGATAAAAAAAAAGTATAATATGTAAGCTAGCATTGCATATCACAATACATCCTCCATTAACTTCAATTGTAATTCACTATTTAAAAATAATTCAATAATTCATTTCAATTCAATCATTTGTTTAAGGATGTAAATTCAAATGTAAATATGTTTCCATTCTCATTTTTGTTTTGTTAAGATTAAGTGCCTATCAACCCAATTTACTATCCCATATATGTTGTGGATATCGAGATCATTTCTGGCCCGTATCCATTATGGATATAGAGTCTATGTTATCTGAGCCTAAGTCTCTTTTTCATGATCCTGAGCTGAAAGCTCTTTTCACCACATTAGTCACTCTGGTCATAACTCCTTTATTCGACCATGCATTTCAATGTGATGAGATGCATCAATTCATATACTATGTTTTTATTTCCTTTCATTTCTATGTACTCATTAGATCTAATTCCGATATTTATTAATTAGTTGAAAACTTGTTCCATATTAAACATACAATTTATACAAAAGCATATACAAATGAGTTTACACATCTAAGTTGACTTCTAGTATGCTCCAAAAAAGTTATTGCCTTGATGTTCCAGTAATGTCTGGATGTTGACGATCACCTTGCGCGTCTATCGTCATACAATATACACATAGTTCACAAATCACTAATTTTTTTAATCATATGAATATATAATCATGCACATATATATGTGTCATGTTCCA
>JAOQMP010000210.1:16529395-16547551 GCA_027563575.1 Erythroxylum pedicellare | reverse complement strand
ATAGATATATATACCTAAGTGAGATATGTGGAAAGGAAAGACAGGAATTATGATTGATCAGATGTAGTTGGATGTGAAGAGACAATCGAGTTAAGTTTTGAGAGTTTCATGAAGTCAAATGGGTAGCTAAATGGTTGTGTTTAGGACATTCCAAGGTTGCACCGTGAAAAATTACAAGCCTTCTATAGGGTAAAATTTGTGTTATGACTTAAGGGAAAAATCTAGATTGATCTAGGCTGAATTAGACCAAGTTGTCTTCTAGAAAGTTGTAGGTCTTTCTTTTATCTTTCCAATGATATATAGTATGGAATGTTTAGACCTCTGAATTGAAAGTTATGGTCCTTAGAAAAGGAAATCCTTAGGAGTATAAAGATGTATAGTCTGTAGAGACGCATCGTCTGTGATGATGTCACATTGTCTGTGATGACGTGATTTCATCTGTAAGGATGCATTGTTTATAAAGATGCATCGTCTATAAAGATGTATCATCTATAATGACGTCATATCGTCTATGATGACGTCATTCGTCTTAAAAGATGTATCGTCTGTAAAGACGTCATATCGTTTGTGATGACATCATTCATCTTAAGAGATGCATCGTCTGTAAAGATGTATTGTCTGTGATGACGTCATATCGTTTTTCATGACATCATTCATCTTAAGAGATGCATCGTCTGTAAAGACACATCGTTTGTGATGACGTCACATTGCCTGTGATGATGTCATTCATCTTAAAAGATTCATCGTCTATAAAGATGTATAGTCTGTGATGATGTCATTCGTCTTAAGAGATGCATCGTCTGTAAAGATATATCGTCTGTAAAGACGTATCATTTGTGATGATGTCATATCGTCTATAGAGTTGTATCGTTTGTACAAACTCATCGTCTTAAGAGTTGTATCGTCTTAAGTTAACTTTGCTTCGTCTTAAGTTGACTTCGTTCGTCTTAAGACTTTGTTTCATCTACTTTATTTCGTCTGCTTTGCTTCGTCTATTTTGTTTCATCTGCTTTCCACTTCGTTTGCTTTCTGCTCCATCTGCTTTCCGCTTCATTTGCTTTCTGCTCCATCTGCCTTTTGTTTCTTTTGCCCTTTGGCTTCGTCTGCTTTCTGCTTCGTCTGCTTTCTGATTCATCTATCTTTTGTTTTGTCTGTTCTTTGGCTTTGTTTGCGCTTTTTGCTTCGTCTACCTTCTTGTTTCATCATCTTTCCGCTTCGTATACTTTTTGATTCATCTACCTTTTGTTTCATCTACACTTTGGCTTTGTCTACCCTTTTTGCTTCACTTGCCTTCTTATTTCGTCTGCTTTTTGCTTTGTCCGCTTTTTGCTTCATCTGCGTTCTGATTTGTTTGCGTCTGCTCTTTGGTTTCGTCTCCCCTTTTTGCTTCGTCTGCTTTCTATTTCGTCTGCTTTTTGATTCATCTGCTTTCTGCTTCATCTTCTTTTCACTTCGTCTGCTTTTTACTTCTTCTGTTTTCTGCCTATTTGACCTAAACTTCTTCTTTTGTACACTATTCATTTGATGCTATCGTCTGCTCCATTTCTGACCCTTTAGACAATTGAATTTGTTTTCAAGGTCTTTATGAAAGTTCAGATCTTAAAGTCCTCTTTCGAACCTCTTCGAATGATCTTGATCTGAAAACCCTAGAGCAAGTTATGCCTTTTATCCCAAGATAGGTGCAATATGATTGAGTTTAAAACCCTGTTTGATTCTTTCAGCCATAACTTCGTTATCCGACCTCCAAATGAGATGAACCTCATGTCTAAATAAACTAGAGGCCTAGAGCTATAAAATGATATGAAGAAATAGAATTTTTAACCCAGCCTCTAAGGTGCTCAATTTCTGGATGGAAGTTGAGCATAGAATTTTTGCTTCAGTAAAAGAAAGATTTGAAAGATAAGGCCTGACACTACGATATTAGAAATAAGGATTAACCGAGGATGACCAATGAGGGTTCAATGGGAATAACCTTGCATGGTATCAAGCACAAGCACATGTCTTATGATAAGGAATTTTGGGATCCGGAATTGGGGTCCAACACAGTTATTGTATCAAAAGAAGAAGAGGATTCGATGATGGTTAAAGAAACTTCATTGGAATAAGTTCAGTGATTATGATTTTCGCGAGAGTTGGGTTCTAGAAATTGTGCCCAACATTTATGTTATCTGAGCAAAAGTTGGGTTTCGAAAATGGGACCCAACAATTCCTAAGTATAAGAATGGGCTACTACATTCAATTTTGTAGAAAAATTCATAGACATAAAAGAATGTGAAGCACCGAGATTTACTAAAGCATGCACATCTTGCTCAAAGATAGAAATCATACCAGTGACTACATTTGGTGTGGCATCGACCTCTTATTACGTGACTGTGAAGACTCAGGCTTATGCATGGGGTTTGCCTACCTGTCTTATAGGGGCTGCTCCCCTCACACCCCGAACCTCTGTTGGATGCAACAAAACTTGACACTCTGGCTTAAGAACCCTACCCTCCTTATCTATAACCCTCTCTAGCTTGTAGAGATGCTGAAGATCCAACCATTGATCTCTCTGTAGTGACTAATTACAAACAATCTTTGATTTAGTAGCCCTCCTGAAGACAGTGGAAGCGACCTATCATGTTTATCCGACATTCACCCAAATGTTTTTATCCGCAAGTAGTAGTCTCTGACATTAAATTCATAGTGTTGCGAGGTTCTTTGGGCCTAATAGGTGATCCAAAGGATCCCTGACTAGATGATCCTCCTCTAATAAACCTCCTGTCACCTTTCCATTTTGATTTAATTTTCCTTGCCATAGGATGAACTAGCTGATGCATTGCACTTCTGTTATAATCTTGAACTCTGAGTGATTGCTATCATATTTCTCCCCATTTTTATTACAGCTTCAACTAATTCCCTATAGTGTGTTTGGGAAGCCAAAGACAAATGGATCCATAATCTAGAACTTAAGCTTGCAGAGAACCTCTAACACTTCTGCTCCTTGCTGTCAATAAACAAAACATTTATGACAAGTTCTAAAAATTTCTTCTTATAATTTGTTATTGATATCGAACCCTACTCTAGATGAAAAAATTCCTCTACCTTAGCATCCTTCTAACTATATGGGTAGAACTTATCAATGAACTCCCTCTGAAACTCTGCCAATGACACCCCATTCAAATGTCATCCTTTAATGACCTCCTACTAATCCTTCGCCTAGAAGGTGGTAAAAACAACATTTTGCTCATTCGTGCATCCCACAACTTTATATATTTTTGTAACTTGGTCTAAACATGTGAGTGCACTCTCGAGATCTCAACTCCTGTTAAACGTATTTGCATCCAATTTACAAATGTGCTTGAACGAATATCTTGAAGCTTCCACATTCTTGCATGGCTGCCAAATTGCCATGACCAATATCTGAGCCATTTGTTTTGCACTAAAGTTCACCCTGGTCAGTTTTGTCGATTCTAATGATTTGGAATGTTGATGGTTCATCGAGGCACTTGCTGAGTATGGCATGTGGTCATTGTTCCATGTTAAAGGTGCCTTAGGTGCTGGAGTCGATGGAATGGCTTCCTAGGATGTCCACAGCCTCATCTGTGCATCGTGCTATGTATTCAAAAAACATGAAAATGCGTAAAACTTTCAATTTTTGAAACTATATGTATGTAAATCACAACATTTTATTGGTCACCTCACTTTTAAAACAATGTAAAAATATTTTGTAAATTCATTCAACAAAAAGGAAGCAACCTATTTTTTAATCTAAGCTTTGATACCAACATTGACAGGCCCTTATCTTGAAATAACTAGGCGACCTACCGGGCACCCCATTGGGGCCCTCTAATCAATATCTAATCCAGTTGGAAAGTTATGTGGAACTAAACCTATTGCCCTTTTTATAGGAAAGCTTTAACTCAAAATTAATAAATGTAAATAGTGGATTTTTTAAAAATCATTTTATTAAAAATTTCGGTAGTATAAGGGCTACATTTTGACATCCCCAAAAATTTTCAAAGTCCTAGTAAAAATTTAAAACACTTTTATATTCACACCAAATTCTCAACTAAAAGTTTTGGACTTCACGTCCACTCACATACAATCTCAAACAATTACATCAATTGATTTAAAAAAAGGCTAAAACATGTTCATGCATTTAATTTAAAATCATTTATATAGAAGCCTCCAGTACACAAAAATACATTTCAAACATATTTATGGATATGCAACAGTTCTCAAAAAGTAATTGTAAGGAAAATAAAAAAGCCTACACAGTAACACATGATGAAATAAACTACTTATGAGGTGGAGTCCCTGTTATTGAAGACCTTGAGCATGCATTTAGGAGGTTTTATTTTAAAATCAGAAAATAACGTCTGAGCTAAATGAGCTCAGTGAGTACCAGATTTTCTATTCAAATCATATTTAATAACTTAAACCTCCCTAGCACAAATTCATTTCATTTCAATTTGTATCGTACAATACCAATATAAAACATATA
Organism: Erythroxylum pedicellare; assembly: GCA_027563575.1. NCBI lineage: Eukaryota > Viridiplantae > Streptophyta > Magnoliopsida > Malpighiales > Erythroxylaceae > Erythroxylum > Erythroxylum pedicellare. The sequence goes on along the minus strand of JAOQMP010000210.1, from coordinate 16,543,065 downwards.
TGTTTACTGAAATCAAATTCTCAGTTTACTTTTAAAGTAAATAGTGGTGACATTATTATTGTCAAGAATTTTCTTACACAACATAGCCCACCACTAACTTCTTTGCCATATGGTGTTCATAAGAATAAAGTTACGGAGTTGGTTCTGCATCCCTTACCTGCGACTAGTTAACCACTAGTTACTGAGCTGGTTCTATATCACTTACCTGCACTAAGTTAACTGCTATATATCAGTAGTTACGGAACTATTTCTACATCACTTGCTTATAACAATTTTAGCTTGCACTATATATACTCCATACATGAAGAGGGTGACTCGCTAGACTACTAACAAACACAATAATACCTGCTATTAACTAATGCCCCCTAGACACTGCTATGAACAATTAGATTATTCTAACTAGTATACTGTGTATAAATCTAATGGTATACCATAAGTTAAAATTTTATTTCCTCTTTATCAACAAATAACATTATTTCAATGTAAATTCAAATCATATGAATTTAACTTTCAAATTAAAATTCATATATTATTAAATCATAAACATGTACTAACAATATTTACTTGTAACATATCATTCACATGAAACTCAACATAAATATTCACTTCATGATAAAATATATACTATTTTCATAAAATCAATTTAAAATACACTCACTGTTTTGCAATTTATCACCCAGCACACTCATGCATTCTGTGCCTTTCCTTTATCTACACAAATCACATTTCACTTAGGCATTTATTTTCAAATTCAAAAATAAGGCATTAAAACTATAAATTCGGTTTAACTAAATTTGAGATTAGTATTTAATCGTGTAAAACATACGCTAATCATATTTTTGCTTTAACTTCAGTAAGCTAGTATATTGTTCTCTGTGTCAAAATCCAACTTCAAAATTTACCTAAATACCATATTTTACCCTTTCTAACTTATCAATTTCTTCAAAACACTATCTCACCCAATTAATTCACCATATGGCCGATTATGTAATACTATAAATGCTAACTTTTTCCTTTTGATTTTTCACAATAACCACCTTAAAATTTCGGCTTCTTTACTTTCCACATATACTCCATATACTATTTTTTTCCAAATAATAACATAATACTACACTTAATAATTCCAATGCCACAAATACACTTAATGACCATCCTTAATCACATTCGCATGGTGATTACATCATAACCATACTTTTATACCAAAAATGCCCTTAAGGCTAAACTTATCTTATTTTACATTGAACTTTTCCAATTCAATTCCATTTGATTTCTAACATTTAAAACCAATTCCAATCCAATTCTTTTTCATTCCTTTACTTCATTAGCATCAAAATCATGTAATGAACATGATAAAACATCAAAATAGAATTTTGGATCATATCACACTAAAAATCCTAGCTTTGGTTGATTCTTTCAAGCTTAATCTCTTTGGTTACTTTCTTGTTTTCAACCCTTAAATGCTTCCAAACTTATTATCTACTCCATGGCAAGTCAAAAATCACCATTGATTTTAAATAAATTCAGCGCACCCAAAAATCGACAAAACTAACAACTTAAGCTAGGAAAACTTACCACTTTATCTTTCAATATGTTGGGTATTTTATGAATACTTAGACTTGATGAAGACTTCTCCAAATTGCCATCAAAATCCATGAAAAATCAACTGCTCCCTTCTTCCTCCTCTTCTTTGTCGACGCTCACTTTTGCTTCTCTACTCTTTTTTCCTTTTTTTGCTCATGGTTAACTCTCCCAAAATTAAGCAATTTACCTTTTTTTTGCTTTTTATTCTTCTTTAGTGCATTACACATGTCTCTCTCTAATTGTTCATCACTAATGACTCATTAATCCACCAACACCATGTAAAAGGCCAAATTGCCCTTAACCACTTTAATTCGCCTACTAAACTAATTAAAATTTGAAAATATTCTATAATCATCTTATGATCAAATTGACCATGAAATACTCTAATTAGACTCAATACTTACTGAGTGGGTGCTTTTAAAAAAATAAATATGTTTTAAAATCATTAATACCCATTATTTTCTAAAAAGGGCATTTTAATCCTAAACTTCCAGAACTCTTGAAAGCTATTAGATTGGATTTATTTTTTATCTGTCTCAGTATCATTAGACTTTAATACCTATTTTGGATATTTTCAGTTCTTTTTGGAGACGTGTCTCCAAACATCACTATTCAAGCAAAAATATTATTCACTAAGAACAAAAATTTTTATTTAATAAAAGGAAAAGGTTCGAGGTTTTACATTCAATATTACAAACATATGATATGTATACTTGCGGATATTGAGAGTTTTATGATAGGTGAAATGTGCTCATCATTAAGAAAAGCAATAAAATATTAAGAGTAATTGGAAAGATCTTTACTATAGGAAGCTACTATAAAATCACAAGTATTTAGGATTCTGATGTGAAGGAAGTTAACTAAGAAATAATTAATTAGGAGTAGGGGATAGCCAAAGCTGGAAATGATGTTTCAACTATTATAGATATTATGTGAGTGTTTCTAATAAGGATAACCGATAGGAGTTTACTATAGATGCAAATACAAACCAAAGTAAGGAGGAATGTTCTAAACGTAACTATCCTTTTCTTACTAGCAAGGAAGCTGAAGAACCTAGATTAAAGGTAAAATAAGATTTATCACTAGATAAACTACACAGATTAAAAGAAAAATTGTTGGATTCTCTTATTTTATCCCTAAGAAAGTCATGAAGGAAAGGAAGAAAGCTTAAAAAAGCTAGCTGCTAATGCTATTTCCCCTTAGTATAGGAATTCATAAATTACTCAACAATATTATTCTTCAGAAAGCATAATGGTTGGATTATAATAGTCGTCAGAATTTGTTATCATAAATGATGGTCTGCTTATGTTTATTTAGTCCAATATTTTGCATTATGGTTATGAAATTTCTAGCAGAATGGGTGTAAAAGGATGTCATTAAAGGTCTAGGAGGATATTACAGGGGATTAGAAATATGTTGGCATACTAGGCCTAAATTATAGGAGTAACCTTTGTAGATCTACCCATTAACATTTTGCTACCAGGCACTAAAAATCAAGGGCTTACTATCCCTGATTGCTTAATAACTACCTAAGAAGAATAGGCATAATATAGTGTGTTTAAACACAAACAAACATTTATAGGTGACAGATTTGATATATTCTATATGACATTTAATCAAGTGTTAAAGATATGATAAATTAGTTGACAAGTGAACTATTTAAAGATTCCCAAATTCATATGCAATGTCCACAAGTGAATAGAGTATATAATACCATTTCTACACATGGTATCAAGATGGTGTAGACAGTGGTAGGCAACATGACAATTAAGAGTTGAATGAGGGACTGGATGTAGCCCAATTTACTCTCTAAAATTAGAAATTAGAAAAATAATTGGATATAAATTCACTTTTATCTTGCATGAAATTTTCAAGAGTCAGATGGTTCGATATTTACAAATTTTATATATAAGATAGAAGCACAACAATTAAGTCTTATACAGAAGTAGAAGAGCAAAGCATAAGCAATCCAACACCTCCATAACACAAATCCATCTAATTGGAACCAGTATTCGGTGAAGAGTGCAAATGAGATGGTTTGAGAATGAAACAGAAACAATCTGCTTGAAAAGTAAAACACACTCCGTTAGTGTCTTACTATATATATGATGTGTAGCCTTATTTAATAGGAATCAGAGGTTATCTGTTGTGCCGACCTATGTAAATGGGTCCCTTATCATGTCATTAGGACTTATTCCATATATTTAATGAATCATTTTTTTAATTTTCAAAAATAACTTTGAACTTAAATATTCTCTATAGAGCATAAATCTGATATATGATAAAAGAACATAACAGATCAAGAGATCAAGGATGAGTAAAGGTTAAAGTCAATTAAGAGTGTTGGAGTTATGTAAATATAGTGCTCTGGAAAGCAAGTGTATTTACATGTAACTTTATCTTCTTCAGTTACAGTTTTGTAATGAAAATATTTATTATTAATAAAACAAAAGAGTTTGGTTTTATTTGTGTAAGCATTATATATCTGGTCAAAAGGTACCAAAATTCTTTTGTAAGTAATATACATATATATAGAGATGTATGGGAAACATGTATATTATTAAAATCTAAATTAGTTGATTCCCAGTTGAATAATCAAGTTGGTGGCTTGATTATGGTTTATACTGTAGTGTTGCGATTTATCTCTATGTAAGTAAAAGAGTTTACTTCAAGGGAATGATGGGTTTCATATCATGATAGTAGTTAACTATCGATAATGGCACTATTAAATGAATCTAAAATTAAGTATGTTTTTAAAGAATAAAGTAGTTCGTTACTTTAATCTTAAAACATATATCGTAGCATTCTTTTATTACGAACGACAATCTTGATAAGTGGTGAACTCATATATGTTTCATTATAATTCTTGATATGATCAACAATGGATTTTTACAGAGTATCAATCCAATGTCTGCATGTTGGAATTATTAATCGAAACATGCATTAGGGAACATTTACTCAAATAAAGAGTTTATAGTGATATCATCACTTCTAGATGCTTTACGAAGATTGTTGATTAAACTAGCACCAGTAGTTTGATGGACTAGCTATCTATTAAGTCTTAACACCAAGATGAGATTTTTTTGTGTTAATCACCATATAGAGTAAAACGGGAGATCTAGAAGGAAAAACCAACATAAAGGCAAAAGGGTAATTTTACCCTTTATTGTGTGGATGGCTATAATATGGTTCATAATAAAGTTTACAATTGGATATCTTATTTAAAACATATGTTCTTATAATATTTAGTAATTCAAGAGTTCAACTAATTGTTTTTAGTGGAATGACATTTGGTTAATAAGCTGGAATTAATTCTAACGAGATTAAATTAATTCTGGGCTTACTGGAGCTTGAATTATATAAGTCCAATTAGATTCTCCATTTGGCTTCTAGGAAGGTTATCAAGCAAAGTAGGAAATATAAATATCCTATGATTGAATGTTGGGCTTACACTAATTAATTGTTAATTAGAAGCCCAAATGGACATTTAATATTCGGTTGGACTTTGGTTTGATTAGATTAATTAAATTAAAACAAAGTTATTAAAGATAAAAGGAGGGCATATTTTGATTTTTGTAGCTAAATGTGCAAATGCACATTTAACATTGAATTGCTAAATTTAAGATGGCTTTTATCATGCTTTATCATCATTAAATGGAGTAATGATCTTATCATTAAATGGTTTAATAGTTGTCTTTTAATGATATCATGTAATGTAACCTTTTAGCATTCATTTGATTAAAGAAAGGACAAGGTGCATTTGATGAACTCTCTCCCTTCTTTCATCTCATAATTGAAAATGACAGGGTCTCAGTTAGGTTATTGATCTTTTCATATAGCCATCTTAAACAAATGAGAAGAGTCTTATTTGTTGGCTTCTTTCAACTAAGGAAAATCTCTTCAAGATTTCTTCTCCTTTCCCACCAAAGGATCTTATTAACCAAGTTGTCTAAGGAGAACAAGTGGTAGATCAGATTGGTCGACGATACAATAACAAGGAGAAGATAAATTAGCAAAGAGAGGATATAAAAATGAGGGGTCAAAGCTGTAGCAAGGAGTCGGTATAATTTCCATCTTGTTCTTATGTTAATTATTTTCCTTATACCATATCATGTATGGCTTGGCATGTTAATTTGGTTATTATACTTTTGTTGAGTTTTAACTTTAGAAAAAGTTTTGAAATTTACCGTCTTAGGCTAATCTTGCATACTTTTATTTTCGATTTAACAATTGGTATTAGAGCCATTTTATTATGCATGATTTTGTTTCCTATATGTGATGTATGGGTTGGCAATTAAATTTTTTATGGTGCATATTTTTATGTGATAGAAAATATATCGTCTTTTAGTTGTCCATAGAGTATAGTTTTATTTTGTAAGTTTTCTTCATTTGGTTTGTAACAAGGAGGGTGGCCTATCATCATCATGTTTCCTCTTTGGCTTCATTTTTCTATTTTCTTTGATTTTGTAATGTACAAATTTCTGTAATGCTGAAGATGAAGTAACCATGGATCAAAGAAAAGACTAGGTAATGGTTTTGGTGTATCTGTTGGTGTATTGACAAAGTTTCAGTTTATGAAAACCAAAATGATGGATTTTTTGTTGCAACAAAGATTCGATTTTATGAAAACAAAAAAACTAGAATTTTTGGTGTATTAGTAAAGTTTCGATTTTATGAAAACAAAAATACTAGATTTCTGTTGTAACAAAGTTTTGGTTTTTACAAAACAAGTGCTGGAATTTTTGAGTTTCTGTTTTGCCAAGACAAGTGTTGGAATTTTTTGAGTTTCGGATTTACTAAAAACAAGTGCTGGATTTTTTTTGTTTAAAGGGGCAAAATTCGGTTTTATGATAATGCCATTACACACTTTTTACCAAATAGGCTAGGTCATATGAATGAAGAGTTCGAAGCAGAAGATCCAAGTTCAAAAAGGACTTTTGGGTCCTAAAAGCCTTGTAATTTTATTTATGTTCTAGGATGGGCAATCAAAAGTGGCTTATTAGTTCATGAGATGATAGATGGATGCAAATAATATATGATATTATGTGATTGTATGTCATTTAGAAAATTGCCAACCCTAGGCTTTGCCATGCATTCATTACGTATGAGATATATAAGGAAAAAATATATGATGGATAATAAATTGCATCTAGACAAGATGATATTTATTAAAACTTAAAGCCTAAAAAGATTGAGTGGGATAAGATGCTAATGTGAGAGTCCACGGTCTCCATGTGATGGTCCAGTTGCATGTGGTGAAGTGTTACTCCCCACCGGAGGACATGAATCCTAGATCTTGCATGGTTTGGGTCTCCTAAAGGATAAGTCCACTTATTGGTAGCAAATGTGACCTCATATCGAGGTATGGTTTGCATGTATGTTTAGGATGAATCAAATGGTTACACACTCAACATAGTTTATCAACAACCTGCCCACCATAGCTCTATTGATAAATGTATGGACCAAATTATGGTGCTTCTCAAAAAGTTAGGCATGAAGATGCTTGGTAGTTTTTTGAGTGGGAGGGTTCTAGTTTTTCTTTTAATGGATAAGATGGGCCAGCATTACTTATTCTATTAAAGATGAGAAAAATGGCCATCGTATACAGATTTATTTTTAAAAGTTTTGTTAAATCCATCATCATGCATATTACATCATAATTTTATACCATCTTCCAATATTTTGACAAAAGGAATTGTAAAATAGATGTCATTACAAACTTTTCACTAAATGGGCAGAGTCATGTGAGCGAAGAGTTCAAAGTGGAAGATCCAATTCCAAGTAATTTTTATGGGACAAAGAGCCTTGTAATTTTTTTTTATTTTCCAAGATAGACAACGAAGAGTAGTGTTATTATTCAAGCGATGAATGAAAGGATGGATGCTAATAATATGAGATATTATGTGAAAGTATGCCATTTAGAAAATTGCCAACCTTAGGCTTTACCATACATTCATTATGTATGGGATATATAATTAAACAATATAGGATGGATAATAAATTGCATCTACACAAGATGGTATTTATTAAAACTTAAAGGCAAAAAAGATTGAATGGGAGAGGATGCTTATGTGAGAGTCCACGGTCTCTATGTGACGGCCCATTTGCCTATGGTGAAATGTTACTCCCCACCGGAGGATATATATCCTAGATCTTGCATGGTTTAGGTCTCCTAAAGGATAAGTCTACTAATTGGTAGAAAATATGTCCTCCCACTGAGGCATGGTTTGCAAGTACCTTTAGTGGATGAGTCAAATGGTTACACACTCAACATAATTTATCAGTAACCTGCCCACTATAGCTCTGTTGATAAATGTGTGGACCAAATTATGGTGCTTCTAAAAAAGTTAGGCATGAAGATGCTTGGTAGTTTTTTGAGTGGGAGGTTTTTAGTTTTTCTTTTAATGGATAAGTTGGCCCCCCATTACTTAGTCTATTAGTGAGGAGAAAAATGACCGTTGTATACAGATTTATTTTTAAAAGTTTTGCTAAATCTATCATCATGCATATCACATCATAATTTTATACCATGTTCGAATATTTTGACAAAAGGAATTGTAAAATAGATATCGTTACAAACTTTTCACCGAATGGGCAGGGTAATGTGAGCGAAGAGTTCAAAGTAGAAGATCCAAATCCAATAAATTTTTATGGGCCAAAGAGCGTTGTAATTTTGTTTTTATTTTCCAGGATTGACAACGAAAAGTAGTGTTATTATTCAAGTGATGAATGAAAGGATAGATGCTAATAATATGAGATATTATGTGAAGGTATGTCATTTAGAAAATTGCCAACCATAGGCTTTACGATACATTCATTATGTATGGGATATATAATTAAACAATATAGGATGGATAATAAATTTCATCTAGAGAAGATGGTATTTATTAAAACTTAAAGATAAAAAATATTGAATGGGAGAGGATGCTTATATGAGAGTCCAGGGTCTCTATGTGATGGCCCATTTGCCTATGGTGAAATGGTACTCTCCACCAGAGGACATGAATCCTAGATCTTGCATGGTTTAGGTCTCTTAAAGGATAGATCTACTAATTGGTAGAAAATATGACCTCCCACTGAGGCATGGTTTGCAAGTACCTTTATTGGATGAATCAAATGGTTACACACTCAACATAATTTATCAATAACGTACCCACTATAGCTCTGTTGATAAATGTATGGACCAAATTATTGTGCTTGTCAAAAAGTTAGGCATGAAGATGTTTGGTAGTTTTTTGAGTGGTAGGCTTCTAGTTTTTTTTAATGGATAAGATGACCCACCATTAGTTATTCTATTAGAGATGAGAAAAATGACCGTCATATACAAATTTATTTTTTAAAAGTTTTGTTAAATCTATCATCATGCATATTACATCATAATTTTATACCTGGTTCCAATATTTTGACTATTATGCTTATTCTTTAATAATTTATTTTTTCGGACATAATCACCATAATATGAATCCTCTTATAATGCTCTTGAATACTAAAAAATTGGAAAATAGAGACAAATTTAAGGAATGGAGAGGTAATCTTGACATTGTTCTTCAATATGAACAAATTTCATGGGTATTAACAGGTAATGAGCCTACACCTTTGGGTGGAAATTTAACTTCTAAGCAAGTCCAACAACATGAGTGATGACAGGATGTTGATAAGGCTATTAAGTGCTATATTATGGCTTCTATCAGCGGAATGTTGCAAAAACAAAATGCATGCATGAAAACTGCTTGTGCAATGATCCATCACCTTCATGAGATGTTTGGTGTGAGGACCAGGTCTGCAAGGGTGAAAGATGTCAAAACCTTTGCCTCAAACAAAGGCCTGGTGAACTGGTGTAGGATTACATGCTCAAGGTAATATCTGTGGTTATAGAGGCTGAGATTTTTGGGGCAGACATGGATGCAGAAATGTAGATGATTATGATTATAAATAGCTTAAACTCTTCTTTTTAGCAGTTTAAATTAGACTATGAGCTCAACACCAAGGATTAAACCTTAAATGTGATGATGAAAACCCTCCAGAGCATGAAGGAGAAATTAAATATCAAGGCTAATAGACCTAAGGCTAATGTAGCATCTTCTTCTAAGCGCAAGGGTAAGGGCAACCCAAAGAAAAAGTGTCCAATGAAAAAGAAGGCCCAGATAGGGGTCAAAGTTTAACTCATGAAAAAGAAGGACAAAGAGGACACCATGGGAAAGTGTTTCCACTGTGGTAAGAAGGGCCACTAGAAAAGAAACTGTGCAGGCTACCATGAGTCCCTAAAAAGCAAACAAGATAGGGATTTCCTAAGTTGTTAGGAACCAAAAATGTGGCAGATCATTTGATTCTTGGATATTAGACTCAGGAGCCACTGACCATGCTTACAATTCTTTACAGGGGTTCCAGTAAAGGAAAAGACTACCTAAATGCCAGTTTCAAGTCAAGATGGTAGATGGATCCTATGTTTCGGTATAATCAGTGGGAGTAGTTATCTTAGACTTTTCTAGCGATCATAGGTTATATTTGGAGAATGTATATTACATCCCAATGATTGTAAGGAACATGATTTCTATTTTTTAATAAAATCTAGTTGTTCCTTATATTTTGAAAATGTTGTTTCAATATATGAGAATAAGGATTTTATTTATAATGAGATAATTAAGCAGGGATTATTCCTTATAGAACCTATAACAGGATCACAAAACACCACATAATTAATAAAACAAAGACAATCCAATGACTTTAGCATTAATTCAAAATATCTGTGGCACTTAAGAATGGGTCATATCAATTAGAACAAACTTGATAGGTTAGTAAAGGATGGGATCCTTATGAGCTTGGATAATGTTTCATTACCTACCTATCAATCTTATATTGAAGCAAAAATGACCAAGGCCTCATTTCCTTCCAAAGGAAACAAATTGGAATCCTCATTGGACCTACTACGCATTGCCTTCCAGAATCATTATAGGGATATGCCATAGAAACGATAACTTATCTTTTTAACTTTGCCCCATCCAAATCCTAAAACACGTAGGGAGTTATAGACTGGCCGAGTGCCTTCAATGCGGCACTTAAGGACTTGGGGCTTTCTAGCCCATGTTCTACGGATTAAATCCATAAAGATGGAATCAAATTCAGAAGTATGTTTATTTGTAGGATATCCTATAGGTTCTATTTTTATAGTCCTCATGATAGGAAGGTATTTATGTCAACAAATGCAACCTTCTATGAGGAAGAATTGGTGAGAAATCATAAAGGAAGAAGTAAAGTAGCACTAAAGGAGTTTGTTATTTCATCCAAACCAAGAGTTGATTTGGACATAGCAGAACAAGATGTCAAATGTATTCAAAAGTTGAATCGGAAAAGCAACCTGAACATTAAGTAGTGCCTAAACATAGTGGGAGAGTTATGAGATAACCAGACAGGTATATAGGTCTAAGAGAAGGCATAATTGCCATCTCGGATTATGAAGAAATGGATCCTAATACTTATACATGGCTATTAATGATGTCGATCTAGAAAAATGGCTTAAGGTGATTAAATAGGAAATAGATTCCATGTACACCAATAAAGTTTGTACCCTTATAAATCTACCACCAAATGTAAAAGCCATAGGGTGTGAATGGATCTACAAAAGGAAAAGAGGATCAGATGGAAAGGTAGAGGCTTTAAAGTTAGATCTGTAGCTAAAGGATATACTCAAAAAGGAGGTATAGACTATGAAGAGACTTTTTCTCTGGTTGCCATGCTTAAGTTCATCCAAACTATTTTGGGTTTAATAGCCTATTTTGATTATGAAATCTAGAAAATGGACGTCAAGACCACATTTCTTAATGAGTATCTTGAGGAGACCATTTATATGGCCCAACTGGAAGGATTCGTTAATCCAAGTAATCAGCATAAGGTACGCAAATTGTAGAGGTCCATTTATGGACTTAAGTGAGCATCTAGGTCTTGGAACATTAGGTTTGATAGGTCTATCAAAACCTATAGGTTCATACAAAACCTAGATGAGCCTTGTGTCTATAAAAGGATACAAGAAGGCAAGGTTACTTTCCTAATTCTGCATGTCGATGACATTCTGCTCATTATGAATGATGTAGAAATGTTATCTATAGTTAAATGATGGCTAAGCGAATAGTTCTTAATAAAGGATTTAGGAGGTGCTAACTACGTTCTAGGGATCAATTTTATAAGGGATCCTAAGAATAAACAAATAGACTTGTCTCAATTAACCTACATTGAGAACATGCTTAATATGTTTTCCATGCAGGATTCCAAGAGGGGTTGCACACTTACTATACATGGAGTCAAACATTCAAAGAAGCAAGGACCTAAGAACCAAGAGGAGGTTGAACGCATGCACCAAATTCCATATGCTTCCGCAGTTGGAAGTTTAATGTATGATATGCTTTGTACAAGACATGATATCTGTTACGCGGTGGGACTAGTAAGTAGATTCCAGTCCAATCGAGGAATGGAGCATTGGATTATGGTTAAGTGCATACTGCAGTATCTTAGTAGGATGAAGAACTTAATGCTTGTTTACACTGGAAGTAACCTTATTCCGATCGGATATACAAATTTTGATTTTCAATTAGATGTTGATTCAAGGAAATCAACTTCTAGTTCTATATTTGTTTTAGGAGGTGGAGCTATAGTCAGGAGGAGTGTCAAACAATCTTTTATTACTGATTCGACTATGGAGGCTAAGTATGTTACTACTTATGAAGCAGTAGAGGAAGTAGTCTGACTCTGCAAGTTCCTAAATGATTTGGAAGTAATTCCTAAGGTAGAAAAGGCCATCAAAATTTATTGTGATAATAGTGAGGAAGTGGCTAATTCTAAAGAACCTCGGAATCATAAAGCTGCCAAACATATTGAGCCAAAGTATCATCTTATAAGGGAGATAATACAACGTAGCATGGTGAATATGGTAAAGATTCCCATAGAGCAAAACCTTGGTGATCTGTTCACAAACACGCTCTCTCAAAAGAACTTTGAGGCTTACCTAGAAGGGATAGGAATGAGGGATATGTCAAACTTGCTTTAGTTATGTAAATATACTGCTGTACAAAGCATGTGTATTTACATATAACTTAATCTTCTTCGAGTTACCTTTGTAATAAAACTATTTATTATTAATAAAATAAAAGAGTTTGTTTTTATTTGTATGAGCATTATATAAGTAGTCATAAGGCACCAAGAATGTTTTGTAGGTAATATACATATACATGTAGATGTATGGGAAATATACATATTATTAGAATCTAAATTAGTTAATTTACGTTTGAATAATCAAGTTGGTAGCTTGATTATTGTTTAGATTGTAGTGTTGCGATTTATCTACATATAAGTAACGATGTTTACTTCAAGGGAATGATAAGTTTCATATCATGATAGTAGTTATCGATATGTTGGATTGAGAAAAGAAAGCACGACATATTTGGAGAACCGGTAGATTTCAAAACCTTTTAGAAATCTTATTTGCAGCGGAAGCAATATATATCTAAATCATCATGCCAATCTATACATGATATGGTATAAGGATAATAATAGACATGAACAAGATGAAGAGTATTACCGATTCCTTTGCTATAACTTTAATTCCTTGCAGTGCTATCCTCTCCTTCTTCTTGTATCCAAAACCTTTTTTTTGTTAATCTATCTTCTCCTTATTGTTGTATCCTCAACCAGTTTGATTTACCTCTTATTCTCTTAGGGAAACTATTGGCACTTGAAATTTTTTTAAAATAAGCATGATTAGATTAAGTTTGGAGTCTTGTTAGATTAATTTATGTTGGAGTTAATTAGCATGTTAATGTGGGTAAAATAATATGGCATGGGTTAAGGACATCGAACTATTAAAGTAGTGGGAGAGTGTAAGCCCAATTTTGGTAAGTCATTAAAGCTTAAAAACCATTAGGAATTAAAGGAATGGCAAGGTGGACTTTTAGCATTCATTAAGGGTAAAATGGGAAAAAAGAAGTGTAGTTTCCTTCCTTAAAAGGGGGAAAAACGAAAATTGGAGAGAAGGAAGTGAAATAACAAAACCAAAGAGAGGAAGAAGAGAGGTTTCGGTGGTTGAGAGGAAAGAAGAGAGT
>JAOQMP010000210.1:16514623-16529295 GCA_027563575.1 Erythroxylum pedicellare | reverse complement strand
AACCATAAAATTGGAATAATAAAAATCATAATGTCTAGTGCAAAGACAACATATATTTTTCACAATCAAGAATTGGATCAAAGACTAAAATATCCAAAGCTTTAAATTGTCTTCACGTGAACTCCACAACATTCAAAACTCCATCTCCATATCATTTGCATTATTAGCATCCTATAAGAAAATAAAATACGATGAAAAAGGTGAGAACTGAGGAGTAAAGTGGGCATTTTAAAACTGTTTCTTCTCAGGAAATATTAATATTTTATTATATTTAATCATAAATATTTAAGAAAAACAAAAAATAGAGTTAATAAAAAACGGGTAGGATATGGGTATCCATCGGTTCGAGTTATCATTAGACCCATATCCACATCCATTTTTTAGTATCCATTTAAAATCCATTTTTTAGCCTCCATTTTCATTTTTTCGGGTCGGGTAGTGCAGATATTAATCGGGTTGAAAACTCATTGCCATCCCTATTAGTAGCAAAGATTTCTCCTTACTCTAAACCACTCCATCTTTTGAAGTTTAATGAATCCCATATCAGTCACCGACTCTAGCTGTTTCATAATAATGCTCTACAATAATTCATATACTTTCTGATATTAACTTTCTTTTGATAAGTTTGGAAATATTCAAATATTCCCATCAATAGCAAAATACATTCACACTTTAAGGAACAAAATTTTGCAATTTTGTATAAATTAGTCCAAATTTCCTACTTCGGTCTTTTAATCATGATTTTATCGACTTATGTCACTAGTAACATCATCATCTATGAAATAAAATTTTAATTACTAAGTAAATTAAGATAACATCATCAGTAAATTTATTTCCATATATATTATTAATATTCATGAAGTTCTTATTTCTTTATTGTAGAAGAGATCATTTTATAATAGCATTTAGATTCCTTAATGGAGTTGAAGAATAAAGGAATAAATGTCAACTTTTTTTAATTTTTTACATACATTTATTTTCAAGATACATCTTAATTAAATAATATTTACACACAAGTCATGCTTATTAACATTAAATTACACAAAATATACCACTACATTTGTCAAAATACAATAATTTTATTCAACAATAAATACCACTAAAATATACATAAAATGTCACCATATTATAGCAAGTATACTACCATATTATTCAAAATATACCAGCAAATTTTTCTAAACACACCACTATACTATTCTAAAACATACAATTATATTATGAAAATTTTATCAATAAATCATATAAAATATAACACAACAAAGAAACTTCCTTAGAGGTAATTCTAGACACTAACATCATGCATAGTCATGCCTTATAGAAGGAACTTCTCTATCTAAAATTTGTTAGAGGCAACACTACACTTTACCGTTAAGATTCCCTTTGCCTTATATAGAAGGAAACTATATATCCATAATTTTTTTGAGGCAACTCTAAACACTATCATCAAAAGTGCCTATGCCTTATAGAAGGAAGTGTTTTTTCACAATTTATTATAAGAAAATCTAGACAATTCCATTAAGCATGCACAAGCCTTATGCAAGGAAGCCTTCTACCTACAATTTACAATAGGAAACTTTGGAAACTTCTATTAGGTGTTCCCACACCTTATGGAAAGAAGCCTTTTCTCTATAATTTGGTATAAGTAACAATAGACACTTTCATAAGGTGTGCCCAACAAGAACCCTCCTTACATCCTTCCCACTAAATAAATATTACTTTATGCATCACTAAATTACTATTTTTTATGAACAATCAATTTTAAAAGAAATTATATCATAAAAATCATGAAAAATACTATCAATAACAAAGATGGAAGTATCTCTTATTAGTAAAAATATGAAGTTTTTTGTTAACAACACTTGAATGAGTTTAAGTAGTAGTAAGTCAATTGAATGTTATAAAAAAAAAGCTAAAAAAGGCTTAATATAACTTGTATATAGACCTTCAATTTTCATTTAAACAGAAAATCAAGTAATAATTTCATTATGTATACAAATAAGAACAAAAGTATTTCTAGAAAGAAGAACAATCAAATACTAGCAAGATTGGAAATGCACAAAAAATTGCTTTTTCCATCAATCCATAAGAACAAAAACAAAACATGATGTGAGACTTAAAAATTTTATAAATCTCTCATAAATTTGAAGTTCTTTAAAACATCCAAGACTACTCTTGCTTACTGATGACAATGATGATGCAGATGATAATAGGGTTATAAAAACACTCATAATTGCTCTTTTTTATTTTCTTTAAGGGATTGCAAGGTCCTAATGAAAAAGTTGAAGATGGAAATATAGTGGGAGGAGTTGTTTCGAGGCTTCTAAGAAATGTTTGTGTAAATTAATAGATTACCATTTTACCTATTATACTATCAAATTAAACAATTATCTCTAAGTATATACATCAATTAAATTTCTTATATCGCAAGTGATGTCACCAATTGTGAGTCATCTAGTTACCTCTTATTATATACAATTTGATAGCTTACTTTTTCAATTCCACTAGCTAAAAAGCTAATAAATTATGCCATACTTTTTAGCAAATTTGATTTACGCTCTCATAATCAAGATCACTCCAGTGGCACTAAATAAAATTTAGGGGAAATATCTATAAAGTATATGACCTTATTAAGAAGAAATTTTTTTAATAACATTTTGTTAATTTAAAAGTAAAATATAATGGCTACTTAACATTATAATTAGTGTAAAGCTTCCTTGAGAAGCTATTCTTCTTTTTCACTACATCCTCTATTCTTTATATTCTTCTATTAGGAATTGCAAAAGAACATATTATCCCCTTAATTAAAAAGAAAAAGGAGGAAGTAAGAGCGTGTGATTCAATTGTCATTATCATCATTGACTCTTAAATTAAAGTTAATGTCTTATAGAGTTTTTTGAAAATGATACTCTTACTCTTTATCCCCTCTTTCCTTTGGATTCTTATTTATTTCTTTTATTCTTCCTCTATCTCTACTTTCTATTTTAACTATTTACTTTCTTATTCTTTTCTTATTAATATTTAAAGATATCGTACATTCATCGTTAAAATGTTGTTAATATTTAAAGATATCATACATTCATCATTAAAATGTTGTGAACTTATATCCTTTTGTGGAGTCTTGGAATGGATATGTGTTTATTTTCACTAATGATTGTGACTTTCAATGAGACTTTGCTTTTATTTTGGTTTATATATGCTCTTAGTTTTTAATTTCAAATTGGTTTATTGTAAGTGGATAATGCGTTATGCTAGGTTGGGTTGAAGTCATTAGACATAATGGTTCATAAACTACTTTCCTTGAAATAATTACATAAATCAATTAAGAAAACTTTGAATCAAATGCTTTTTTTTATGTTCCCTTTTCAGGTTACATGTCCTATTTATTTTAAATTTTTCTCAAACCCTTTTTAAATGTTTGATTCCTAGGATAATTGTATCTTTATCGATCAACAACTTTTATGAAAGCTAACTAATTGAAAATTAATCGATTGATGAGCTTTGTGTAATTTTTTTAGTGTTATGTTTTTCTATAATTAGACTATCTATTATTTTATTTTCCTTTTCTTTAAAAAAGTAATCAAAAATAAAAAGATGGTGCCAACTAATGATTATTTTCTTTTATTTTTAATTTCTTTCAATATAATTGATTTATGAATTGCATGGTGTTTTCTTTACATTCTTAAGTAAATTTCCAATATTTTCACATAAAACATTTAGTTTGGTGAGATGTTTTCTATCATATCTTTAAGGAATTATGTTATGGAATTAAATGAAGACCCATCTTCTATTTTACCTTCTTCATCATCTCATTGCATTTCTCTCAACCTCGATAGACCTTTGTAGTAGATCAACAAAATTTTTAATTAAAGAGTATGTACATATTATTGAAATTTAGTGCCTTTTAAATTTAAAAATATCTAAGTTTCTTTGTTATGGTATATTTTTTTTATATAATCTAGTAGGATTTTATGTTAATGTATTAGTATTTCTGGTATAATACAATAGTGTTTTCTATTGAATGCACTTGTTTTTTATATTAATGTCAATTATGTCTTACAATGTAAAGCACAATGCTTATTGATTTCAATGGAAGCATTCACTATAGATTTAAAAACACCTTTGCAACAAAGTTATGTCAAATGAACATAACTCAGTACAAGATCAATTTTTTTCCCTTTCATTCAAAAGTAAAGTTAGTTATGCTTTTGATTGTGTGTATTATATTGTTTTAAACCATAACTACACAGTGTAGTTGTAGCTAGCAGTAGAAAGTATAGGTTGATCCCATGACTATTACAGGTACTAGTAGTGACCTTTTTCATATTATCTAGCCATCAATTAAGAAGATGATTTAATTTAAAGCCAAATTAAATTAAGGCTCAACATAGTAATGAATCAAGGAAATTTTAACACAAAGACTAATCCAATATTAGATAACTAGTACCTACATAACGAATCCCCCTAAGATATTTTAAGTATTAACCCTTTATCATATAATTCAATTATCGATCATTGGACTGTAAAATCTCTTTCTAATTAAAACCCTTTAGATCGCATTACTTTTATTTTTAAATTTTTCTATTAGATTTGACTCGAATATAAAGGAATTATGTCGACCTCCTAGACAAATTAATTCAAAAATATAAACACATAATTAAATCTTAATAAATAAATGAGTCAAATTGCATTAATAAATAATCAACATATAGTATCCATCCTAACTTTAGGTTGATTCTACCCAGGCATTAGACAAACTTAGCTATTAAATGAAACAAACATAAAAAGTTCAAAAGAATAATTAAAAAGTAAAGAATTCATAGATATGTATATCTCACTTCCCTAAAATGCAATCCCTTTTAATCTCTAATGAAAAGATGCTCTCTATCATATATCTTAAATTATCTTTACGTTTCCTCATCCTAGGTTCATAATCGTGTCTCTAACCCTCACTTTGGCTTTAGCTTTGGACTCTATTTGCTTTTTCTCTCATATCCTCTTAGTAATTTCCTTTTATATTAGGAAAGTAGAGTTTCTAGATTATACACAATCAACTAGTGAATGTGTATCTTAAAATCATTTCTGAATCATGACTTTACATGTTTATAGAAGCTTGCATGGTGTATATTACTTACACGGGTGTGTATCTCCATATCGGGAAAAATAACATCTTTAAAGCTTTACACTTTCATAGTCCCTTACACAGTCCCTATATATGGTCACGCAAGTGCGTATACATTCATAAGCGAGTGTGTATCCATAATGACTCTAGTTCTTCCATTTTGTGCCACAATTCCCTAAATTCTTCTCCTTTTGATTCACAAAGGCAATTGAGACTTAAAAATATGCTTGAAATAAAATAAGTAAAAAAATAATGTCAAACTATCAAATTATAAGCAAAACACACTCAATATGGGCATAAAAATATAATACAATAATCAGTTATCAAATATCCTCATACTTAAGCTTATCAAATATCCTCATACTTAAGCTTTTGCTTGTCTTTAAGCAAATCTAACGCAAATCATCAATATTAAAAACACCCATCCCTTATTATCTCAACATGTCCATCCACATCCTAAATCATCAAATCATATTAATCACATTAACATATACCTATATTTAAGTTATCCTAGGACCAACTTTTATAAGTCAATAACAATAAAAACCATATTGATAATCCTTTTGAAATCAAAAGTACAAATTGCATACCCTTGCAAAGGATTCGCTCATTGCACTTAAAAGTGTTTAAGGTGGAAAATATAATAAACTCTCAATTTACTACATAAAAGGATTATCAACCATAAGCTTGTAATAAAATCACATCTTCACCACTTATAAGTAAGCTAAAAACACAAATTAAAAGTTCTTTCAAGCAGGATGTAATAAGGCTTAGGTAAAGATATAATAGGGATAATTAAAAAGAGTAATAACATTGACGGAAATTCACATAAACAATATTGAATAGAACTTGTTCTTTATAGCATAAGTCCTTCAAACAATAAATTCATTGCTATAACAGTTCTTCTCACTCTCTAATAAATATTACAACTTTTCATCTTTTTTTAATATGCTCGCAACATATAATTTTCAACTTTTGAACTTCGTCGAGCCACTTTAGATCGAATATAAAGTCATATAAATCAAGCACCCGAGTAGAAAATTCCATGATCACTCCTATCAATAATCATAGAAATATCAAACCTTTTCTTTAAAATTCTCTATATAACCTAAGTTCCAAGAAATCAAGAAAAGGAAAATTCCTTAAAGGTTTAGAAAATAATGAAAGGTTTTTAAGAAAAATAGGATAAAGGCTATCAATATGGTTATAATAAATCAATAAAAAGGCTAAGTCTCAAAAGAGGTTACTCTTAAAGGATAAAAATAGTTAGATAACAACAAAAGAAAATAAGTTACAACAAAGATTTCAAATTTAAGTGCCTTTTATCATTTTAATGCTTCTAGTTTTTTTTAAAATGTGGTCTCAAAATGAATAATAAAAGCAGGTTCTAGAATCATCCAACTATGTTGAAAACACACTTTAAATAATGCAAGAGCACTAAAAATAATGTACTAGCATTTAGGCTCAAAAGCTCACAAAAGGCTTAATATGTGTAAATAATATGTAATTTTCATTCAAATTAACTATCTTAATCATTACTAAAAATATGGTTTATAAAAGTAAGTATAGTTTAACTTATCTTTCTTTTGTATACTAATTTAATTCCATAATTAATAATAGCATAAAGTGTCTCAAATAGATTTTAACTCAATTAGGATGTCAGATAATATTTGGAAACAACCTTTCTAATAGTTAGGAGTAAGGCTATATACTATTAGACCTTCCTAGACTCCACGTCTTAGTGGAATTTCTACTGGGTTTTGTTGTAGTAGTAGGATATTAGTTAATAAAAATGAATAAAAAAGATTATAATAAACTTAAAAAATTAGAAATTTTTCTTCAAATTTTCATTTAACTTTTTCCCCACAATTAAAATTATACATTATCCCTAATGTGCATAATAGTAGTACAGAAAATTAATAACAATGTAAGCATAAACATAAGAAAGCTATTTTGTAATTCCCTAAAAAAATAAAAATTACACATTCTAAATTCAGTGAATGGTCCACCTAATATTATGTACATTCATCCTTGTAAAATAAACAAAAGAGGATAAAAAGATGAAAGAAAATGACAATAAAATTAAAATAACAGTGAAAGTACAATAATATATGTTAAAACAAAACAAATTAATAACAAATTAAATGAATATAAGAAAATATACAAGTAATAAAAGAAACAAAAGAAAAAACCCTAATAGAACATCCAAACTACCTTGGAAACTATCAATCTATTGGTGAGTTTGGTATTTTGGTTATGAGAGGATCCTTGGATCTTTGTGCATGATATGGCTGCCAAGTTTAAGATGATGCAACTGCTCTAGATGGTGGGGGTGGTATGGATATCCTGAGGTTTCCTTCCATCTGCAATATGACCTCCTCTATCCATCTATTATAAGCCTCCCATCCTACCTTCTGCTCTAATAACTCTAGCTGGTTCATATAAATAGTACACTGGAGAAGCAAGATCTGCCCCATATATTTCTTCTACTGAACAATCTTTAGCTAGTCCTAGTGTCTAAAGAGTGTCGACATCCTAGGCGATCCTACACTAACCGACCAGTTTAAGTTCTGCAATTGTGTTGTTCCTCTCATTTATGATGGTGATGATTCTTGTCTCAGTGGCTGCTCCGCTATATTGGAGCGATTCTCATTTAGGAACCTAATTAATTAGTAAACGTCTCATGTAAGTCCTCGTCTCCTATACACTATATGCATATTCATCATATCATCGAAGTTGAAGATGACCGTGGTACTGAGTAGCCTCATTAGTGGTAGCCTCCTCTTTTCTAATCATGTCATATAAGGGCCGATGCATATCATCCATATCTTTTTCTCTTTGCTCTAACACTAAAAAATTGAGCTAAGCATGCCCTAAATGTATCGACATCCTCTCACATATACTCTATAGGTAGAAAACATCTAGGTTCCTGATGACTCTGAAACTATCTTCACGCCCACTGAATGTGTGACTCAAGAGGCCATAGATGTATTTGAATGTGGGATGTCATAGGGTAGACGCCTTGGACTTGTTTTGGCTATAGTCTGACTCCTCGGTGATGTTAATCCAGAAGTGATGAGCATACATTCTGCAAGTGAAATCCATCCTGAGGGCCTTGAACTCTTATGAATCCACGAAGTCTCGATCATAAAGGCCCAATCATGGTGACCCTTTTCCATAAAAAAATTAGGGAGCACCTTAAGCATATGTTCCTAATATGTGGGCTCCACGATCTCAAAGAATCAAGACTTTGCCCTAACACTGATCAAACCTTAAACCTGTTGGGCCAAGTCAATTTGCTCTAGTGCCTCCCCATTGATACATCTACCACTCCTAAATCTCTTATCTTTAAGTCACTGAAATTGCTCCTCGTGGGCCTGATATTATAAATAATAACTCATGTCGCCCTAATGGACAGGATGCAATTAGTCGTGCTAGTAATGAGTGAGGTCCACTCAGGTCTTTAAAGGACCCCTCTCCTTTCTGACTCTTCCTTAAGATACCTTCTTTGTTCGTCATTGTGGTGCAACTTCTTTTCTTCTCATCATTACACTTAAAACTAAATTAAAATATGAGAAAATAACAAACATTAATACAAACAAACCATTTTCCCCACACTTAATTCATATGCTCGCTATGTTATATAATTGTAAAAAAACAACCAATTAAGAATATATTAAACTGAAAATAATGTAATTAATAAAAATAATTCAAAAATTAAACTAATGATAAATTAATATCAAAATTAAAAATGCAATTAACCAATGAATTTAATCTAAATATGCAATTATTAAAGCAAATCCTAACATTGGAAATTAATTACATAATTTAACAATTAAACGTTCACTAATAAGATTAAAACCTATTTCATGCAAAAATACCAATTTGAAATAAAATTAAACTAGGAAATAACATCAAATTACTAGAAAAAGACAAAAAATTAAACCTAATCTAACAAATCATCACAATTCATCCCATAGTGAGCAAAATTGGCCTTACCAAAATCTAATTTCATCCAATCTATATGCAATTCATCAAATTAATCCAACAATTTATAAAAGGATGAAATTTAACTTGTAAGTGAAAATCAAGCATAAAATCAGGTGAAATCAATCTAAGATGCAAAAATTACGTAATCCTAGCATTTTGGGGATGAAAACCCCTATAATCTTCAAAAAAAAAAATACTCAAAGTTTCAAGTTTAGTTCACATAGAAGCAAGAAGAACCTACTTGGGTGTTGGAAAATCACTAAAAAATGTTGGGTAAGGTTGAAGAAGGGAGAGACACAATAGATGGGTGGTAGAAGAGGGAGAGAAAAATGGGAGAAAAGAAAGGAAAATAAGGTGTTTAAACATTTGTCACAGACTTACACTATCAGTCACTCTGAATGTGTGACCTCAAATATGGGTGTGTAACTTTTCTCCAAATTAAATCATCACAAACACAACCATTTGTGTGACCGTAAAAGTCACTATGCATGTGCAACTTTTTACATGGGCATGTGTTGTGATACGCTCCAGGCAACTTGAGATACATAGGCCTATCCTACGCCCATGTAACTCACTATACACATGTAGGAAATTTTTTAAGAACTTTATAAATATACACGGCTATGTCCAGTGATGGTGTAAAACATACTTAAATCAAATTTAAGTATACATTGATATCTATATAACCGTGTATGCCTAAAAATGCCTTTAAACTTAAAAAATATTTCATTTAAAATCATAAGAATTACTAACACATCATAAACACAAAAAAGAGGTAGAATCAAATGAAGATGCTATATTACCTAATGTAAAACACACAAAAATTTGAAATCCTTCTCAAAAGCTAAAAAATAAACAAACTAACATAATCAAATCAAACAAAACTATCTTAGTTCTAAGGTTACCTACCAAGTCATGCTTGTTTAATTTCTTTAGTTTGATGCACCTATTGTGCTTAAGGTGGTTTATAGAGATTTAATTCGTTATTTCTTACCGTGGGGTCCTTAACCTCTAAATAAGTTACTTGCTTTTTCCTTGTACCATGTTTTCCATCCTCCCTTTTTCCTTTCAACTAGAAATAGTTCCGGTAGACTTCTAGAAGAATAATCCTATAAAAATTATAAAACTTAATCGTCAAATAAATCAATACAAACATTAGAATCCACAAAGACAAGGGAATGATTCAAGACATCAGACATTATAAATATTACATCTTTTTCCCTAGAGTAGGTTTCAATTCCATCACAAATGTAGGGAAATGAGGATCATTCACTTAGCTTTTGTAGATGACCTGACGTTGTTATGTGGAGTTGACATCCAATCCATTAAGATCATTTTATGTATGTTAAAGATTTTTTATATAATGCTTTGGATTGGAAGTCAATGTTCGTATGTTTATTTCATCTGACGTGAGGAGCAAGATTAAGTTAAGCAAAAGAGATAGCTATAACATTCAAACTCCTCCTTTCAGATATCTTGGTATCGCTATTACCATTGGTATCCCTATTCCACTGATTGAATCATATAAAGGTAGTCAATGCTTGGAAAATAGATTCTTTATCTTTTGCTACTAGGGTAATCGTTATAACTGGGCTCATTAGTAATTGTCCCTTATTTGTTGGGAATACAGGGCTCATTTTACATATTGAGCTAGAGGCTCTTACCACATTTTGGGCTTTAAGCTCTTTTTTGATAGCTACTCTGGTCACAACAATCTTTATCTTGTCATGCGTTTATGTAATGAAATGCATCGCATTCACATATATTCTATTAGTCACTTGATTTCAGCTTCATATTCACATTCACATTTATCATCAGACCTTAGACTAGCATTCAAAAATAATGTTGAGTATCACTTATTCATTCAAATTCACATTCAAGGAGCACTTCTAATGATTTTTACATGCATCAACACCTCAAATATTTATTGTCTAGAATCAACACGTTCAAATCAGTCATATTAGTAGTAATTCAATACAAAAATTTAAAATAGAACAAACAATGAAAATGAGACCATCTAGGTCAAATCACAGTACGCTCTAGATTAAAATTAGCTTTCATGATCCAGAATTGTCTGGATGCGGACGTTCTATCCTGTATATCAGCATCATGCAATACACATATTGCACACATATTATTAATTACACAATCTTATGAATGCACAATCATATAAATATGTATATGTGTTGTGTATAATGAATGCTCAATGACAATCCCAGGTATATTACCTAAATTCACATCTTATATTCATTCTCATTTCATAAATCATATACGTGTAATTGAACTTAGGTTTACAATTCATTTGTACATGATCGTTCTAAGTTCACCCTTCAATCTTTATTCTTTTTATATATCTAGCTTATTCATAGGCTTACACCTCAAGAACACTTGGTTATTCTAATATCATAAATCAATTTCTTGTCATTTCTTTTCTAACATTATATGCTCTCATAATACCCAACTCTCATTCACATTTACTTAATACATATTACTGAACTCCTTTTAATCATAACTACAATCATATGAACATCTCCATTCCCATTATACTCTTGCCTCTAGTACTTTGATATCAATAATTCATTCACTAAATTATAACCTCCATTATCACTTTGTACGTATCACACATTTAGTCACTTAATCTAAGCATCATTCTAGGTTCAATTCAAGCTCCATTCAAGCATAATTAAGTCCAAATGGCCAATGAATGTCCGTTGGGTAGATTTCATGTCCACTGGGTGGACATTCTCAAGTTTTCCAGCTTTCCAGGTCAACCAATATCTCTTTGAAAGGACATCATGTCCACCTAACGGACATTCACGGGACACCTATAGAAATGTGAAATTTTAACCCCTTTAAACAGCAAAATCTCTCCTCAAGGTCTTCATAAAAGTTGTAGAAATTGAAGTCCTCTTCAAAATCATACATAAATGACCTGAGTCTGATATCCATAACAAAATTTATGCCTCTTGCCCCAAAATCTATCCAATTGCATCCATATTTTTCAGATTTCTAACTCTTTACCTACTACAGTCAACACTTTATGCTTGGTCTATCATTTTTGGTTTAATTACTTATCATTTCCCTACAAATCTTAACTCCATTTCAGGTCAATATCATTTATAAACAAATTATAGTACATAATTGATCATGAACACTTATATATATACATATACATTCATCATCAACTTTCTGCACATGTTCAACTTCATTTCTACTTTCATTTCACTTCTAACTATCACCTTAATTCTTCCCATTTCAAGACACCACATTACTCCCTCTCTTTAGCTGTAGAATCATTTTAGTTTATCTTCAAAACACCTAAAGATATCCACATTAATACACTAAGAAAACAGAACATAAAACCCATTATCTATCAAATTTTTCTACTCTTTTGGCTACACCATCTTTAATGATCATTCTAACTCAAATCATCTCAACAAAAACTTATGAAATATTGATCATCATATATGTAAAAGCAAGAAATTAATCTACCCACATTTCTCATTCACGTTTTAGCATATACCCATCCTCATTTTATGATCATTTAACTTTTAACTATCATCAAAATATGTTTCATTCAATAAATAAAGAAGAGTAATGCTTTATACTTATTTGTTTACTTCAAGATCTTCAAATAGGACTTAACCCTAGCTTCTCCCATGCATCCCACAATCATAATCTTACCAAAGTAGAATAGGTGGGTTTTCTTATCAAGAAGAAAAGATAGCAAGAACTTTGAAGTAGCTAGTGATGGAAAAAAGCAAGGTTCACCTTTGATGCTTGGAGAAGAGAGTGTCATGAGAAGGATAGGAAGATGAAGAAAATAAAGAAGATGAGGATGAGAGAAGCTAAAGAAGAGAGGAGTAAATAGCAAGTGAAAGAATAAAATGAGAGTGGGTCTTTCTCTTAATAAAAATCATGGGTTAAGACAACTGGTGTGGTAAGTGACACTTGTCACTTGCCACATATCACTTTGTCATGGTCCTCTTTTGGGCTTTTATTTAGCTAGTCCATTTATGTCCCAATTCTAATCCAATTGACTCCTCATTTTATGTCATTCATCAAAATTTCTATTGCCATCTGACACTTATTTCTGCTACTATTCATCAATTGTCTTGCCATTTGGCATTTTTCCTAGTCCAAAAATACGCTTAATTCCAAAAAGTTCTCAAATTTCACCAAAGATTCTAAATCAATACTTATAAACACCAAACTCAATTTTTAAGACACATAATCCATAGTTCACATTATAATCACATTAAAACAATCATTTATACCCGAAAAATGTCAAATGTGTGCATGAACAAATTATTGTAATGTGTGCAAAATTCAAGTTCATGTGTGCGTATGCTAACATTATGTATGAGTATGAAATGCATTTTCTAATCTCTCATTGCTATTTCTCAATTACAAAAATCTAGGGTTCTATCCCTTAGTATGGAAATGGGATTTTACAGTTTCTCCCTTATTATCTGTAACACTAGCCTTAAATGCTCATAATGTTCCTCACTGCTCTTTGGGTACACTAAAATATCATCAATGAATACAATCACAAAATGATATAAATAAAGTTGAAATACCTTGTTCATTAATTTCATAAAAGTTGTCAGAGCATTTGCTAACCTAAAAGGCTTCACTAAAAACTCAAAGTGCCCATATCTAGTCCTGAATGCACTTTTTGGTACATCAGTTTCTGCTATCTTCAATTCATAATACCCCAATCTCAAGTCTAGTTTAAGATTACATCAGCTTCTGCTATCATCAATTAATAATACCCCAATCTTAAGTCTAGTTTAGTAAACACTTGAGCTCCTTGTAACTAGTCAAATAAATCATCTATCCTTGGCAAAGGATATCTATTCTTCATAGTCACCCGATTCAACTGCCTGTAATCAATACATAGCCTTAATGACCCATCCTTCTTCTTCACAAACAACATTGGAGCTCCCCAAGGTGGCACACTGGGTCTGATGAAACCCTTATCCAATAACTCTTGCAACTGGGCCTTGAGTTCCTTCAATTTCCCAGCTGCCATCCTATATAGAGGAATTGATATAAGAGCAGTACCTGGAGCAAGGTCAATCGTGAACTCCGCCTCTCTTTCTGGGGGTAACCCTAATAACTCACCAGGAAACACGTCCAAAAAATCCCTAACAATTGGAATATCTTGAACTGTCTGCCCAATACGGGTGTCAATCACTTAGACTAAATAAGCCTGACATCTACTTCGAATTAACTTCAAGGCATTCATCGAAGAAATCAACCTAGCTGGCACTACTTGATTAATACCTCGAAACGCTACACTTGGTTGACTAGGGGATTTAATGATCACCTCCTTAGTATAGAAGTTCATCACGGCCCTATAAGCAGTGAGTCAATCCATACCTAGAATAATATCTGTCTCCTTTAACTGTAGTACTATCAGTTGTTGGAGTTATGTAAATATAGTTCCCTAGAAAGTAAGTGCATTTATATGTAACTTAATCTTCTTCATTTACATTTTGTAATCAAAATATTTATTATTAATAAAACAAAAGAGTTTGGTTTTTATGAGCATTATATA
>JAOQMP010000210.1:16475969-16496028 GCA_027563575.1 Erythroxylum pedicellare | reverse complement strand
TCTTTGCCCTCTTATTTACATTTTTAAGAACAACTTCAAACATCCATCTGATAGAGCACATAAAGAAAGAAAGAGAGAAGAGGAGAGACACTAATTTTATTTTCTACACAAATAAGGTATCATTTCTTCTTCATAGAACCAGGTATGCGAAAATTATTGATTTCAAAATCCTTTATAACGTAGAGAAAATCAATTTCTCCTTACACACATATCCAGTCATTTATCTATTTATAGCTCCACAATTAGTTTATCAATTTACTGTGAGTTTCTGAGACACCACCAGCCGATCAAACGTGGAGATTTTCTCTAATCTCTTTTCTATTTCCACCTTTTCCTCTGACTAGTACATAGTTTTGTAAGAGCCTGGATCGTGGTGTTCTTCTGCATTTTAGTAATTAGTATATGCTGTGGTTTTAAAAACAAATCAGGGAATAGTTTTGAAACAAAACCTGGAAGAAATACAAAATCTCACTATAATCTGTTAAAGATTTGGGCGACAAAGAGGCAGAAAATCTTCCTGCTATCATTATAATCAATCATAAGATCACTCAAAATCAGACAAGAACGATAATAATCAGCAATAGAATAGGCCAATAAAACCCTGACAAATGATTTCATATTCGTCCACGTCATAATTGCAACATATTCAGATTAACAAACAGCTAGCAAATATAATAAAATCATCTTGAACAGCGATATGGACGAAGAGCGCTTCCCATTTTCATATTCCCTTAACGGCTTTCTAGCACTGATTTAACATATTGACGCATATGTGAAAAAGTGACGTAATTTGTACAAAACGTCGTCATGTTCGAGAATTAGAACATGAATAAGCTCATCACATGGAGGCATGTGGTGTTCTTATTCACAATCACGAACGAAAACTGCATTAAACTCCCGATGATTTGTTCCATGTGCAGCTTAGTTTGCTTATTAAACAATGTAAGCAACGTTAATAACTGAATTAAAATTCTGGAAACAATTGGGACAAATAAAAGTATCGCAAAGGATAATCATTTGTAGCACTAAACTAAACTTGGTCAAGAAACGAGATTAACCCTCTTCTTTAGTTTTAAACTTTTGTTATGGGATAATTTTGACCGGTCAAGTCCTGCTAAAGACGTCAGAAAAGGGAGAATGAGATAATTAAAATCATTTTAGTTTCAATAGTGTTTCCTATCCTATGGACATGGCATGCTTTCTCGAAATGGTTTGCTTACAGTGGCATTTCTAAAGCGCCAATGGACGTGTTAGTTCGGGATGTGGAGCTCATGATTGGTACTGACAAGCGGCGAACTTTTGGTTTTGTCCGGTAGCAATAAACGGAGAGGAAAAACATTAGATTATTCCAATTAATTAAACGGTAATCCTATTCAAAGTACGTTGGCAAATGCTAACAAAGCCAAGGTTGTAGGGAAGAAGTCTAAAGTCAAGTACTAAAGAGAAGAAGGACACGACCGAATAGGACAACATGCCCTATTTAATTGATTACCAAACTTAATTAAAGCAAATAATAAGACAAACTCAACTCACATCTATGATGAGATATGCTGTCTCTCCTGGTTTCTAATTAATTTGGTTAGTTTTGGGTCTTCATGTGGCATCCAATGTGTAAAGAGTTCCGACGCTTTCAAGCTACACATTCACATTTGAAGAGAATTCTTTAGGCGGGTGTCAATTCAGATGATCACTATTCACTAATCAAACAAAGATACAAAGAAATCCAGGGGAAGATATAAATGAATATTTTTGGAGTTGGTGCCCACAGTCCATTGAACATGGCGTGCTTCAAGGGGCTTGCTCCTTTTCATCCAACTTTGTTTGATATAGTTAGTGTACAGTTAAACAAAGTTTAGTATTCTCCTAGTAAGTGGAGCTGATCATCGACCCAGCTGGAATGGATCAAAGAAGCAACAGTTGAATCCCTTTTAATTTCTTTTTATATTTTTAGACTAGTTTTTATTTCTCATTCGTTCTTGTTTACGTTCACCACTTGGATGGGTTCATGGAAAGCATTTGGACTTTCTTATATGCGTCTCGACTAATCTACGCTTCCGGATATAAACTAAAGATAAAAGCGCATTTGTATATTTGTATAGTTCATTTTAAGGAAGCAAGGCGGCTGCCTGAAAGGCGCCTTATTAAGTTGATATACGTAAAGAAGGCAGATATTAAGTTGTCTTTCAGAGAGTGGCTTCTGGTGGGATAAACTGGGATTGTGTGCACTTTACTCTCAAATATATACGAGCTACTATGGCTTAAGATTTTGGCTTCTTTGTAGACACTATAACTAAAGAAATAATACAAAGGTGAGGGCATAAAATCTTCCTCAATCATCAGATCAGTGAATAAGCAGAGGATTGGCTGGTTCAACGAAATTAAACGATTTAAAGTCACTCGATATCCTCCTTGGAATTGGATTTGGAAAGTATCACAACCAGCACGGCAAGATTTGGTGTAATTTTTGATTTACTTGTATAAGCATCCTTTTCTACGGAAGCGAAAATGGAAATTTTCTTTTTAAAAAAAGGACCTTTTCCAAGGTCTTTAACTTGTGAGTTTTGATTCTAATCCCCATAGCTGCCACTGCCCAAATGCTTAGCTGACATGACGCAGGTTATGCAACGCAAGGAATATGTTGAAGAATTGAACTCGCATGATTAGGAAGTCAAGCCAAATAAAATCCCTAAACAAACAGTTCTCCCATACGAAGCTTGTCAAAAATAAAAGAATGGGAGAACAGAGGGAAAAAAAAATCCTTAAATTTTAGTATAATACATTTCGTGATTGTTTGATTACACCCAAACCATCTTATGTCTCCTGATTTCTTAATTTGCTTGTCGTTTCTGTTCATGTGGTAATCTTGTTCCACATCTTGACTGGTCAAATCATAAGATAACAAGAAAGTATGATAGCTTGGAATCCAAAGGCAGAAATTAAACATGATAAGATCCAATAGTAGAAACCGTGTATATAATAATGAAGATTCAGAGCAAAATGCAAATAATACATTAAACATTGCACGATTCATGGAAGCCGCTCCATTTTGTTGTAGAAATCACCGCTTGTTGAGAGACGATGCAGTTGGCTCAAACTTCTCCAATAGTGTTTAAATAGCTTTTGCCTGCAGATGGTGACTAATGTAATTGCCTGTCTTTTGGGTCCAAAACAAAAATGGCTCCTTGCCAAGGTTTTTTTCTAACCAAGAAACATACTTGTCTGATATCTGTGGGAAACTGAAGCACATTTTTGGGAAGATATGTTCTTCGTCTTAGTTTAATGAAGCTATGACTTTGCCGAGAGTTTAGTATACATGAACTTCACCAAACCAGTGATGAGTGACTGGTCTCATCAATAGTGTAATATAAATGCTTTCTTGTCGAGGGCATGAATACATTTAACTGAGACGAACTAATAATGAAGCCTGCTTCTCACCCCAATTGCTCTAAACTAATCAAACTGAGTGGAGTTAAATTGAAAGAGCACTTGCTTGCCGTTGTCGTACATGAAATATATTGAAAAAGATTCAATTAAATTTCACTGGCATGGAGGCAGAAAATCTACCTTACTTCCCTACAGATAAAAGCATTTAATTAGTTAAAGCCTAAAGGTAACTCTGGTTGCATAAGTTGTCCAAAGCAAACCACGTTCTAACTTCATAAAGATTCTGACTCTGTTAAATTATTATTACTTCAAACAACTATATTGGAAACGATGCTTATTGTTGTTCCCTTGGTGACTAGGTCACTCTCTCATGTGTAGTAGATTAATATATGTTAAACTAAGTTCTAAAGATTTATTATCCCACGCTTTGACATTTCTGCAAAAGCTGAAGGAATGTAAATTTTGCTGTTCGTTGATTCAGGCACAATGCCATTGGTTTAACAAAACAACCCGGCAGCTTGGAGTTCATGATATTCTGAAGGAAACAATCAGAATCGACAAGATTGGCGTAGGAAGCCTTTAAGCGTTGAGTATCACTGATGATAAAGATTTAGTAAAAGTCACTACTTTTAAGGAATCCGAGTGCTTCAATGCATGTTTTAGGAAGCCGACTGTGGCATGCCACAGAGGAGAGACAGAAAGAAACAAATTACTTATATAGTCATTATCAGTAGCCAGTCCAACGCCTTTAAAGTGACCGCAACATGCCCGTAACGAGAATTAGCAAAGCTATACACCTATCACTGCAATGGGCAAGAGCATTGGAATTGGTACCCCAGCAAAAGTTAGAAGGTATTTCAGTATATGAAAGAAGAGGACAATTTATTATACGACTCCATTTGATCAACATTTTGGAAATTAAGTTAAAGCAAGATAATTAGAAAAAATGATGTTTTAGCCTCGTACGTCTAGAAGTTGAATGATTGGTTATATGGCATTAGATCTTAGTATGACTTTGAGATCCTGAGAAGTCTTAAGGAAATGACTGAGGAATTCCCAAATTAGCAACAGACAGGGAAATGTAGGAACAATCGGATGATGAGAAGGTTGCTTAAAAGGATACTAACAAAATTATCTTTGGAAGCAGTTACCTGCTTGTCCAACGAATGTTGACAGTATTAATTTACATTCCTTCAGCTTTTGCAGAAATGTATTTTTAGGACTTGTAACATGCTAATACTCGAATCATAATCGTTTCCCATGATGCTGATACCTTACTAGTCTGGGAGCCAGTACATTCCATATGGACAAAAACTTGATACTTGAAGCTCAAGCACAAGCACGCAGATGCATGTAATCCTGGCAACGTTCACTTGATCATTTCTTTATTTCCGTGCTCATTGCCCCACAATGTATCGTATGTCTTGTGATGCTTATTTGTTATTAAGCTCTTCCTCGATTCAGGATCTCACTTGCACCAGGTGCTCTCAGTTCAATTTGGCTCCACATTCAGACTAAACAGAAACAAAATAGAGACAGTTACCACAAAACCAACCCTTTGTGTGACCCATCTGACTATTCAGATGCTTGGGCACACCCTACAAACCCTTCGATCAGCTATTGTCCAAGACTTGAAACATTTGGCTTTAAGTTGTGAATCATTTTAACACCATCACAAGTATTTCAGGAAACTAATTGTTCTAGTCCATGTTATCATATCCTTTTCAATCAAATACATACAGACTGCATCTTAAATCACTCACTAGAGTCCATTACGTATTAGGGACTATGTAGATATTATCAAAAGCCAATTTTATCCATTTGGCAACAAACACCCCAAGATAAGTGCGACTCCATCGTTAGACTTGTTCAAGTACCAAAATGACGTAAGGTAGGCATGTTAAATCACCAGTAGCATATGTATACGTGTCTGCAGGAGATTCCGTCTCTCGTGCACGGGGTTGACGATTGACCGAAAGGACTAAAGGGGCGAGCCGGAAAGGACTTCTGGTCCCCGTGACCCGAGACACAGAGCTCACGTTGAGCCGACCGGACACGTGTGCAAAGGAACGAAACATAAGTTGTTAAAATTCACAATTTCACCCAATTTATTAAAATAGAAAAAGATGGGCCCACTCATCGAGACTGGAAACCATGTGCACCATCTGATAATCACCACTAGCTCGTGATGCTCCTCAATAGTCACGTTACTCGCTTCATCGTAGTGTAACTCGTAATAATGTTCATCGATTTTTCCAATCCCAATCAAATTTAATCAAAATTTTCTGTTCAAAAGCCATAATAAAAGGTCAAAATTAACACAAGATCGTGCATTACTGAAGTTATTTTTGTGGGTGAATTATCCGTTGTTTATTGTATTAGTTAATAGGTGTTTATATATAAGCCTACAAATCTTGTCTTCCCTATTTCCTAAATATATAAAAATATGGTATTTTTATATATATACAAAAATTTCCTAAATATACAAGGGCTTATTATCTCCTAATATATAGAAAGATACTATATCTCTACTACTTTCAAATGCCCAACTTGCTTAGCACAAATTTGAATTACTAAAGACACATTGGTTGAATATAAAAGATACAAAGTGAAACGAGAAAAGATTTAAGCCACGTCAATTCACTACTGGCCACAATCATGGCCAGATACTCGATCTTAGTAAAAAAACAAGCAATAGTGGATTGTTTCTTAGTTTTCCTATAAATAAGGGAAGCACCAAACAATACAAACAATAACCAGTTAAGAAATAATGTGTGATGAGACAAGTAGCCTAACATGAGTCATTATAGGCATATAATTGTAATTCACTATCAACACACACAAAAAAGACCTTGCTCAAGAATTCCCTCAATATAACTAAGCACTCAAAAGTCGGCATATAGATGCTCTTATCTGGTTAACCGGAGAAATTGTAATAAAACATGGACTAAATAACTAATCTTAGGTCGCGCAATTGTAAGATAGATTAAGCAACCAACAAGGCCTTATAGAATATGGAATCATTAAGTAGAGGGCCAAAGCAGAGGTCAAATTATGATTTTTGCCCCATAGGAAACAATACAAGTTGAGACCAAAAAGGTCAGCTTTAGTTAAAATATCAAGAGCGTATTTACGTTGAGATCTCTCAAGAATATGGGCAACTTCAATACCAAAAACTATTTTAAAGGACGCAAGTCCTTAATTTGAAAACAAGTTTTTAGATATCGCTTAAATGCAGCACAAGCTTCATAATTATTACCATATAAGATAAAATAAACCTATACTAAAATAGAAAGAAAAATATCTTCCTTACGATAGGTAGATAAAGTGTGATCAACATATAATTGTTGGAAATCATAAGAGCATAAAGCAAAGGTCAATTTTGCGAATTGATTACAAGAGGACTAACATAGACCATATAATGGCTTGTGAAGCTTGCAAACCTTATTGGGAGTAGAGGCAAAAAGGCCTAGGGGAAGCTTGATATAAAATTAAGGAAAGAATTATGGACATCATATTTGTGAAGTTCCCAACCATTAATAAGAGGAACAACAAGAAGTACTCAAACAGTAACAAGTTTAGCAACTAGAGCAAACATATTAGTATTAATCAATAATAGCTCATTTCCCAAGATAATAAGATGCACCTTAAAACACTCAATAGTACCATATGAATTATACTTAATTTGATAAACCCATTTGCAATTGATAACCTACTTATCAGGTAGGAGATCTTCAATTGTCCAAGTATTAGTGTGTTGCAACGTATCAATTTCGAGTTGCATGGTCTCCCTCCATCATGGATCCTGGATGGCTTCTTTGTAATTATGGGGCTCTTGACCTGTGCTAACTGCAGTTGATAATTTTGTATCTGCAAAAGAAGAACGATCACATGTGACATAATTTACTTGCAGTAAGGCGTACTTGAAGTGGTTATTAGAGGCAAGTTTTAAAAACTAGACCAGGAGTTAAACAAATAAGACAAGAGTTTTAAGGTTTAAAAAGTTTAATCAGTACTAGACCATCATAAAATCGGTTAAAGATTAAATAAAATTAAAGAATTTAACATATGATCAAAAAAATTGTCTTTACCCATCAAAGAATTTAAAGTTTATTTTAAAATATTGTTAAATGAAATTAATTGATTTATTTTAGTTTATAAGAACTTATTAATTAATAAAATTTAATCGATTAATTAATAAATTGATCAGTTTTTAATAACAAAAGTTATTAAATAAATAGAAGCAAAAAGTTAAATAGTTCAAGTTTTTAAGGTTGAACCGGTCGAATCGATTAGATTTTTTAATCATTGGTTAGAGGTTGCATTGTGAGATGAGATCAATGACACAAGTCGATTAACACAAATAATTAGAGACATAAAGTCTTTCAAATAAATTGGAGGTTTACAATCTTATTAAGGGCATTCCAAATCAAAAGGAGCTGTGAGCAAATTAGCAGAAGATTGAGAATGAGGCACAGGAACAGTGATATCAACTACATCTTCTAGGCTGTTAAATTTTGTAACCAAAGGCACTCCCCTAAAATAGTATTTGGGAATGACCAACAAAATTAGGTGTATAATCTAAGGTGAATAGTGTGACAAGCGGTTGTATTTTTCCTAGAGTAGCAGGTGAAGTGGGAAAGTTAATGGCTACAATGAAAGGAGAAGGGAGAAGGAGTAACATAAAATCAATCTTTAACACAGGGAATATCAGAAATTCAGTCAATAGAAGATGTGTCCTAAATGGCATAAGGAAAGAACGCTTCATCAAAAATCATATCATAAGGTGTAAAGACTTCTTTAGTTTGTACATCATACACCAGCCATCCTTTTTACCATAGGTATATCCCGAAAAATGACACGATGCCCTCTAAGAGCAAACTTATCCTTGTTGTACGGCTTATTATAAGTATAACATAAATAACAAAAAACTAAAATATGTGAATATGAAGACCAGGCAAAAAATAAATTTCATAAGAGGTTTTCCCTTGAAGAAACATGTTTGGGATATAAGTAATAAGATAATCAGCAGCTAAAATACACTCACCTCAAAATTCAATAGGAAGATTTGCTTAAAAGCGAAGAGCACGAGTGACATCAAAAATTTGTCAATGTTTTCTCTCAACTCAATCATTTTGTTGAGGAGTGTCATTATAGTTGTTTGATGCAATATTCCATAATTGACATAAAAATGAAGCATGGGTTTGTAAAAAAACTCCAAACCATTATCACTCCGAACAATTTTAACACTTTTCCTAAATTGGTTTTATCCCATTATGCAAAAAGAAATTGCAAAAGAGAACTAGCTTCACTCTTTTCATCCATTAAATATACGACACTACTCTACCAAAATCATCCACCATAATTAAAAAAACATAAGCACCATAAAAGAACTAATATGATTGGGACCTTAAATATTATAATAATTTAATTGAAATCAATATGTAACATGACTATCACTATCAGGGAAATTATCACGAGTATGTTTTGCTTGACAATACACATCGTAAAGTTTATTTTTCTTATAAAAATTGATACTAATTCTAGAAATAAAAGATAGCGTTTGACTTCAAGGGTGCCCCACATGTTGATGCCATAATTTTGATGAATCATGAGCATTTGTTGCTGAAGTACTAGCAAGTGTTACCGACTTATAGTAATAGGCCCTATTACACAATTTAACCATTCCAATCAACATTTTCGAGGTTCAGCCTTATAAGATATGCAATTGATTAAATAATTTTACAATGTAATCGAAATCAAATTTAAGGCATCCTACAAAGATTAAATTGACAAAAATATTTGGGATATAAAGAACATGGTGCAAAGTATGGCCTAAAGAGAAAACAATAGTTCCTTCCTTAACAGCACAAGTTTGAGCCCCATTTGGGAGACTAACAGCCGAAGGGTTGACATCTTGAACATGAGTAAGAAAAGACAAATCTCCTATCATATGATGGGAGGTGTCATTGTCAATAAGCCAAAGACTAATATCAACTCGCTTACTAGAGGATGTCCTAGGGTTGGATAAAGGATGTAGCATGTCAATCAAATTTTAGATATCCTTATTTGACCAGCTAAGAACAACAAGAGCTAAATTAAATGCATTAAAGGACTCAGATGTAAAGATAACGCCACGAGTTCTTGTCAATGTCACTTAAGATTATGGAGCGGAACTATTAGGACCCCTATTTGAGAACCACCATGACCTCGTTTGTGGCCGTGAACCCTCCAATATGGAGGATAATTGTGAGTTCTTTTATAGTAGGTTCCATAAACAAGAATGGGTAAATCATAATAAGTGCAATATAGTTATTAGTTGCCATTAAAACTGTAATCAAATGAGTTCAACTGATTTTGTGATGGAGAACCTAAAGACCTACCCCCTATTATTAGCCCTTTAAAATTGCAAGACCTTTTTTGCTAGCCAATGATGAGCCTTGGATAAGGTCTAGCATGAATTAGGCATGAGGAAGAGACCAAGGTAACTTAAACCAAGTAAGATCAAACATAGTTCAAGCTGTGACTAGCTTTAATTGATTGTGGACTGTTGATTGGCTTGGCTAGGGTGAGTTGGACTTGCCTAAGACATCTTTGGTGGGACTAAGGATGAACTTGTGCTCAAATGATAGACCATGGATGAACAGACTAGACCATAGGTGCCCTTTGGTTAGACCATGCTCAATAGTCAAACCATACATAAATTGACTCGAAACTTGGCTAACCTACACCTTTGGATGAAGATCATGGGTGATATGGCAAAGTTAGTGGGATGAATCATCAAAGAAGTGGGAGGACATGAAAAAGAACAATAATGAGGTGGCGTGTAAGCATTTTAAACATGTTTCTTTTACTTAGAAGTGGGATAGTGGTAAGTTATGTAAACCATCCCCTAAAGTAGTGCCTAAAGTGGTTAGGGATGTCAACCATCAACTAAGTTAGTGACTTAGTGGCCTTGAGACCACTTTCTTGTATTGTTGTCAAACAAGCCTCTAAAAGCCTAAAAATAGCACATTTGAGCAATGACTTCATTCATTAGAGAGTTGGAGCTTTGTATCCTTTGTATCAATTGTGAGTAATGTAAAGGTTGGCAATTTTGCTTTAAAGCTTTGTGCATTTTTTTCTTCTTATTGCTAGCCATTATATTGTGTTGACTTAGTGAATTTTGTGGGTTTACTTTGCCTTTATGGGAAACACCTTAAACATGAGAGATTTGGTAAGGTTGAGTTGAATCGCGAGAGTTCAACTACCAAACTTAAACTTTGGCTCATTTGTGTGCAAACTTGGAGTTCCTTACAAAGTCTTTATAACAGTTGATATTAGAGCTATGTTGGTGATTCGATGGCAGGGGGCAATAATCTTACTGAGCGTGTTACAAAGATGGAAACGCTCATCGGTCTCTTACCTATGGATGAAGAAGAAATCCCTTCTTATGCATCTCATTTTGATGCTTTGGACAGGCAAATCCAAGCATTGCAAAATCAAGTGACTGATTTGTTTAAAGCATAAAAGGATGCAAATTTTTTGATGATTGCCCTTAAACATTTCATTGCAATTGTGAATATGAAACATGCTGAAAGCACCATGTTAAAAGTGCTTAAATCAAAAGTTTTCGAGGTCATTTGGAATGATAAGGAACTTAAGAACTTCTTGTAGAATATAAATTAGTATTTTATAGTTTCCAAGGTGTTGGATGTGGAAAAATGAATTTTTTGGCAATGTATCTCAATGGAGATGCAAAATCATGGTGGATAACTCAAACCTCTACTGAAATTAGTGCTAGTTGACCTCTTATTGATACATAGGAGAGAAGGAAAAAGGAGCCAATGGATCAATTACTTCCTAACAATACTGCTTGGCTTGTAAAGGATGACTTGAAGTCATTAAAGCATGATAGGTCGATAAGGGATTACGTTAAGAAATTTAGCTCCTTAATGTTTGATATTAAGAATATGTCAGATGAAGACAAGCTATTCAACTTCATGTTGGGTTTACAACCTTGGGCATAAATAAAGTTGTGAAGGTAAAATGTCAAGAATGTTGTAGGTGTTATTGTGATTACAAATGCTTTGGTAAATTTTAAAGTGCTAAAGGAAACCAAAGCCTCTTTCTTTTCCTACAATCGAAAGGCACTTACCAAGAGAAGTGTGAAGGAAAGAAGAAGAAAGACCAAGATGAAAGAAGGGAGAATGATCACAAAGGAAAATCTAAGCAAACTGGGCAACCTAAACAAGGTGCGAAATCTTCTAAGAAAAGTCGTGGTTATTTTTTATGCAGTGGCTCTCATTACACTTGTGATTGCTTAAGGAAGGAGAAGTTGAATGCCTTGATAGCGAACATGGATGATGAAAGCAATCATTTGAAAGTGGTGCTTAATCCTCTCTACTTGCTCAACGCGGTTAATATGGAGATAAGTCCCTTCGAACACCTAAAGTATATAAAGATGCAAGTCAATGAGAAGGAGCTCATAGCAATGATGGATATGGGTGCCACTCATTTGTTGTGGAATGGATGGTGTGAAAGTTGAGGTTGAAGTTTAGTAAAATCTTTACAAAAATAAAAATGCCCATAGCGAAAGCCTAAGTGGTGTTAGGAGCTACATATAATGTTTCTTTGAGTATGGGAAGTTACTGTGAGAAGTGTAACATAATGGTGATACCTTTCGAAGATTTTGATTTGATTTTGAGCATTGACTTTCTCAAGATGGCAAAGGTAGTGTTATATCCACATCTTGGAGATATAATGTTTATAAATGATTAAAATTTATGTTACATCAATTATTGTAGGTCTAGCGATGGAATTGCAAACAAAACAACAATTGCAGCTCATGTTTCTACTATGGACATTAAAAAAGGCCTTAAGAAAGGCGTGGAGAGTTACCTTATGGCCATATGGGAAATTACAGAAGACCATGTGATAGAAGTCCCAGATGCGGTGAAAAAGTATTGAGGGAATTCAATGATGTAATGCCTAAATAGTTACCAAAGCTCTCCCTCCTCATCGTGAAGTTGATCGTAAGATTGAGCTGGTGCCAAATGCAATTCCTCCTACCTGTGCCCCTTATCGAATGTCACCATTAAAGTTGGCAAAACTACGGAAGGAACTTGGCGAGTTGTTAGAAGCAAGATACATCCAACTATCAAAAGCCCCCAATGGAGCTTCAGTTTTGCTCCAAAAGAAGCAATATGGAGCCTTGCAAATGTGTGTAGACTCTTGAGCTTTGAATAAGGTGACTATTAAAAATAAATATCTTATTCCTTTAGTTTAAGACTTGATGGACATATTATTGAGGGGCTATAGTGTTCATCTACAGTGTTCATAAAATTAGACTTAGGGAGTGGGTAAAGACAAGTACAAAATACCGACGGTGACGAGTAGAAGACGACATGTGTAATTTAATATAACTCGTATGAATTTTTGGTTGAGCCATTTGATTTGACTAATGCTTTACTATGTTTTGCAATTTGATGAATGAGGTGTTTTATGACCTTTTGGACAAT
Source organism: Erythroxylum pedicellare (assembly GCA_027563575.1). Lineage (NCBI taxonomy): Eukaryota > Viridiplantae > Streptophyta > Magnoliopsida > Malpighiales > Erythroxylaceae > Erythroxylum > Erythroxylum pedicellare. The sequence continues at coordinate 16,483,144 of JAOQMP010000210.1, read as the reverse complement.
TTTATGGTGGTCTACATAGACGATATTATGGTCTATAGCATTAATATGGTAGAACATATATAACATTTAAGGAAGGTGTTTAAACAATTGCAGCAACATAAACTTTTCTTGAAGATGAAGAAGTGTGAATTTGTGCAATCAAATGTAAAGTTTTTAGGACAGTTGGTGAGCAAGGGACAAGTGAGATTGAATCCAAAAAAGGTCCAAGCAAATGTCAGAAAGAAAGTGTCCAACTACTTACCGATTTGTGAAGGAAAAATAGGAATTGTTGGGTGAAGCAATAGATAGTCTTTGTAAAGATTTGAACTGGATGAAGAAATATATCGATTAAAGAAGATCATTTGATTTTGACATCGAGGATAAGGTACTACTCAAGCTTCCTCCCTAAATTTGGAAGAAGATTAGTAGCAAGCAAGTGCAATGAGGGTTGGTTCCAAAGCATAATAGGCCATCTGAGATCCTTGGAAAGGTGGGAAATGTATCTTATCAAGTTACCCAAGCATTTAAAGGTATATCCTACTTTTCATGTAAGTTTCCTTAAACCATATCATAAGGATTCAACAGATCCTAAAAGGAGTCAAGTAAAGAGAGCTCTACGGTTTGTAAGGAAACAATTCGATGATCAAATTGAGAAGATTTTAAATCAACAAATATTGGGGCAACATAAGAAGAATTGGAAGACAAAGTTCTTGATTCAGTGGAAAAATAAACTAGTCTTGGAGGCTACTTAGGAGAAAGGTACTATCTTGTGGCAATTCAAAGACCAGTAAACAACTATCTTCAATTTATTCTAACGAGGGCGTCGAATTCATCTGATGAGAGTGGTTTATTAACTACTTAACATTGCAGGACCCTTTTTACTAGCCATTGGTGAGCCTTGACCAAGGTCTAGCATGATTTAGGCATGTTAAAGGAGCCAATTTAATTTAACCAAGTAAGATCAAGCATGGATTGAGCTGCAACTAGCTTTAATGGACCGCATAACATTAATTGGCTTGGCTAGGACAAGTTGGACTTGCCTAAGATGTCTTTGATGAGACTAGGGACAAAAATATGCTCAAATGATGGGCCATGGATGAACGGACTAGACCATAAGTGCGTGTTGGTCAAACCATGTGCGAATTGGCTTAGAACTTGGCTAACCTTCACTTTTGGATGAAGATCATAGGTGATGTGACAAAGTTAGTGGGATGAAACATCAAAGAAGTGGGAGAATATGGCAAAGAGCGCGGATGAGGTTTCTTGTGAGCATTTTACACCTGTTGCTTTTACTTAGAAGTGAGATAGCAATAAGTTATGTAAATCACCCACTAAAGCAATGCCTAAAGTGGTTGGAGATGTCAACGACCAATTAAGTTAGTGGTTTTGTGGCCTTGAGATCACTTTCTTGTATTCTTACCCAACAAGTCTCCAAAAGTCTATAACTAGCTCATTTGAGTAATGACTTCATTCATTAGAGAGAGTTAGAGCTTTGTATCTTTTATATCAATTGTGATTAATATCACGGTTGAAAATTTTACTGTAAAGCTTTGTGCATTTTTCTCTTCTTATTGTTGTCTATTCTATTGTATTGACTTAGTGAATTTCGAGGGTTTACTTTGCCTTTGTAGAAAACACCTTAAACATTAAGAAATTGGTAAGGTTGAGTTGCGATGGTTAACGTATTTAGTCTTTAGCTCATTTTGTGTGTGAACTTGGAATTCCTTACAAAGTCTTTGTAACACCTGCTATGTGGAACTCATTGGGTAGTAAATCCTCCAAGAGATATAGGTTCAATATGAGACGTACATACACGGGGACTTTTTCCCGAAAGATCATACAGTAGATGTGGGAGGAAAGAGGAAGCATAGCCATGTAGAGTATTTGAGAATGAACAATGCCATAAATTGCGTTATTGAAGCCCATAGAAATTGATAGGTTTTAAGTTCCTCAAACCATGCATTGAATTTTGGTTCATCAGTCGGTGCATGAATTGAAATTTATTCTCAGATAGCCAAAAGCTTTATATAATACGCCATGATGTACATAATTTGTTGCTTCGTAGATGAAAGATCATACTATAATTGGTACTGCTTAGTCCCATTCTTAATTAAAAAATCGTGATTTTAGATAATCTCAAAGAGCCTTTACATCATAAATTTGACTAACACTAGCATACACAATAGAATCTTGAGTATTTTTAGTCTAAGCAACTAACATAGAATTCACCATTTTCTAAGCTAAATAAATCATAAATTTCTTGTCCAGTTTAAAAAATTAGTCAGTAATAAAATTCAATTTATTTTGAACCATTACATATAATAGGTTCCCAAATGACATAAAACTTAGCAATTAAAACAAATTTAGTAAGCGTCAAACATGTACCATTGGATGGGTGCACATAATATGGCGATGCAGGATCACTCACAAAGAAGTCAGATTTGGGAGTATCTCATGACATGGTGATGGATTTGTCGATCTTCAACTTGGTGTGAGAAAAAGGATTGAAAGTGTAACTTAAAGATCACAGTTTGATTTCTCGTGGCTTTGTTCTCACCGTAGAGATGGTGGTATTATGGTCAGATAGATGAAAAATATAGCAGATCAATCTAATGAGATGTGCTCAGATGAAGAAGAGGAGAAAAATTAGGCTTTGTTTGAACCTTGCTATGATACAATGGCAACTTATTTTTATGGGTGAAATCTTCATTGTTTATTGTATTAGCTAATAGGTGTTTATATACAAGTAAACAAATCTTGGTCTCCCCATTAATATACAAGGATATTATATCTCGTAATATATAAAAGGATTTCCTAAATATACAAGGATACTATATCTCTAATATTTACATATTTCGTATGCTTAGTTTGGTTTTCTTGGTTGAAATTTTAATTATGCTATAAACTATTTAAGCTATACAGAGTCTATAACAATTTAGTAAATTATTCTGAATTAAATGTTATTATAGGTAATTCTATCTAACAGTGTAATTCTATTAGTAATATGGAATCATTTACAATTGTTATTTTATAATTTAATTTTTAGAGTGTCAAACATATAAACTTCTGGAATTGTAGACGTCAGATGATGCCTAGATCTTCCATTATATGGCATTTAACTGTAACCATGTGGTATAACTGTTAGAGAACTATCGTTGCTTGAATGAGAAAATTTTCCAAATTCGTGGAATGTCATCACGTTATGATTTAATTGCATGGGTAAGAACGAGGGAACATAGACGAACCGGCAGTTGGGCTTAATGTTATGAATTTGAATTCCAAAGCAAATTCGGTTGAGACTCCCATTCGTGGGTGCTTAATATTTTTCATCCATAAAGCCGAAATAGATGCAAGGGTTACTACATTGAGTTAGCCTAGTAATTTTAAGTATTGGTGTATTTTATTTGGATTATATTCTCATAGAAATGGGAATCTATCCTTTGGATCAAATTACCAAAACCGTGATGAGAAACCAGTTTGTGGGTCCCTCCCCCTCAGGACAATCCTACAGCTTAGAAAGGAACCATCAGGAATTGACTGATGCCCTTCCTCGTTATGTCACTGTAGGTGATCCAAACCCGAGTGAGGGTATGTCGGCTCCATTCACATGTACAGTCACATCCACGTGATCATTTCACCTGTCGTAAGCAAAAAAAACTAATTGGATTTTGTTAGAGGTTTCCTTTCATTTGATTTGATTTTGAAAATTACTTGATCTCCGACAATACGAAATTAAAAGCAATAAAGCTGACTGATCTTAATGAAAAAGAGATTTTTTTATTAAAAAAAAAAAGAAGAGTGTTGTATTAAAACTTATACATGTGTACTCGTTGTCTGGAAGCGTGATGGTGTGTGGTCGGTGGGTTATTTCAGCTCAAACTAGCCAAGTCGGAAATTAAACTATCTACACTCTCTTTGAATAGTTGATACCAACTAAGCTCTTTCGTTCAGAAGTTGAGTGACAGCAGCTAAGTTCTTGGATTTTACGGGGACATCCATCAATCACCTTTTGAGGAGCTTCCAAATCCTTACACATTAGCATGATCAAGGATAATTCAGGTCTAAAAGGATTCAACATTTTCCTATACTCTACAAAAACCAAAATTTCTTAATATGATCACAATGTATGACTATGCATGCAGATCTTTTTAAGCAAATCATTTTACGAGCTCATTTATGTGGTACGATTGCTAGAATAAGTAAGCACACTTCATTACCCGTTTCTGTCAATCTGTTTTTCCCCTTGAGCTCAAGCTTTTTCTGCTTACCTAGAAAGTCGCAGTTACAGGCAGGCTAACAGTAATAAGTTAATAACCCTTCTGTGTCGCACACACACTCGGCTCACGCTCAGTGAGATTTCATGCATTAAATTCCCTCTCTCTAGCACTTTCCCCGCCCATGACGTGTGTATTGGAAAGGATTCCACCTTCGTATAATATTATCAACTATTTATTATTTCCAATAAGATATTAATTAAATAAAACTAACTTTTGGTGAGGGGCCCTGGTGACTTATTATAAATACTAACTCTAACCCCGGAGCCTTTCTTCTCCTCAGTGACTCGGTTTCATCAGTCATCACACTCTTTTGTTTTCACTCACTCTATCCTTCTCTGTTCTCTCTCTCTCTCTCTCTCTCTCTCTCTCTCTCTCTAGCTAACACAGTGAAAGAGCCAAAGAGATTGCCATTCTTCTAACCCTTTTTCTGTTCTTTGGTGTTCTCTTTCTATGGCTACAACACTCACTCACAGTGCAAGTGCACCGCCGCAGTTATTTTTTGATGAGAAGTGGAAGCTCTCAAAGAAAGAAGGCTCGTCGAGAAGCCGCTCCTCTTCTACTGCTCCTCTCGTGAAGACTTCGTCGCAAAGAAGGTGTTCTTTTACAAGGAAATGTGCGAGATTGGTTAACGAACAAAGAGCTAGGTTCTATATCATGAGGAGATGTGTTACTATGCTTATATGCTGGCATGAATATAGTGATTCTTGAACGAGAAACAAAGATTAAAAAAAAGAGGGGATCTGAAGGGAGAAATTTGATCGAAGTTCTCTCTTTTCTTTTCTTTTCTTTCTTCTTATATTTTGATCTCTTTCTTTCTATGAGATGGCTCTCGGGTTGGGTCCTAGTAGACAAGGCAAAAGGCAATTTCTTGGCATCCGAGAAGAAAAGAGGATATATAAATATGTACATAAAGATTGGTTCTTTTTCGAGTTATGGTATTTTTTGGAGCTTGAGTCTCTCCCTCTTGGAGGAGATGAGTTCTTAATGTTACTGTTTCCTTCAGTGGCTTGGAGAAATGAGTAGTGTAACAGAAAATGAATGAAATATAGCATTCAATTCCATTGTTCTTTTATGGGTTTTCTTTGGCTTCATAAAATCATGATTGAATTGATGGCTCCCTCGACCGCTTTCTCTCTCAGATTCCTTTCAACCATTTCAGCAGGTGACACGGTGGGGATCTGATCTGTTTGGCTGCACAACTCACGATTATTTAGTCGGTTTTTTATTTTTTTAAAATAATAATACATCGGTTTAAGTTTGATCTGATGGATGGATGGGTTAGAGTAGTTGCAATTCCGCTAAAAAGATCTGAATCCCTCCCAATATTTTCGATTTAGTTATTAAATTAAAGGCTCAGTTAAAATTAGTAGCATTAGTCATTCTTTCTTAAAAAAAAAAAAAGTAGCATTAGTCATATCGGATGATGGACGAACGTGGGTAGAAGTACTTTTGGGTGTTTGCAATTTGCCTCAAAAGAAAAGATCTGAACCCTACATTTTCGGCTCAGTTGCTAAAAGCTTAGTGCAAATTAGTAGATTAGGGTGATAGCTGAAGTTGTACAATCACCCAAATGACCATATTAGCCTGCAACGTTGAATCTTTGACCAGTCTTGGGACCACTTTGACCATTATCCATCTCTCACGCCTGCCATGCCATAGTAGCAGGTAAATTATTCAGTTAATGTGAGCGGCGTAAAACAGCTTGTAATATGAGGGTATTTACGTCCATGAGAGGCTTTTTACAGCTGGGTTTCCTGTTGTTGTTTGTATGATACTGTGGGTCTGACCATTCGTTAAAAAGATGGTCACCTTTGGGAATCATAAAAGCTTTACTAAAACAAGTAAGCACGGAGGAATTTTGTGGAAATAAAAAAAAGTTCATAATATACTTTGGAAATGGCCTCCTCGTAATTGTAAAATTAGAATTACATCAGAAGCCTAGTGATAAAAAGGGAGAGAGGATTGTGTGCGATTATGAGTTGGAGCCTTGAGAGGAGTAGCTTTTATTTAAGATGATGAAGGCCTATCCGTTTTATTTAAGGTGATGTAATCCTCTGGTGATGAAGGCTTATTCGTTAGAACAGGTACTTCTAATATTATCTAGAATTTACCTATTTATGAATTTGAGTGGATGACTCATAGATTCCAGATAGTCAGGCCAAATCTGAATCCTGAGTTATAAAAAAAAGAAAGAATTACAACGGAAGCTGTTAATTCATTTTCCTTTTATAATCAATTATATGATATATGTATATATAACAGTGAGTTAGTACTGTTTGTTTTACTTGACTCTGACTTCAATGGATCCCATCCTCCTTTTTTCTTTTTACTTTTAATTTATCTTTACCATCTCAAGTGAACAGTTAGTTCGTTTGGGCCCATTCTTTTGGTTTTCTTAGAGTAAGTGTTTTTAATTTCAAAAGGATGGAGATTGGAGTACTAATCACTGGGTTTTGCTTTTAGATTGGCGTGCCAGAGTAATAGTAGCCACTAGATATCCAAAACAGAAAAGAAAATTAGTGAAGGTGGGCTAGACTTTATAGATTCGGGGACGAAGGAAAGTGAAACATAATCTCCGCACCCATTGCTTTTCTTACTAGAAACAATCATTTCCTACATTTTTCTTCTTTGCATTACAACTTTTTTGGACCGAGCTGCGTAAAATTGCAATAGCACGGAAGTAAGACAAGATTGTTCCAATCCCTAGGGGCCACCGCAGAATCTGCAGTTATGATTACATGTCAATTCTGCGATTGAAATCTTTGAGCTATATCTTGGGTGATCTAAAGTTAATATCAAATCCTAAGGATAACTACAGTCTGTGGAGTAAGACTAGGCGGGAAAAGTTTGCAGTTTGGTCAACGGTCACATCAGGGACACGCATGCATGACTGAAGTAGCGCGATCAGTTGCCCGAGCA
>JAOQMP010000210.1:16346173-16369526 GCA_027563575.1 Erythroxylum pedicellare | reverse complement strand
TGGTCTTCCAAAAATGCCCTTCATGCAATCTTACTACCTTAACACTTTAATTCAATTAACCTATGTCATATAATCTTACTAACATTATCATAATAATAACTTAAAAAATTAAATCCATCAAAACCTCATAATTCATTTAAATCATGCTTAACTAAAGAAAAAAAATCTGGGGGCCAACAAAAAGGACATAATTGGTTTACGATTTAAGTAATTTAGTCCTGCCCTACCTTTAACTTGAGTTTTAGGTAACAAAGTGGTATCAGAGCTCAGATATAGGTCTGATACTTAGCCCCACGTCACAGGTTCAATTCCTAATGTAATGAATTAGGTCGCAAAGCAGAAGCAAGGTGGATTTAAGTAATTTGGTCCCGCCCTACTTCAACTTGAGTTTTGGGTAGCAGAAAAAAGTTATCTTAGAGTTAAGTTAGGTTTAGGGCACAACTAGTTGTGAAGCATAAGACTATAAGAATTCTTTTAGCCATGGTAAGCTTATGTAACCTAAATTTGGAGCTACTTAATTTGAAAACTACATTTTTCATATGAATCTAAAAGAAAAGATTTATATGTCATAGATAGAAGGGTTTTTTACTTTGGACCATATATCTTTGATGAAGAAATTCTTATATGGGTTTAAATAGTCACTAAGAAAATGGTGCAAGAGGTTTAATGCATTTATGATGTTTTATATTTTTTTTAAATTAGTTTGATAATAGTGTTTACTCCATGAAGATGTTAGATGGTTTATTGATCCATCTGTTGCTATACTTTGATGAAATTTTAATAATATGGTTATTTTTTACATGTTACTAGGGGTTATATTAGTTTTAATTTAGCACTTTTATAGGCTATTCTATATGAATTAATAATGTTTTCTTATATTTATTTCATTTTCTAATAGGTGATGAGTTTGAGGAGAAACTATAGATTTGAGTGCAACTTTCTCCATATTTGTACAATCTAAGTGAAATTAGATTCTTTGGAAAGTTAAAAAGGTGAAATTAGATTCATTAGGGAGCTAACTTAAAGGGTAACAACTTTATAGAAGGAATTGAAAATTTATTTAAGCTCAATATGTTAAACACTTTAGGAAAAGTGAAGAAAGAGGCAACATAATTACAAGTTCATATTAGACCCGTGTTGTTATGTTATTTGTATGGAACACAACTAAAATCAAATATTAAATGGAACAAGTAGACTTTTAAAAAATTAAAATCAACACCAATCTAAAAGTTTAGTAAGTGCTAAATTCGCGATTTAAACTTTAAGGATGCACATAATTATAAGTTTAATCACCTTAGAACTCTTTTATATGACTTTATATTATAAATACTTTTATTAAAGGACTATACAAGGGACTTTAGAGGCTGGTTATAACCTACTTTCCCACTAAGTTGTTAGTTTTAGGGCTTCTTCGTATAAGAAAGAATTTTGGAGCAAGATTAGAAAAGACCATGATCAATCTTCTAAATCTTTCTTCCTTTCTTTTTATGTTAAAATTATTTTGTAATTTTTTCATGATTTTTAGTAGTTAAATTTCTAATTAGGATTAGGGATTTGGTTTGTGATGGATATTTAAAATATTATTGCATAAGTAGTTATCATGTAATTGAATTTATTCTCTTGGATCTTAATATTGGTTTATACTAGATCAATATAGATTTAGTCTTAAGGATTGAGAGGTGAAGTATGGTCTGTGCATAAGGATATTAAACAACTTACTTCTAAAGAAAGGGTATTCCTAAACTATTATGATAATTGAATAGATTAAATATACTTAATTATTTTGATTAGGCTGAATTTCACATAGGAGGTGGTAATCACTTGGTTGAAAATATTTATGTGTTTCGGGAGAGGGCATAGATACTTTAGGTTAGTTGTTATTTCAACCTTAATAATACAACTTATATGAAAATTAGAACTCCTCATAAGGAAACTTTAAAATCCTAATTTTTGTTTATCATGATTTTTAACACATAATTATGTTATTATTAGTTTAATTATTTAATTAATTTCATAATATCTTATTTTATTTAGTTTAATTTTTTAACTATGATTAGTAAATATAGTAGTATATCCCTTATAGGATTGATACTCTAAAATACTCTGGTTTTAATAAGTTTATTTGCATATAGATGTGATCAAGTTTTTGGCACCATATTAGGGACTATTTAATTAATAATTTGTTAATCTAAAATTTCTTTTATTATTATTTTTATCACAATTTTATGTAGCACTCTTATATGTTCCATATTCAAACTTGACATCATGATCAAGCATATTCAGACTTGGCATTATAAGTAGTTGATCTTTTAAACCAGATGAGGATGTTACTGAACTAAGACATGACTTAAATTGGGGCATGTTATCATTGCAACCTATATAGGGATCCTTGCCATATATGTATGAATATGGAGCCCACCTATATTATGAAGAAGAGGAAAATTATATGGCTACCTGTAGGAGAATTAGAATAAACAATACTTTCTCCAATAAATATCATCCAAGATGGAGAAACCATCTCAATTTATTTTGAGAGGACCAAAAAGTTAGAGTAGGCAAACCTATAGGACCACCTGGTTTCTAATAACAACCTCAATTTCAACAATAGCCACCATTAAAGGACAATGAGATGTAATACTTGAATTGGATGGAAGAGAGGCTTAGGCAATTTCTTTTGTCTTTCATCAATGCAAAATTGGTTAAACTTGTATCTTCAATGGAATGAAATGAAATAGAGTAACATAATTATGCATCGAGTCATAATTAGGAAATCCAAGTGAACTATACAGATGAGATGGTTGGTGAAAGAGATCAAAGTGAACTTCTTAATAATACAGAGGTCAACCCAAAAGATCAAATGTTAATCATTCCACTTTGGAATGGAAAAACATTTTTTGTTAAAGTTGTTAAAGAGGAGGGAGTGCAAAGGTCAGCCAAGTATGAGGAAGAGTACGAGGAAGTGATGAATAAAAGCAAATAATTGTAGTCTCATCTCCATCTAATACTAATCATATTCTTAATTTAAAGGATAAGTCAAATAGGAACAAACTGGTGCTAGTCCCATCTTTAATACGTACTGTTATAGAGTAGCAGTTGCCAAAACTCATTATTAAACCTTACATGCTACTAATTAAATACTCTAGTAGATGTGAAATGGACGGAAAGGTGGAAATTTTTTCTCTTTTAGATGTTAAACAATACTAAAAAGATCTCCTTTCAAACAAGAAGAAATTTGAGGAGCTATCGATAGTTAATTTAAGTGATGTTCTTACTTCCTATAAAGGGAGGAAAAGGAATTGGAAAAACCAATCCTAACGGAACGTAAGGAAGTTATTAAATTATAAATCTTGAAGAAGAGTGGAAGCAGGCCTATATTATGGATCCAGGATGAATGGCATGAGTAGGATGTCTAACTAAAAGACTTCTAAAAAGGCACTTGTTAAGTTGCAACAACATTTTTATTCTTTTTTTATTAGTTTATTAGTTCTAGTTTATACTAATTTTTTTTATCTCTTCTATATGTGGGTTTTTTTAATCTGTTGGAATTTTGCCTCACTAAACGTTGCATGGATTTAAGGGAAATTTCTTTGCCTTCATTATCTCTCTTGCTTGTTTTAAGTTTCTTTTTTATTTGAAATTAAGGACAATGTCATATTTAAGTATGGGGGTGAATTCATAAAACTCTAAAACTTTTTAATTTATATGTTTAGTGTATTTGAGGTTAAAATTTTAGTTTTCTTTTAGCTTTTCTTTTTTGTGTATTTAGGAACTCATTATTTTTCTTTAGATTGATAGCATAAGTTTATGCGTAATTCTTAGCTAAGATTCTTTATTAAAAATTAAGTGCATAATATGATTAAGTGATTGCAATGCAATCTTGACTTTATGAATACTAGGAAATCAAATTTGTTAAGGGATAATACTTTTATTTAACTTGAGTGATCCTATAAGAATTTAAGCTTTTATACAAAATATTTTTCTTACGAATATGGACATCTTCTTTGATTTTGGATTTTTAAAACTTGGATTATTTGATTCAAATTGTATAAATATAATAAGCATAAAATAAATTGTTCAATATTATAATTTTTGATCTTTTTCCTCCATCTACCTTCGAATTGGTTTATGAAATAGGTCCATCATTATCACTATAGTTACATAAATATCTGGCCTTTAATGGTATTCACATAAACTAGTTGCGAAAAATTCTACAAATGGTGTAAAATGGGGTAAGCAAGGAGTACTAATTAGTTTAGAGCCTACCCCTATTTATAATAAGGCTTATACCTTTTAGTAATTTAGTTTAAATATAATTTTAATTTTAATTAAATTTCAATTAGAATAATAATTGGTTCTAACTAAAACTAATTAAGTCTAAATAAGATCTAATATCTCATATTAATTATTAATTATAAAATATACCATATTTAACTTTCAAAGTTTCTCAAACTTTACAATCAAATTTAACTTGATTAAATTACCCTTTTCGCCCTTCAATCATTATTTATGTATGATGCATTAGGTTCCTAAATATGTTAACAATAGATATAAATTATAAACTTAAATCATATTTATGATTAAATAAATTAAATTACTTTAATTTATATTTAATTTTTTAATTAAATAATCTATATCTATATATCAAGATTAGCGTCTAACAATATATGATAGCCACCTAAATATTAAGAATATAAAAGTAGTTTTGACTAACGTTTTTGTAAATGAATTTTTTTAGTATAATTCAATCATTTTTCACAAATATTCTAATTGAACATAAAGTATGGATTTATTGTCTACTATATTCAAGTCCAATCATATTAGTGCTCCACCATTGGTAATTTATTCTATTAATGAGATTTGAAAACTATTCTCCAATTATCACTCTACCTTAGCTAGAAATTTCTTAAATCAATACTAACTGAGAACAATATAACATTCTCTCTAATTATTTTTGGGTGATAAATCATACATTGATTTATCAACTACCTCTATATAGTTCATGTTATATCTAATAGCTACCAATTAAGTTATTCTTGACCATGATAGGTATAAGTTGTATCAAAACATAGAAATCCATATATGAGATACTTTGAAAACCTTAAGTCAAAAGATAAATTATGTAATCATTACAGTGAGAATTTTTATAGACACATAAGTAACGTTTCATCTAGAATTCTTGTATTGGAACAGTTCAGTGAATTTGTTCTCTAACAATTATCCACACATTTGTTTAAGAATTTTTGTACTTTAGTCTATAAGATCAAGTGCTTCTTTTATAAGAAATAAACAGAATGTATGTTAGTCTTTTTGTTCTATTAATGTTTAGTCTTAGTAGAATAACAACGAGGAACAATTTAGGGATAATAAATAAATTCGATATAAATATTATAATTATGATCTCAACATAACTTTACTTATAATCTATATTTATCTCATGGATTTTATTTTATACATCAATTAAGTAAATAAACAAATATAATAAAAAGAATTTATTTAAATAATCATATCAATGAGATTACAACTAACCAATTGAGATGAAAAGTGGAAAAGAACAGAAGACAACCGTATCATATTAACAAACTAAATTACAAATTTACACTAAGTTAAGTCCATACCACCTGACATCAAATGAAGAACAAAATAAAAAGAAAATGCTTCATGAATCTCGTTTTTCTTCCTTCGCTAATTGCTTTATTGTTAGGATATTGCTACATTAGCTTGTAATATCATTGTGGCATAAACACGACCCATTTCTTTTAAAATATCACCAATTTTAGCTGGAAAAAGAATAACCAACCTCATCATAAAACCGTCTCAAACTCCACTCACATTATTCAAAACAACGTTTCACCTTGCTAATTTGGAATTCCAATTATGATCTTTAACATTTAAATCCCAATTTTACTAAAATTACTACTTAATAATATGAAATTTAGGTAACCTAGCTATAACGTGAAGGGTTAATTGCAAAAAAAATCTCAAACTTTAGTCAATTTTATAATTTTATAATTATAGCCCAAACTTTAAAAAGTGATAACAAAATTTCCAAACTTTCAATTTTTTCAATTCTAATCCGACATTAGTGACTATGTTATCTTTACTAGTGCCACATGTCCAGGAACCCTACTTAACAAGGCATATCAGCAGTGGTTAAGATTAAAAATCCTGATTAATTAAATAATATCATTTAATCACTTTAGTAGACAATGTTGTTATGTTCAAATGATCCAGCCCCCTTTCTTCTTCAGTGGCAATAAAATGCCCAAACTTGTTGTTCTTTTTATCATGAAACACAACCCAGAAAGAAACATTATTGTTCATTCTGATATGTTTATTACTTTTTTTGTTCTTGTTCTGAAATTAACATGAAACCCATCTCTAAGGTCTTTACAAGGTTTCCATATCCTATTTTACTTGGCCACTCACAACACTAAAATTGGTCTAGCTTCTTTTTGTCTCTATTGCCTATATCTATTATCACTACCCCATATCCTCGTATTAATCGAGTTTTTCACCTAATAACCAAAACATCATTCTTCAACAATCACTTACTATTTTCACATCTAATGAAACCCCAAAAATCCCAAAAACCACAAACCTCTATCACATAGTTTTTGGGATTATGTCAACTTCTAAGCTATAGAACTGTAGGAAAAAACTGCGTCAAACTATGGTGGAGACCAAAGGAAGTGCATAGGGTGGTGTGGTTAGACAGGCCTCTGAAGAATGACAAAGATGATTGGTTCTTGCCATCAATAAGATGATAAGTTTTACCACCGATAAGATTAAAAGAGAGCTATAGAATAGAGAAATAGCAATATCTACATCTCATAGGAGGGATCAACAGACAGATCTAGGGATTTAATCTTGTTGAAATGATGTCCTTTTAGTTATATCATTAAAAGGCATTGTTTCATTAATCTAACTCACTTATGTTAATTAAGGTTGACGTGTCTTATTAATTACGGCTCCTGGACATATGGCACTACCATGTCAACAAAGATAATGGAGTCACTAACATCAGGCTAGAATTAAAAACATTGAAAATTTGGGCATTTTATTTCCACTTTTTAAAATTCTGGCTATAATTGCAAAATTGACCAAAGTTTGGATTTTTTTGTAATTAGCCCTAACATGAAATCCAATGTAAAAAATTTGGAATTTTAATTAAAGAAAAGAAATATTCTATAAGAGATGAATTTTTGGAGTTAACATTTACAATAAATTAGTTTCTTTTAGTGAAATTTTTTTTTACACACGTACCCATTAGTTGACCATTCATTGTATAAAGTGAAAAATAGTTGAAATGAAATAAAATTTATAAATATGAATTCACTACAACATAAACCACATTGGCAATGAAAAAATTGTCGATAAAGTTATTAAGAATGATTTATATTCATAACAAAAAACATCACCGAATTCCCATAGCTGAAAACCACAAGTGATGTTTTTCACTTATCGTCACTAATAAGTTTTTTCCTATGTTTTATTTTATAGCAAAAAAGTAGTAGCGATGTTTTTGAAATCGTTGTCAATATCTTTTGGCTACGCTTAACATCAGTAGCTAAAAATTATTAGCTACGTTTTCGAAAACATAGCCAAAAGTTTTGGAAATGTAGTTAAATGTAACTAAAAATTATTAGCTACGTTTTTGAAAAAGTAGACAAAAGTTTGAGAAACATATCTAAATGTTTTTAGCTACATTTCCAAAAACATAGCCAAAGGTTTTTAGCTATGTTTCTGAAAAAATAGCAAAAAAATTTTATTTTACCTACATTTTTTAAAACATAGCCAAATGTTTTTAGCTAGGTTTTGTAAAATGTAGTAAATTTTTTAATATACATTTTAACGAAATGTTATACTATGTTAATTATAATTATTTGTGACATTTTTAATCCATATTATTGTATATAATATTTAGATTCTTTGTTGTTAATTTATTATATAAAAATAATTGATATTTTGAAGCATTGTTTATAAAAAGTAAAATATCATTAAATTATACCAACAAAAAGAATACTCTTCACATACAAGAATTTAACTGGGATGACTAGCTAGGTTTGTCCATTTCGATGAGAGCAACGTCATACCTTACCCATCATATACGATAAATAAGCTATGAGAATCATGAAAGCATGTTCAAGATCAATAGAGTGCCTAAAATTATGTATAATTAAGCTAGTTTGTTTTCAATTAGTAAAGAAAAAAGCTATCGTATACGAAAGATAAGCCATCATATATGGACAATAATGAAGCAAATAATGTTTAATTGCATAATGGAAATGCAAATAGATCTAGGAACATGACTGAGAAGTAGTACATACCCCATGAAAACTTCTTGTTATGAATGTGTAAGTAAGGATACGTATGTACCATTTAGAAGAAAATTTCTAGATTCAAAACTTTTGAAATTCAAATGTTAATAGTAAATCTCAGCTAAAAACTAAGAAAGAAAATTAAACAAAAGAGCTTAAATCACAATATTAAGATGGTACAATTTTCAAACACAACAATGAATCTTTAGATGTTCTTAATAAAAAGCAAGTAGAAGACTTACATGAATAAAACCGAAAGCTCCTAGGAGGCTCCTAAAAAGGGTGATAACCCTTAGAGAGGTTATAAGGTTCCAAAGCTAAACAGAAAAAATACTCTTTTATTATTTCATGATTACATATCAATTATACTATCTCTAAGGTCTGCATGCAATCAGGTGTTGTTTCACTTCTATCAAAACAATTCTCCTAATCCTTACATATCTAAATTAAGCAAAGAACCTTTATTAGGCTTAAATACTTTTCTTAAAAAAAAGCTTGCTCACATTCTACTTTTCACGAAATGTCAATGCTACTTTGTATCCTATGCCAGTTATTACAAGAGATTCTTTTCCTTTTTTGATTCAACTTCTGATTACGATAAACACAAAACAAGGAACACATTTATAAGAATTGCAACAGAGAAGACAATGTTCGTGCACTAGAAAAATAAGCTTAATTTTAACAAAAAAAAACATAGATGAGATCATAATGAAAATAAGGATGTGATGTGATTAAATTATATCACTAAGGATTACACCTTGATGAATGTAAGACCATTTAAACCGAACATAAGCTTTTAACGAAATGATACACCAAGTGAACAACAAATTTAAAATTTGCAAACCTTGATGCTTTGACCCTTGGGAAGAAGAAAGGATATAGGAACACCTGTGACATGAGCCATTTTTACATAATTGTAAATAAACATCATTTTGTCCAAAAGTCATTGTGGGAGATAGGCATCCTGGATTCCACAAATTTTGACATTAAACATAATGTTATACAAGCTTTACTATCCTTGTATCAATTTTCAATGGTCCATTTCTATTAATGCGCAAGTTACAACTAAAGAAAATAAACATGTGGTGCTATTCATAAATGTTGGCAAAAAATTATAGATGCAGGTTGTGACAATGTTTTATCCTCTAGCCAAGCATGAACCACACAGACATTTAAAAGTGAAAATAAATATCTAAAATCTGACGATGCAGGCTAGCAACAATTCCCTAACATACTTCTAATAAATTAAGAACTACCTGATAATAAATTATTTCAATGCCACTGTATTACCTTTCAAATAATGGTGGATATGAACGAGACCACATTTATATATCAAGCTGAAGCCACCATATTTATCTCTCAAACTTTTATTTCTAACTTGAGGATAACTTTCAATGATGTTCATTTGACAAGAACAAAGTGGGAAGCAGACATACAATTCCAAAACTAAAATTAAACTAAGCCACACACCTTCAAACAATATACAACAAGTTGTCTCCTAGTTTCTACATTCTCATTCTGGAGATCTACAATTATTGAATGATGCACATCTTCTTTCTACAAAAAGATGGAAACTATGACCTTACCAACACAAATTGCTAGTCATTCTTTATAGGCAACAGATAAGGCAAAACATATTGTTAGAAACGGTTTTTAATAAATAAACAATAGAAGAAATGCTTAACGAAAGCAATCCTAACAGAGTAAATGGATTCAGAGAAGGGGAAGGGGGCTGAAGGAAGTAAAATAGTTAGCATTTATTGGAAAAACCTACGGATGAGTTCCATCCCAATGCAACCAATACCCACCTACCATTACCACAATACCAAAACAAGCACCTCAAAATCAACAGAGGTGTAGGTCCTTACTGGTTACATGAGAAAACGCTTTGGTTTAAACTGTCAGGTAGTTCTCACAAGTACAACTTTCTTCTAAATTTGAATTCTATAACTTAGGTCCCAAAATTCAATTGAAGATAAAAATGCTTGTATATAAAGCCACTTGAAATATAAAAGAGAGAAATTCCAAAATTACCTACTCAGAGAGAAAGCATGTGGAAACAAAATTCAAATAATAAGAACTCAATTTATAACCTCGTTACATTACCTACAAAAAATATAGTATTTGGGAACAAAAAAGGATAAGTTACAACAGAAAATAAAGAATATAACCCATTTGTTTATCAACGTACACAATTTCTAGCAAGTATCACATTGAGAATATAGTAGCTAGTAGGCTTGAAGATATCTCTAAATACGATTACTGGTAGAGAATAAAGACGCCTCTTTTCAATACAGTATATTCAAATGTTTCAATTAGAGAACAATATAGATGAACAATGAAATCATACCTAACGTTCTAATTAGCAAATGATAGAGGCAAAGCAAGATTCATGCATAGATGAAACATAAAAATCGATGGTAGTATACAACTTGCTTGCAAAGAGGAATCTAACTCCTAGTATGGTGATAGAAACTAACCCCAAGAGATTCGCACTGAACAGTAGAACATAGACTTCTCGAAAGATAGATAGAGATAACCCAAAACAAAACAAATTACAAATTACAAATTAAAAACACAATAAAGATAACAAGAAGGGGATTTACGAGAAGGGGATGAGATATAGTTTTTTCGTTTTCGTTTCCATCCTATAAACTTTCTCATTTCTATTTCCCTCCTACAAAGAGTTTTAGCAACGATTTCAAAAATATCACCAAAAAGTCTATACTTGAAGATGATTTTAAAGATCATCGACAAAATCAAAAGTTATTTTTTTGCCCATGTTTTTGGAAATTGTCACTAAATATTAACGCATTGGTGACAATTTCGAAAATTATCACCAAAGAGTTCAAAATCGTTGTTAAAACTTACTTTTAACAACCTAATTAAAAAAGTGTAGTCAAATATCTACCTTGTTATAGTGATTTAATCAAATTTATTATTTTAAATTTGATCATTAAATAATTAAATAATTGTTGATTATTATATTTAGTTACTAAGTTATCCACCACTGCTCTGTATTTGCAGTATCATTAGTATTTCCGTCCCACCTAAAAGAAAAAGAAGGCGCTTTACATTGTTGCATGACCACGCCCATGTTATTCTTCACCTGATGTTGGGATACACATAACTCGAACAATGTAAAGCAGCTGAACATACGAGCCCAAACAACAATTTATGATATAACCCATCAATGTAAAGCAGTTGAAACATACGAGCCCATTCAATGACCCAAGGGCAAGGCCATATACCCGACTGGTAAGCCATTGACGTGTTAGATTTGTTACGAACTAGAGGAGGTCTCTCAGTTCGAGGGCAAATGTTTCATTTTGTAGACGAGATTCGTATTTCGTACACTTTTATCTATTTTTCGTCGGTATGCCTTTTAATTATTTAATAAGAAACTAAGAACCTGAATTAGTTTGATTCTTTAATCTGCAAAGGCCAATTATCAACTCAGAGTGAACGAGGCAGACCCGAATGGCATAGAGTATATATATAGATATATAGATATAGTGAGTGCAGCCGGCGGGCAGTGCTCAGCACACTCTATTTATTTATTTTATTCAACAATCAACGGCTAAACCGCTAGCTAAAGAGTTGGCAGTAATTAAGGTGAGGGATCTCAAAAGTCAGAACAAGGGTGCATCATAATTCATTCGTTACACATACACATAACTCCTGTCTCAGTCAGTCCATGAGCATAATTGATTAGCTGCATCATTAGTTTTTACATATACATAACGCGTGTCTGAGTGTTTAGTCTTTACGTTTCCAAGTTTCTCGACTGTCATTGACATTTACGTGCTTAAGAGAGAGCACTGAACCATAGGGTAATAGTAGATATAAGTTCGTACAGTAGAGGAATAATAATTTCAGAGACAGAGCGTCTTACATATCATCTCTTACGTCTCATTCAAGCAAAGTGTGGCTTAAGACAATTCTGTCTGGGTTGGCTTAAGAGTTAAGATACGTAAATCTGAGCACTGACAGGTCACCTGATCTCCTAACCATGCTATTTTAATCGGATCTGAACACCCTCACATGCTATGGAATTGGAAATCATCTTTGTCCGTTTAATACTATATTAATATAATCACATTATAAATTTGCTTTGCACCTGGATACAACTAGTTCTAAGATATGCAAGCCTTCTCATCCAAAGAACTAAAAGGGCATCTTACTTGGGCAGGACAATAAGTTTCTTTTTTAATATTTATACACCTATAATTATTATTTTTATATTAAACAAACTATCAGATGCATATAATAAATTATAAATTATATGATTTATTCAAAATTAAGTAAAATCAATTCAGAGCTCACAACTCAAACTTGTAACTTTCTTAAATTGAAAGGGTCCTCGTAGATGACTTGTTTCGTCGTTTCTATAAAGGCATATTTCATATTTTTTGGGAATGTTACATTAACAGGTATGACAGCAGCTATTCTCCTGATAATAACTGCAGTTCCTATGGGTCTTGACGTGAGACTTTTTATCTCCGAGGCTGGGAACTATTTGATGGTAGCCAAACGTCATACATGGGCCAATTTTGTTCAAGGCAAGTGGATAACAGAAAGAATTTTGGCATATTTCATCCGAAGCACAAATTCATGTCACGTTGCGAACCTATTCCCCAACCTATCACCTCTCCGTTTAATAGCATTCAGAACAACTACAAAAGTGTTGCCTGTAGATAGAATAATTAGAAAACTTTCACTTCAACTAAATGCTTCAATGCAAAGATCTAGAAATCGACGAACTTGTTTCTTCGTAATTATTAGCTGGGCATTTTTATTTTTTAGTTCCTAATCTTAGTTTTATCTTTATTATTTAGAAATAAAAACTTATATCATTATCAATATCAATATAGCTATACAAATATTATCATAAACTATTATAAAATATTTAATAATAAATATTAATTAATAAAATAATAAAAATAAGTTTAAATTAAATTTTAAATTTCATATATCATATGATGTGATCGAAAATTAGCACAGGATTAGATACTGAATATAAAGGAATAATTATGAAATTTTTCGTATTTTAATTTTTCGAAAACCAATGTCACTTTAATTCTATAAAATTATTGACACATAAATCATAATAAAGTGTGAATATTAATTTGTACCTTATTCCAAAGTTTGATCATATTATTGTTGTATCCCACAAACTATTTCTAAAACTGATTCATCTGAACTACCGTAGTCGCACAAGTGTCTAGACCATAACGGTGTCCACAGAACAGATTGAGAGAACTCTGTAACTCTTACAAAGAAGTTAAGCAAAAATTGTTTACTCCATTAAAGCTTAATCTATTTGTAATAAGTTTTGAACATTTTAATAATTTATTTGAAATTAAATTCTAATTTCATTTATATCCAAATAAGATCCAATATCTTATATTGATCCTTATTTATTAAATATCTCATATCTATTCATAAAGTTTGTTAAACTTTACAATCAAGTCCATCTTGATTGAAATATCTTTGCTCTCTTCAACTCGTTCTTTATGTAAAACTCATTAGGTTCTCAAATATGTTGTCAATGATTATAAACTATAGTTTTATTTCATAATTAGAATTAGATAAATTTACGCTCCTTTTAATTTATCTTTAATTCTCCAATCACAAATCAAAATTGATGTCTAGCAATACATCATGATCACCCAAATAATTAGGAATATCAAACGAGTTTTGACTAACATTTTTATGTATGATTTTTCATATAATTTAATCCTTTCACCATACAATGTTCTGATTAGACAGAATTAATGTCTACTCTATTTTAAGAATGATCATATTAGTTTTATGTCATTAGCTATTGAATTAATTAATGACATTTATAAACTATTTACAAAACTTGGTTCTACCTTGGTCAATGATTTCTCAAATCAATACTAATTGAGAACAATAAAACATTCTCTCTAATTACTTTAAGATGATTGATCATATCTTCACCACTCAATTAATGAGCTGTCTATGATTAGAATAGGTCATAAGTAGTATCAAAATATAGTAATCCCTTATACAAAATAACTTTGGAGACCTCAAGTCAAAGAATCACTTATATAATCATCACAATGAGAATTTCATAGACATACAAGTAATATTCCAAATAGATTTCTCATATCGATTCAATTCAATGAACTTGTTCTCTAATAAACACTCAGATATTTGTTTAAGTATCTTAATACTTTAGCTTATAAGATCAACTACTTCCTTCATAGAAAAAAAAAACATAACAAGTGTTAGTCCTTTTACATTTATTAATGTACAATATTAATAGAACAATGACTAGGAACAATTTAGAGATAATACATAAATGTAATATGAATCTCATAATTATAATCTCATTAAATTTCATTTGCAATGTATAATTGTACTACAGAATTTATCATATAAATCTAAACACGTAAAAGATAAAGTCTTTAAATTATTTTGTTACTAAACTACAACCAATCAATTGGCTATAAGGCACAAACCAATCATCTTCCACTTGCACGAAACTAATTGTTTAAGTATCTCATACCATATCACCATATGATGATTGTATTACTACTAGGACAGTGGCTTAATGAGATAATTCTACAAAATTTTCTATAGTACGCACTTGCTTAAATCTTACAACTTCTATCTTGATTATCATCATAATTAAGAAAATTTGCCTAAATACATCCTTAGATCGTTAATGAGACCTTAGCTCTTTTGCATACGCAATGGCTCTAATATTCTACAATACATTACTATCTTGAAAATATAAGGAATTATATCAAGTTTATTAAAGAACTTATCAATGCAATTAGTCATTTCTACTAACTGACAAATGTATTATGGCTTAGTTAGCAGCTATTACTACATTGGAACCTTTCCAATCTTAAAATGATATTGTTCAAAATAAAATAAATCTTAGTTAGGAATTAATTCTAAAGTGAATATCCTTATCTCTTTAAACTCAAATATCAACTCATACATAGAATAATTGATATCTTTAATACTTCACACGTATCTGATATTTCAAATACTAAACATCTTTAGTACATTATCTATGTACTTGGACTTAAAATAAGTAAACAACTTCCAATCTATCTATATAGATTTGATTCTCATAATTAAGTTGTTACCTTTTCATATCCAATAAGAGTTTTTCTTGGACAATTATATTTTCAATAGTTAAAAAATAGAATTCTTGTTTTCTATAAGCAATATGTCTCTATATACTCCTGTTAAAGAGGACAACTATACTCTGACTAACCTTCTTGTAGACATGTTATACTCCGACTAACCTTCTTGTAGATATGATAAATTCACAATCATCTCAAAAATAACCTATTTGAATTTATCAAGAAAGTGAATCTTTCAATGTCTCGTAGCCTTTCAACTATACATCAAATATATCAACAAAGGCATTAGTTGCAATTAGATGTACTGTCATGAGATTTGAACTTTTTCAAATTTCATCTTATTCCCACTAGTTATCTTGAGAACCATGCTCTTATAACAATACATTGAATATTTGTTCAATGGATCTGTTAGATTATATCCAACCTTTTAAATATCTCATAACCTTCTATTATCCATTTTATTTCTAAACTTAATCAACTAAGCATCACAATCGTTAACTTTGACTCTTTCAAAGACTTAGTATTTCATATCTAATATAAAATCTTACTAATTGATTTAATTGGAACAATAGAAAGTAACTCACATACTAGGCATTACTATAGAAGAAATACTACTATAATCCATACTCTTATCGAATTTTGTTGTAAAGGTATTCACTAGAGAATCTTATTATGTAACGAACCACTTCTATAGTGCATATGCCCGAACATCCAAAGGATACTCGAGAACATATCCTATAAGAATGGCACGTTAGAACAATCACTTTAACTAACTAAGGCATTACACAAATCACAAGTATTCAAAAAGATCAACTTTTCCCATTTCATTCACAAACATTAACTTACATTGTTACATTACAATCCATAATCCATATATATACATTATATAACATTTGAGAGTTTACTACTCCATACAAAATATACAACATGAAATGGGATGCTAACTGAAATCATTATAAACTAGACTCTTCAGATATCAGTTGAGTAGATCTCTAAGCCATTCTTGTTCCCAAAATGATAGTACTAGAATTCTACTATATTGCCTTAGAAGTTAGAACTCCCTTGTACTTGAAAATTAACGTTGCAATTTTGATAAGTTTGCGAACTCAATGAGTGAACCATCATCGATGTGATCACTCAAGTCAGAATATAAACATCAAAAGTATATAACCAAGTTTAACAAGTATATCACCTCATTCAATATCAAATCCCACATCACATTTTATCATATTTCAATAAGTACAACATGTTTACAAACATTTGATATCATCATTTCAGAGCAATCCAATAATTCATCTCAATCATTCATATAATACATGTAAAGTTATAAATATGCAAACGCACATGTGACTTCATTTCTATTTTATTTTGTTGTGACCAAGAACCTATTTACTGTCTCGTATCCGTTGTGAATACTAAGATCATTTCATTTACAATCCCGTACTCATTGTAGATACCGAGCTCATTATTAATTGAGCTTGTGGCTCTTTGTGCACAATTATTGAGCTTAAAGCTCTTTTTTATGTTGGTCACTCTGGTTACAACTCCTTCATCTGATCATGCATATCAATATATTGTAATGCATCAATTCACATAATATGCTATCAATACTTTTCATTCAATGTGTTTATGTCATTTATCACATTATTTGGGCCTGAGTCCAGCATTTAACATTCAGTTGAGTACACATTTCATATTACACATACAATTTGAAAACACTTCCATATATAGTCCTAAGTATCAAACTCCTCGGACCAACAATGTCCAGAATCTTAACAATCATATAATTAACCAATCAATAACTAAAAGTTAATCGAAAACAATTCAATAATAGTGAGAAACATCTAGGTTAATTATAGTACGCTCCAAAAAAGTTATTTCCTTGATGATTCGGCAATGTCTGGATGTTGGCGATCAACTTGTGCTTCTTTACTCATGTAATACACACATATTTCACACATTATTAAGATGATCAATCATATGAATTACTCAATCATGTACATGTATATGTGTCATGTTCAATGTATGCTCAATTGACTTTCCCCGGTATATATCATTATTCACAAATCTTGACCATTCAAACATTATATTTTGTATACTACCATTTTGCAATCAGGTTTATACCTTTACGTTAGCTTGAGTCATTACAAATTCATCAATCATACTTTACACTTATCCTTGAACATTTTTATGATCAAAAAACCTCTTATAACATACACACAATTGTTACTTTAAATCTATAATTTCAGCAAGCTAGGCCTATACATTCACCAAACTTTTTCCAACAATATATATTCATACATTTACCCAATTCTCATTCATAATTACCCCATGTTCTTCAATGCTCATTCAACCATACCTTATACACATTACTCATGTCCTTAAGATCATGTTTTCATTAAAAGAACTCATTTATTCCTTTAACAAATTATAATTTTCATATTTGAACTCAACCACATCAAAACAGCCCATTCTTTAGGTTATGACATCAATTAACTACATAAACTTATCAAGCTCTTAACCAATTAATCAAGCAATAATCTAGGCTCATTCTTAGCCTTAATCAAGTCCAAATATATTAATTTAGAGTGAAATTTCTCAGCTAGTTCGACATGTACACAAGGCTGAAATTAAAATTCCAGAATTTGTCATTAACGTCACTAATGTGGGTAACTTTACTACCTTCAATACTCCATGAATTTTAGAAGCTTAGAGACATCACTAACACTTGAATTTTCTAGATTTCATGTCCTTTAAGGTTACTTCATTTGAGGCCAATTTAACTTCCATATTGGTTATACTAAGGTTAACAAAATTCTGCTCACTTATTTTGTTAACAGTTACTTTTTACAAATACACCTATAACTCTAATTTTCCAAATTTAAGAACACTTCAATAACACCTATCTTTACCATGAACCCACCTTCATTTATACTTCAAATCTCAACCTAAATCATCAATTTAACAGTCTATAACCTACTATTTTAATGCATCAAAAACAAAATAGAAAAGTAACCAATTCATCCATCACATTCTAGCATAACATCATCATCAACGCCACATGCATTCCATCCCAATTCAGTCATCATAGAATTTCTATTTCAACATGCCACAAAGAAGAATACTTTAGTTACTTATTTAGCTAAAGTTCCTCCTCAATGATCAAGCTAACTTAGCTCTCCATGCATGCAAAATCATCCAAGTACAAGATGGAAGTAAAATGATTTCAACATAGGAAAAATGATGATAGCAGATTATAGCTATCTTTGAGCAGACTTTCATATGGATCTTGAATTGACTATGAATGAAATTGAAACAAAATTCAGAAGCTATGAGGGTGTGTTAATGTTTCGGTGGTGAGAGTAAAGGAAAGAAGAAGAATGAACACAACAGAAACTATCCCTACAGTAGCTTAACTCATTAGGTACTAGGTGTAACTACCATACAATGGCATTTGTCACCTATACATTTAAGTCACTTGTCCTCTCCATAAGCTACCATTTGTCACAATTATGCTAGGTCGTTTGTCATTCAATCAATATTTCCATTTGTCACTTAATTACCTATGCCATTTGTCACCTAATTTTCCATGCCAAATGTCATTCATTTTATAGGATTAGTTATTCTAAATTTACATGTGTTAACTTATCTTGCCACTTGACATTTTTCTAGACTAAATGTACATTTTAATTCATCAATTTTCTAATTGTAACAATTAATTCCAAATTTACTACCTGTAATCCATTAAACAAAAATTCAAGACATAAGTAATACACAATCAAATCATAATCATTTTAAACCTTTTATACCTTCGAATATGTCAATTAAGTGCAATTTTCCTACATCAACATTTATGTGTATATATATGCTCATGTTATTCATGTGAATGAAATCATTTCCAAAATGTACCAATTCTTTCTAATATATTGCAATTCATATGACTATCACTCTAATCCCTTAATAGGTTAGGAAACCGATTATTACAATTCTGCCCCTTAAGAAATTTCATCCTCAAAATTCTTACCTGATTGATCAAATAGATGGGGGTACTGATTCTTTATTTTCTCCTCAGTCTCCTATGTAGCTTCCTCTCTCGAATGATTCCTCTAAAGGACTTTAACCAATGGAATCACTCGGTTTCTCAATTGCTTAGTTTGATATCCAACTATTTTGATTAGTTCCTCTACATAACTTAAATTAGTTGCAATTTTAACTTCATGTGCTAGTAATACATATTTAAGATCTAATCGATATCTCCTAAGCATACTAATATGGAACACATTATGAATATGAGCCATCTCTATTAGTAATGCTAACTTCTAAGTCAATGGTCCAACTCTCTCAATAATTTTACAAGGACCAATGTATCTAGGGTTTAACTTTCCCTTTTTACTAAACCTTAACACTCCTCGCTAGGGTGACACTCTCAAAAACACCCTGTCTCCTACTTGATGCTCCATATCCCTCTGGTGCTGACCTGCATAAATCTTTTACTTGTCTTGAGTCACTTTAATCCTACTACATATCAATTTTACATTATTAACGGTATCTTGTATCAACTCTGGGCCTTTAACAATCCTTAGACCCTCTTCATCCCAGTACAAGGGTGATCGACACTTTCTGCCATATAACGCCTCATATGGAGCCATACCAATACTACTGTAATGATTATTATATGCAAATTAAATAAGAGCTACATATTGATCTCATGCTCCTTAAAACTCCAAAACACAAGCTCTAAGCATATGCTCAAAAGTCTGAATAGTCCTCTCACTTTGTCCGTCTGTCTAAGGATGAAATACTGTACTAAAGTTTAACTTTATACCCAATGTTGTTTGTAAACTACCCCAT
The DNA here is from genome assembly GCA_027563575.1 of Erythroxylum pedicellare. Classification (NCBI taxonomy): domain Eukaryota; kingdom Viridiplantae; phylum Streptophyta; class Magnoliopsida; order Malpighiales; family Erythroxylaceae; genus Erythroxylum; species Erythroxylum pedicellare. The sequence continues at coordinate 16,349,230 of JAOQMP010000210.1, read as the reverse complement.
TATCTCGAAGTAAATATGGGATCCCGGTCTGATACAATAGATACTGAAACTCTATATAACTTTAGGATCTCATTTACATATCTGCGATCTAACTGATCGAGTGTTTTATTCTCTTACACAGGTCAGAAATGAGTCAATTTCGTCAAACTGTCAATAATGACCCAGATGGCATCATGTTGCCTCAAAGTCCTTAGCAAAATCATAATGAAATCCATAGTAATTGTCTCTCATTTCCACTCTAGAATAAGTAATGATTGTAACTTCCGGATCGGAGCCTGATGCTCTATCTTAATCTGTTGGCATGTCAAACATTTAGCAATATACTCAGCCATTTGCTTCTTCATCCTTGGCCATAAAAATGTTGTTTCATTGTATTGTATATCTTAGTAGTACCAGGATGCATACCATAAGCCGCTATGTGTGCTTCCTCTAAAATTTCTTTTCTCAGATCATCAACATCAGGTACACATAATCTCTGCTTCAACCACAATTCATTGTCCCTCAACTCAAACTCAAATTTTAGATTTTTTTTCAGCTTCTCAATAATTTCACAAATTCTGGATCCTTGCTTTGAGATTTTCTTATCCTTTCATACAAGATCGGTCTAAGTTTCAACGTAGCTAACAATGCTTCATTCTTCCCCAAATTTGACTCAACATTTAATGATCTCAGTTAAACTAGGTTTGGTAACCTCAATGTTTGAACTTGAGCCACACTACTATTGGATTTCCTGCTTAATGCATCAGCTACAACAATAGTGTTACTTAGGTGATACTCAATTGTGCAATCATATTCTTTAAGCAATTCAATCTATCGTCGTTGTCTCATATTCAGCTCCTTCTAAATTAACAAATATCTCAAACTTCTATGATCTGTAAATATCTAAAATGTTTCACCATACAAATAATGTCTCCAAATCTTCAAAGCAAACACCACTGCAACAAGTTCTAAATCATGAACCGGATAGTTAAAGTCATTTTATGCCTTTAATTAATGTTTATGTTTATGCTTTTAGTAGGTTAAATTAAGTGGAACAATTCCAAAAAGGTACTATACCTTTCAACTCTACCCTATGCAACCTGTTGCATCTTGCTATCATGGTGTTAACATACATCTTAAATTTTTTCATCAAATTTTATGAGATATTAGTCAACTCAACAGGGATTATAGCAAAATAACATAATAGGCAGACAATTTTCTATCTAACTTTAAGAATTATTCTCGAACATATCATATGTCTAAGAAATTTGGTTCACTAACTTAGTATTAACTATACTAAAGAAGGTAAATTCCATTCAGAATATAATATAAACGTAAGCAAAGCAAGTAACTAATTATATGTCATAACTAGCAAATAAGATTAGGATTTTATCATGTATTTGGTTACTCCTACTATTTTATTTGAAATAATAGCCCTCACTACTATTCAGAAAGATTATTATAATCTTTCTAATGGGCTAGGATCCTATTTAAATATAGTTGATCGTGAGATTGCTCAATAAACAAATTAAACTTAAATTAGGTAGATAAATTTATCAATCATACCTCATATGACTCTTAGATTCATTAGGTGATCACTCTTATCAAGACATATCTTATATGCTATTCCTACCCTGCTTCTAAATTTATTTGGTCATGAGTTTGTTCATCCAAATAACAGAAATTTAGGTAAATAGAACCCACTATTATAACACCAAGCATATTCGGGTTAAAGCGGTCTTGATTTTGCTTAACAAGCCTAATAATAAACAGAACTCTGATTTATTCTTATAACAATGGAAGACAACAATTACATTCTCAACATGTACTTAATATTTTAACGAGAGATTTAATTTCATTCGCCTTATCAAACATAAAATTGTATGTAAAATATCACACATATAAAACATACAATTTAACATGCATCTAATATATATATATAACGAGAGATTTAATTTCATTAGTCTTATCAAACATAAAAATTGCATGTAACATGCCTCCAATATATATATTAGATGCATGCTAAATTGTATGTTTTATATGTGTGGTATTTAGCATGCAATTTATGTTTAATAATATTGGATGAATGTTAAATTGTATATTTTATATGTGTGATATTTTATATGCAATTCTATGTTTGATAAGATTTAGCGAACATAAAACTGAATGTAAAATATCACACACACACACACATACAAACATATAAATAAAGTATGCAATTTATGCACTCATTATCAAATTATACACATAAAATATCAACTTTCGTTTTATTCTAGGTATTGATCTTCATAATCTAAAATAATATTTTCAACTCTTTGGAAAATTAAATTAGATTAAACTCGTTGATTCTTAAATGAATTAAATTTATATTCCAAATAGAAATTTAATTTGATTTGAAAACAATTTTCAAATCTAATTGGAAACTATTCCAATTATCTCGACTCTTTTAAAAACTTTTAATTGAAAATAATTTTCAATAAATTGTACTTCTTGCTTACAGTAACTTATTAAAACTCATTTTCAAAATTATATAAATAACACATTCTAATCCAATGAGAAAATTATTTCTAATTAATTAGAAATTAAACTATTTTCTAATATTAAAATTTAATCAAGAAAAATATATTTTCTAATAAATCAAGAAACTTATTATTTATAAATAAAGAAACAATTTCTAAATAACTTGAATAATGATTCTCTAAAAAATGAATCATAAATTTATTTATTTCAATTAATTAATTAGAATATCTTTCTTTAATAAGTTAAAAATCTTCAAAAATATTAAAGAAAGTTCATTTTTCATAATTAATAAACGAAAACACTTTTCAAAATTTAGTCAAGAAAAATATATTTTCTAATAAATCAAGAAACTTATTATTTGTAAATAAAGAAACAATTTCTAAATAAGTTGAATAATAATTCTCTAAACAAATAAATTATAAATTTAATTCATTTCAATCAAATTGAAATCAATAAATTTAATTAAGGAACATCTTTCTTAATTACTTAAGATAATACTCTTTTTTTTTAATTTTGAATCTAATTAATTAATTTCAATCTAATTGAAAATAATTAATT
>JAOQMP010000210.1:16274273-16334334 GCA_027563575.1 Erythroxylum pedicellare | reverse complement strand
CCTTTTCTATGTTTTGTTGTCTGTTTACTTGGTTTGATTTTTTTAGATTCTATATCATGACATATATATTATGCAATCAATAGCTGATGTGGGGATACCAATCTAATTATCTTGGTGCCACCTACAGTTGTCTATGGGCTTTTCTGTTTTGAAACGTCTTATAACATAGAGTTACTTCACCCCACTTCTTATGATTAAGCAAATATTATTGCACGTACAATCCTGCAGCATGTTTCTGCAAGTAATGTTTGCATCCCGTATAAAGTATCAATACTGAGTTTTTTGGTGCAATTTCGAATGAACTGTCTTTTATTATTATAAGTGAGTGCAGTAGCACTGGTCAACGGAGAATTTTCATCTACGTTACATTCATATGCTTATTAATTTCTTGGCGATCAAGTCTAATTACTATCTTTGCTGAACTCGTTTATCTAGGTTAATTTTTATATACGGCTAGGTCAAGATCTTCTAGCATTTTCTTTCTTATTCTGATCCCTATTTTAGTTTTACAATTTTGCTTTGCAATGCAGGATGGTCGGGGTCATACAAAACCCACCTTGAGGCATTCGTCTCATCCAGCAAGCTGCAATGTCCTTAAGGAAGACATAGATCCTCCTGAAGCCCAGCTTGCTCATCTCCAACATGATTTGGGGTCTGTTGATAGTTTGTGCAGTAATGCAAATAAACAGGGTGGGTCTTTGATCCCAAATACTGGTTCATCAGCGTCTCTTAGTTATGCTCCAGGCTCAGATGCCTCATCACGAAGTGGCACGCCTGACCCTCAGATCATGGCCAGAGTTCCCAGTCCTCACATTCTACCCATTGGAGGAGGCAGGGCATGTTCTATGGACAAGAGAGATGGAAACGGTCCGAATATATTCACTGGGATTTCATCAAGTTTGACTGAATCTACTGAGCTGGTTGGTGCTTTTTCGGAATTACATCTGTCGTCAAATCAGGTGGTTGATGGAGAGAATCACGCAAATTCTCAAGCTCAAAATGGAGTTGATTATCACAAAAACCCCTTCAATATGGTAGGCGGCCATAACAATGTCAACCAACACTTGTATGGGAATTCTGTTTCTTCCAACTCTTACATGAAAGGACTGTCTACCCCAACTCTTAGTGGCAGAGGTGGCCCTCCTGTTAAGATCCCAAATATGGATTACCTAAATTCTTCACTCGCAAACCATAATTTAAGTGGGTATCTGATCAACCCTTCATCCCCATCTATGACTGGAGCTCAGCTTGGTAGCGGAAAATTTCCACCAATATTTGATAATATGGCTGCTGCATCTGCAATGGAGGGAACTGGGATGGATGCTGGATCCCTAGGTACATTAGATCTAAATTTGATGGCTGCTGCTGTAGAATTGCAGAACCTTGGTAGAGTTGGAAATCAAAGTGGAGGTAATGCTGTTCTTCAGGGCCTCCTTGTGGACCCATTATATCTGCAGTACCTTCAATCCAATGACTATGGTGTTGTTAATCCTTCTGTTGGTAGAGATTACTTATGTAATCCATATGTTGATCTACTACAAAAGGCTTATCTTGGAGCATTGGTTGCACCTCAAAAATCACAGTATGGGGTATCCTACCCTGGCAAATCTGGTAGTATGAGTCCTAATCTCTATGGAAATCCAGCACCTGGTTTTGATCTGTCTTATTCTGGAAGCTCATTAGTGGGGCCTCTGCTTCTGAACTCTCCTATTGGATCAGGTAGTCCAGTCAGGCAGAGTGAAAGAAATGTGCATTTTTCATCTGGGACGAGGAATCTTGCTGGGGGTCTTGTTGGAGCCTGGAACTCGGAATCCGGTGTTAACCTGAATGACAATTTTCCTTCCTCTTTACTGGATGAGTTCAAAAGCAATAAAACTAAATGTTTTGAACTTTCAGAAATTGCTAGTCATGTTGTTGAGTTCAGGTAGACCTACATGATTGCACTCTTCAATTCTATTTACCACGGGCCTTTATATATCTAATACTTTTCTTGAATGAACAGTGCTGATCAGTATGGGAGTCGATTTATTCAACAGAAACTTGAGACTGCCACATCAGAAGAGAAAAACATGGTCTTCAATGAAATTATGCCCCAGGTCCTTTCATTAATGACCGATGTGTTTGGTAATTATGTGATTCAAAAGGTATTTTCTGGTTGCATCGGACTTGTACTATCTTGAATTTGATCATGTGATGAAATGATTGCATTCAGAATCAGATACACCCAAAAAGAAATATTAGATGATATTCCTTTGGCTAAATTTCTCTTTGTCTGCAGTTTTTTGAGCACGGATCTGTGTCTCAAATAAGAGAACTGGCTGACCAGCTAGCTGGGCATGTGCTGACTCTTAGCCTTCAAATGTATGGTTGCCGGGTGATCCAAAAGGTATACTTATTTAATGATCCCTCTGACATTTCTTTGAGCAAGAGAACTGGTTATGCATATAACAAACTTACTTTGTTGAAGTTTTATGTACTTTTATGGTTATATTTATGGAAAAGGATGCATGCTTACATATCACACTTGTGTCTTGACCGAATTGATACATATTTATATTGTGGAGACTGATCTTTGATACTGGAAGTTGACTTGGTGGAGAATTACATATTAAACTTGGCTATGAAACTTTACTTTTATTTTTAAATATATTGATCCAAATTATCAGGCTATAGAGGTTGTCAAGCTGGACCAGCAGACTAAAATGGTGAAAGAGCTTGATGGTCATATTATGCGATGTGTACGTGATCAGAATGGAAACCATGTCATCCAGAAGTGTATTGAATGTGTACCCGAAAATGCTATACAGTTTATTATTTCAACATTTTATGATCAAGTTGTCACATTATCCACCCATCCGTATGGTTGTCGTGTTATACAGGTTTGTAAATGTAATCTCATCATTGCAGGATGTACGTATGCTTTACCTGTTAATAAAATGATATGCAGTTCCAACAGTAAGGACTCTAACTTGGCAAATATGTTTTCTTATAGAGGGTTCTGGAGCATTGTCATGATGCAAAGACCCAGCAAATAATGATGGATGAAATTTTGCAGTCTGTTTGCTTGTTGGCACAAGATCAATATGGGAATTATGTTGTACAGGTTTGTTTGCCATTTTGAATATTTTTCAAGATAACAAACTGGGCAATGACATAGTCTGTGAAATCAATATAAGGGTTCTTTGAATAGCCTGCCTCCTTTAGTTAAGAGATCTTGTGCAATTGTCATTGCCTAATCATTTTCCAAGCCTCACATGTGCTCTAAACAAGCGTATAGTTGCTGAATTACTAACCTCTGATGCAAAAGGGAAATTTAGTTGCTGCCACCTCAAGTGTTGGGAAAATTTTCGGCCTTCAGTTACTGTTGGTTTTATCCATCATGAACCTAATACTTATCCACCATCTCCATACATGTCCTTCTTGCGATTAGTGTGAATTATTTGTCTGTTTTCACATGGGTGTTTTCTACAATGTTGCAGCATGTCCTGGAGCATGGAAAACCACATGAACGTTCAGCAATAATTACTAAGCTAACTGGGCAAATAGTTCAAATGAGCCAACAAAAGTTTGCCTCCAACGTCATAGAGAAGTGTCTAACTTTTGGTACTCCTACAGAAAGGCAGACCCTGGTTGATGAGATGCTTGGTTCTACTGATGAAAATGAGCCTCTTCAGGTAGGTGATTGTACCCTGCAAACTTCCAAATCTTTAGAATTTGGTTTGGTTGTCTTCATTTTCTTGTTTCTTTTTGTGCCTCTCCTTTATGTTTACCTGTTTATTCATATACCATGTGTTACTATATTTCCATTCTATGTTACTGCCAGCGATGTACTTCCTTATCTCAGAAAAGTAGTTGCAACTTTTTAATCGAGAATATTAATCTTCTGCCTAAGTTCTATATAATCTTCACAGGTTACCAGTTCCCTTCTTTGGTGCACCAGGGCCCTCCATCTCTCCCACTACCCCATCCCCTTCCCTCAAACATCTCCATGAAAAAAGATAAAAAGTAAAGGCAATAAAGAACCCTCCAAATAATTATTCTTTTATGCTGTGAGAATGAAATATCTTGTGCATTTCCCCTCAAAGTAGGTGAACTCTCCATCAATGTTTGTAATGTTTGTTATTAACTTTCTCATATGCCTCATATGACATGATTCTTTAATCGCCGAAAATTGTGCTAAATTTGAAATCTTTGTGCTCTTAGTTATCTGTTTTTATGTTTCATTATATGCAGGTCATGATGAAAGACCAGTTTGCGAATTATGTTGTACAGAAAGTGCTGGAAACTTGTGATGACCAGCAACTTGAACTGATTCTTAATCGAATAAAGGTTCACTTGAATGCTCTGAAGAAGTATACTTACGGGAAGCATATAGTTGCTCGTGTAGAGAAAGTAGTTGCAGCTGGAGGTAATCTACTTGTTGCAGTTATCTTAATTTCGTCAATGATTATTATGGTTCCTAGATGGAAATTTGTGTCATATTAAATGGGAATAGAAGGGCGGTAAAACTAAAAACAATTGGCATAATTTTATTGCAGAAAGGAGGATCAGTGTTCTTACCCTGTATCCAGCTGCATCAGTGGCATAGGAGAATGTACAGCTAACTGAGGAATAGTACGAGCCCGTCTTTCTTCCTTTCTTCCTTTCTTCCTTTCATGTCTAGATTGACGGCCCTGTCTATTTATTTAGGTGGACAGGAGCTGGATGAAAATAAATCTGTTGGTATGTACTTAAAACTGTAGATTGTTAGCTTGAGGTATGCCTAGAATCAAGGCTAGCTGAGGCTCAGATGGGAAGTTGCTGATCCTTGCAGAGAAAAAAAAGTTAAAAAGTAGTACAAGTTTTAAAGATGTATAAAGAGAGAAGGTAGTATTCCCACATTTGAATGTGTCCTAAAATACGTGAAAGACAGGGCCGATACGGCCTGTATTTAAGAGATTCTGAAATTTTCTTATGTATGGATCCTTCTAAGAAAAGCAATAATTTGGAGGACCTTTTTTTGGTTTATCATGGCTGTGATTCTTGTGATACGTCTGTTAATGTATTCTTGTAGAATCTCACGATTTACCTCCATAACGTCACCAATATTTACTGATGTGGCATTTGGAATTTGGTTTCACTGGGACCCAATTTTCTTTTTATCTAATCTGCGGTCCTGCGATTTCATCATCTTGTATAAGCATTGTTGTGGAGGTTGCATCAGAATGCGGGCTAAGGCCCAGAACTAGATCAGGTGTTGAACAAGGCGGATAGTAATTCATTCGTATTCCCAGCTTCATCTCCTTGTGCAACAGTTTCGGACCATCCGTTTGCATTCCCATTAATAGAGATATATTGCCCAGAATCTCCTCATTCACCCTGCAAATTTCTGTTTTGAGTACTCCTCTATTGCCTCCCTGTCAAGACGGAGAAAAAGAATTGGGTTTCTGTTATAGTCGTTGACATAAGCAGATTACTAAGATGGTTCTGTTATAATAGTTGTTGACATACTTGAAGCCTGGTATGGTCAACGGCCAGTACTTGATTGGTTAGCATTTGGGTAGGAATGTCAATGAGACTATAAGGTCGCAACAAGCAAGCAAGCTTTTGCTGATCCGAGACTACATAGCCTTGGCCATATCCTTTAACATTTGCTGACATCGCATACTTCTTTTTGTCTTCCAGTGGAAGTTCAAAAAATGCTGCCACAGCTGTCTTCATTTTCTGTAGCACAACCTCGGGTACTCCAGGATTCGTGACCTGAAAAAGAGAAAAAGAACACTCTTGGTCGTACGTTTATATGAAACAAGACACCTTCAGTTGAGGGAGGCACACTGGAGTTGGTTGCTACCTGAAAGAAGCCCCATTCCTTGCAGGCAAAATAAAGCTTTCTTCTCTCATCTTCATCTCCATTCACAAGCAAGCATAAGTTTATCACTGGAATTTCTTATAAAGCTGGACACAATTCTGTATCCTGTGCTCTACGACTGAATTACGGTACATGACATTCAGGAACGCACTGGATAAGATCCTCTATGCCCACTTTCCAGTTCTTACCCTATGTTAGAGGATCTTATCCACAATCTGTTGTCTCATCCTGAAACACACAGAACATCGTATCTTGGAATCGTTTCTTCTCCGTAAGATGCCGTCAATAATTATTATGGAATTTTTCTTATCATGGTACCAAGCAATCGATATAACCGGTTTGATCTTCATTTTTGGGTTTGCTTTGGCTTTTATTTCAGATTACAAATTCAAACGCCAATTTAGCATGGATAAACAGCTAGCGGCTGAAATCACACCCCATACAGAAATAACCTGTGATAGTCAGGTTATTGAGGACAGAGAGCAAGCTGTTGAGGAGCGACTCCAATTGATGGAAGAGGTCAAGGACCTCGAGGAGGTTGGTAGGTTCAAGGGGATATAACCGCACTTCCTCCCGCCAAACTTCCAAATTTAGCAGAAGGGTCGAGTATGCTGGCAGACATGCCTCAAAAGAGAAATGATGAGGAGGTTGAAACGCAGACACAGGGTGAGGAAAACAAGGAAGCTCACGTAGGAGGTACAACTTATACTTAGTTGTAGAGTAGACTGTTTATATTTTTATTTCCTTATGTCGATCATAATATCGAATTGTCAAGGGACAGAGGGGACTAGATTATATGCCATCTTGCGTAATTATATTCGTAATTATAAGCCTGGTATCTTAGTTTTGATGGAAACCCGAATTAGTGGTTCTCGGGCTAACGAAGTTGTCCTCAATTTGGGGTTTGACTATTCGTTTAAAGTAGAAACTGAAGGTTTTTCCTGGAGGGATTTGGATGTTATGAACGAATGAATTTGATATCTCAGTAGTTATAGCCCATCGCCAATTTATTCATATCACCATCAAGTATGCATCTTGCTCTTTTGATTTTACAGCAGTTTATGCAAGCTCACAATTTTCTTCTCAAACCATTCTCTGGCCAGCATTAAAATGGGTAGGACGTTCTATTCATAGGCCCTGACTTGTAGGAGAAGATTTTAATGCTAAAATGGAGATATCGGATAAAAGAGGTGGAGCCAAGTCAGTAAGGGTGGTGAATAAACAATTTAAAGATTGGGTGCATGGGAGTGGTCTTCGTGATTTGGTATTTGTTAGATCGAAGTTTACGTAGTGAAGAGAAATGGTACAAGCTAGGTTGGACAGAGTTTTTGGCTCGACATCTTGGCTACAAGTTTTTCCTCAAACGGTGAATCATCATTTACCATTTCTTGGTTTAGATCATAGACATATGCTGATTCACTTATAAAGACCGAATCCAAGAATAATAGGATTCCTAGCGTTTCAATTTCGATTACAAAATGCTTGGCTATCACATGCAGGTTTTGATGATGTGGTAGTAGACCATTGCTTACTAGTAGAGGAAACGTTGAGTAATCTTTAGCTCAATTCTCCAACCACCTTATGAGATGGAATAAGTTATTTTTTGGTAATATATTCCATCGGAAAAACCGACTACTAACACGGTTACAGGGAATTCAGAGGGCCATGATGGCCAGCAACTTAGATTCACTTTTAGTTTTGAAGGAAAAGCTGAGTGGGAAACTGCTGCAGGTACAAAGTGAGCAGGAAATTTTTTAGCACCAGAGAGCCAGATATGAATGGATTTTGAAGAGTGATCGGAATATCAAATATTACCACACTATCACTCTTTCAAAAAGAAAGAAAATGAAGACTGAGCGACTTATTGATTCCAATGGGTCATTGATACCTGATCCAGTACAACTGAGCAACTCATTGATTCCAATGGGTCATTGATACCTGATCCAGTACAACTGAGCCTATTAGCCATGATATTTTTTGTCCAACTTTATACTAACGAAGATGGGGATATTCACGAGTTTCCGATCTCAGGAGCTTTCCCTTCATTATTGGAGGAAAGGGTTCATGACCTAACCTTTCCAATCCATGAAACTAAAATCAAGAAAGCGGTTTTCAACATGAATCCTAATAAAGCCCCTGAGGTAGATGGATTCAATGTCCTGATTTTTTCAAAATCAATGGGGGATGATTGGGCCAAAAGTGGTAGCATACATTCAGGAAGTCTTCTGACTGGAACGATAGGAAAATGATTTGAATCAAACCATTCTGGTATTGATTCCCAAAATCCCCTCTCCAAATAATATCTCTCAATTTCTACCGATTAGCCTATGTACGGTGATTTACAAGATTATTTCTAAAGTTATTGTGAATCGTTTGAAAAACCAACTGGATCATCTAGTGGAGGCGAATTAATGCAGCTTTATTCCTGGCAGACAAATAACTGATAATATTATCATTGCTCAAGAGGTCATCCATTTGATGTGAAAGAAGAAGGGGAAGACATGGTATTTTGCTATCAAGGTGGATTTGGAAAAAGCATATGATTGGATTCGCTGGGATTTTATACAAAACACTTTAAAGGACATTAGATTATTAGACAATTTAATTATTTTCATTATAAAGTATGTGACGACTATGACTATGCAAGTCGATTAGCAAGGCACCTTTACTGAACCCTTCAGTCCTTCAAGGGGTATTCGGTAAGGCGGTCCGCTCTTACCTTATCTTTTTGTGTTGAGCATGGAAACACTAGGTCACCTTATTTCGAAGGAGGTGGGACATAGCCTTTAGAAACCGATAAAGCTGAGTCCTACGGGGCCTCCCATATCGCATCTTTTCTTCGCAGATGACCTTGTTTTGTTTACTGAAGTTATAGAATCATAGATGCAAGTGATAGCAAGGACTTTGGAGGTATTTTGTACAGCCTCAGGACAGAAAGTTAATAATGCTAAAACTCAAAATTTTTTTCTCCAAGAACATTTCTCTAATAAATGCGTGTTGTCTTAGTCAAGCCCTGCACATTACATGTATAAACAATCTTGGAAAGTATTTAGGTGTTTTGTTAATTCATAAGCATACAACGAGAAATACCTATCAATACATCCTAGATAAAGCACAAAAGAAACTTGCAGGTTGGCATGCAAGGATGTTGTCTTTAATGGGGCGAGTTACTTTAACCCAATCAGTAATTGCGTCCCTCCCAATTTTCTCGATGTAAACGGTGAGACTTCTGCGGCAACTTTGCGATGATTTGGAGCAAATCATGAGGGATTTTCTATGGGGTTCAACAGGCGAGTATAGGAAAATGCATCTAGTTAAATGAGAAACAGTATGTTAGCCCAAAAAAGAAGGGGGCCTAGGCATTAAACGTATTCGTTCTTTTAATGATGTGTTACTGACAAAGTTAGACTGGGCTTTGATTACTCAACCCACAGCTTTATGGGTCAAGATCCTAAGGGCAAAATATCGAATAGGTCCTTATCATATCCCTCACACGATAGATAGGAAAGGGGCTTCAGTCATTTGGAGGGAAATATCTGTAACTTGGCAGTTTATACTCCAAGGCATAAAATGGACTCTAGGTAATGGAAGGCGCATTTTCTTCTAACTAGATAATTTGACAAATGGTTAGGGATCATTAATATTCATGGTCTCCAATTCTGGCTAGCATGCTTTACGCTACAATTACAGATTTTACGAATGAAGTCGGCAATTGATAGTAGAATTTGTTTCAGCAATATCTTCCTTTCACAGTTTGTATGGATATTGCGGAAATCCATACTAATGTAGAAGGCATAGAGGAAGATAAAATGGTGTGGAGACAAACTACTCACGAAAGGTTCACAGTGGCATCAACCTATGACTTAATCGAAGTTAGTACCACAAATGCTAATAAAAGTTTATAGGAATTAATCTAGAAATGGGCAGGGTCCCAACGGAGTATCATCCTGGTAAAGCTAATGTTGTAGTTGATGCATTAAGTAGGAAATCCAATAATAGTATGACCCAAATTCAAATACCCAGATTACCAAACTTAGTTAAACTAAGAGCCATGAATGTTAAGTTAAGTTTGGGACAGAATGAAATATTGTTAGCTACGTTGAAGCTTAGACCAGTATTACATGAGAGGATCAGAATCACTCAAAGCAAAGACCTATAATTGGTGAAGATTATAGAGAAATTAAAACAAAATCTGAGTTTTGAGTTTGAGTTGAGGGATAATACGTTATGGTTGAAACAGAGATTATGTGTACCAGATGTTGATAACCTAAAAAAGGAAATTTTGGAGGAAGCACACATAGCAACTTACTCTAAAACAACAATTTTGGTGGCTTGGGATAAAGAAATAAATGGCTAAATATGTTGCTAGGTGTTTGATATGTCAACTAATTAAGGCAGAGCATCAGGCTCTAGTTAGGAAGTTATAGCCATTACCTAATCTAGAATGGAAATGAGAGAGGATTACAGTCGATTTTATTATGGATTTGTCAAGACTCCACGATAATATGATTCCATATGGGTCATTGTAGGCAGATTGATGAAATCAACTCATTTCTAACTTATAAGAGAGAACAACACACTAGATTAGTTAGCTTAGAGATTCCTTTGGTTACTGGCTAAGAGAAAACTACTGATCAATCAACAGCAAGTGGCTCAACATACCACGACGAATAGCAGTTGCCACTTCTGTATGAAAGAAAAGTTAACATTGCATGCAATATGGGATTGTCATAGAGTGAAAGCCTTTTTGGAGTAAATTCCCCCCTGAGATGATGGATACAGATTTTTTTCAATAAGATGAGGAGAGGTGGGTGAAATCTAACCTTATGAAGCATTTACAAGTGAAGCAGGTAGAGTGAGTTACAATATATGGAGTAGCTTTTTGGTTTCTATGGCAATAAAGAAATAGAAATCTTTTTGAGACTGACTTTGCTTGGTCGGAAGAAGGTAATAGAGCAATTATGGAGTACGTCGATTAGGTAGTCCAGGCAAGGGCTGTAGAAAGTTGCGTGTTTAAGGCACCGAGTTTACCTGTGGACAATTTAGTTGGTTGAACCAAACCAACGGAAGATTAGGTCAAGTTAAATACAGATGGAGCTGTTAAACAAAGGTCTAACATCGCTACTGTTGGAGGATTACTGCGGAACTATCACGGTCAGTGGTGTGGTGGATTTCTACAACACATTGGCAGGGACTTGCCTTTAGCTGCCGAACTTTGGAGATTCCACTCGGACCTTATACTAATATGGACGCTCGGTTATCAACGGGTTGTCGTTGAAGTGGATTCATTAGAGGTGATTAACATCCTTTCTTTTTCCAATATAGTTTTGTCTGAGGATAATTTTTTAGTGGCAGGTACCCGTGGGTTAATCCACCGAGTATTGGAGGTGCAATTCCAGCATATATGTCGCGAAGGAAACTAGTGTGCCGATAGTCTGGCTTCCCTTGCAGTATTATCCAGTCCAGGCCTGCATATACTTCAAGAGCCTCTGATGGTCGTTATGGAGCTCATCCACCGAAACAAGCAAGGAGCTTTGTACCATAGAACGCTGCGTTAGTTAGGGTGTTTGTTTTTTAATTTCAGTGGAGTTTGTTTTATTTTCCTTTGTAAGCAAAAAAAAAAAAAAGAAGAAAAGAAAGCTGATAAAAACAGTAACTTGGTGCAAAAGACAGCCGGCAATAAGATTCCAACGAAATTGAGACGGCAAAAAGACTAAGAATGGCTTTCTATGCACCTAGTTCTTTTACACGGGTGCTACAAGTCTTAAATCTTTTTTTTGGATGTGATTGCATTGTCCTAGCGACTGCGAAATCTGGCATTCTCAGCAGCCTGCTTTTGTAGATAATTCTCCCATTTTTGGCCCTTTTCATATTCATATCTCTAGATCAAATTCATATTTTCTCAAATATTTTGTCCACAACAAAGTAAAACATTACTATTTCGGGCCAAATAAGCAAAATGAAGCCATTTCCACCACGGAATCACTCAAAATGGCCATGGAAAAAGAAAGACTCGAGATCCATGGTTTTACTCTGTTTCGTTCAAGTTAAATTCAGAGGACAGAAACTGATAACATAAAGAGAAGCCCTACAAGTCTTAAGCCCCGAAGCTTCGTCGTACGCAAAACTGTAGGATTCGGGGCAAACTGCCTTAAAAATTTGAGTAAAGGCAGTAGGCTTGCAACTTTCAGGACTTGAAAACTTCCCAGTACAGCAATATCTATCGGTTTTGGCAGCTAAACATGCACTCTTACAACCCACCACCTTCCCTCGTCGCTTGACAATTAATGAATAAGGGCAACAAGCATTCAAGTTGGTCTTGCATGCAGCAACTCCACACCCTGAACCACCACCAATAGGCACCATTGAAACTGGAATATTGAAACCATCAACCAAACTGACATCATAGTAATGTAAGGCAGATTTTGAAGTCCCAAATGTCATTTCTACTAATGTTGCAGGAGGCGTTCCACCAAGACCTCTGCAATGTAGAAGTCCTGCACAGCCTCCAGTTTGGCACGACCCTTTGCCAGTGTTCTTATCAAATAAACAGGCTTGTCTTGCCCAAATTCTGCCCGACCATAGCTTGGGGACTTGAATGGTTGTTTGTTCACCACTACTGAGATGAAATCCTCCTTCGTTCGGAGTTACATGACCTGCATTGCCTAGGATTCCTGGCCATATGCTCTCATTGCAGTTGTTTACAATAATAAGTTGGGTTCCACCTGCAAGAAAAAAAGGAGAATCATTGGCGGGATAAATTGCACATGCGTGGGCTGAAGAGGAAAACAGGAACAGAACCTGTCATGAATGCAAAATTGCTGTAGAAGTAGAACAAAAACAAGAAGAGGAGATGTAAGTAAGTTGGCATTGCTTCTCAGTTTGTGATTGTTAACCTGGCAATTAAGTGCATCTTTATAGCACGGCACGTATAGAGAGAGGCTTCCTATTATTTGGCCATTAACAAAAGCGGGAACGGTTGTGTAGCTTAACAGTTGAGAAATTTTGGAAACTCAAAGGTGGTATTCTGCAGTATCCTCCTAATCCTTTCCTAAACCATGCAATATTACTCTCTGCAGTCCAAAACTGCTTTTGTTTGTTCTGATAACTGTATCAGATGTTCCTTTTGCGTTATCCTTTACTCAACATTCATCCCTCTGGTTCCATCAGTTCTGATACCAAAGAAATTTACCCATTACCACATTTACTAGCACGGCATTAAATCATCAAATGACATGTCAGTACTTTTACTACGTTATGTATGGGATCCTTGTATGATGATATAAAGACTCCTCCATAAAATGGTCAATGCTATTTAGTTGAAGGTACTGACTCAAAGCACCAGTAACTGACCCTAACCCTAGCCCTTCTCAGTATCCCGGAAGACACTTCTCTCTTTGGTTGCGTAGGGTTTGAAAACAAATAAAACTGAAGGAAAGTATGTAACTTTTTTTTAAAATATATTTTGGAAAAAAAACACAACAGTGATTTTGTTTATTTTAAATTATTAAAAACATGAGTAATTATAGAAAGAACCTGTCATAAATTATTAGATAATTAACTGTTATTTATTTTATTAAAATTAATTACTTAATTGATGCTATTTTTAAAATATATAATACTAGATAGAAGGCTTTATAATATTGCATAGTTATTTTTAAAACATATTTTGAAATAAGAATAATTTTAAAATAAATAATTAGAATATCTAGCTAGTTTCTCATTGTTTAAAATTTGTTTAATTGGAAGATTTAGTAACTAATAATGATTAAAATCAAAATGGATAAAGTTTATCTAATCGGTCTAACTGATTATTCAAACTGTTTCTTCTCCTAAACCTCTAGTCTCGATTCTTCATTTTAACAATTCGTTTTGAACAAAAATAAAAACATAAAATCTAAAATTTTTCTGATATGTGACTTCTATTCTTGGGTCTGTATTGTTGTAATGATGAAGATAGACTTGAGGAATATTGATTTGTTAATTCAATTTACCTTGTTGAAGTTGGATAGTATGTTGTATACAAAGTAAAGTAATTTTTTTTCGAGTTCTTTGGTTATAGAGATTTTAATCAAACAATTAAGTTTGAGAGATTATGAATTCTTAGATTTTGACATAAACAAAGACGTAGTTCATATATGATTACAAATGGCCTTGGACCCAAAACAGTGTTACTTCTTAAACCTGGACAATAATAAAGGAGATATCGTCTCGCTAAAATTAAAAGAGATATAAAATCAAAACTAACAAACACACAAAACTTTTATTAAACAGTTTGAGTATCTAAAATTTAAGTACATATATTTATTTGGAACAAGGGCTTAAAAGCACATATAAAACAACATCTTTTTTTTTTAAATAATTTCAACAAACCATAATCCCATAAAACCATAAATTGCTAAAATATCTACTACAAACTAACATACACAAAAATTAAGACAATTTTTGACTAATAAAACTAAAAAAACATTAATAATTTTTTCATTATTTATAATACTCTCCATTAATGCATAGACTTTTAATACTAATCAAATGTCAAAAATACTCAAATGATGAAGGAACTGGTCTTGTACATATGTCAACCTGATGCTCATTGGTGTTGTAATAAGCTATTTGGATGCTTCCTTCTATTGTCAACTCCTTAATAAAGTGATGGAAAGTCTTAATATGTTTTGTGTGGCTATGATAGATTGGAATTTGGTTATAACTACGGTGAATTGAATATCGTAGTAAATTATTATTATCATTGTTGTTGTTGCTTTATACTATTTAAAATTCATCATAGCCGTAATGCTTGATATGTTACTAAAGTTTTAGTCAATGTATTTAGTCTTTATTGATGATAAAATTGTATAAATTTGCTTCATTCAATTCCATAATACTACATTTTATTCAATAATCAAAATATACCATAAAGGGCTTCTTTGATCATTTAGGCAACGTGCCCAATCACTATAGGAATAGTAACATAGACTTAGATCATCTTTGATGTACCAAAGACAACACGAACTTGTTCTCTTCAAGTATCTCAACACCTTTTTAACTGTACCATAATGTATCTTGTTTAGATTGTTCGTAAATTTGGATAGGGACTCATGGCTGGTAAAATGTTAGGTCGAGTGTTAGTGATTTATACCCATAAAAGTCTTTATAACATTACATCCTTGCAATTAGATATTTTCAAGAAGATACTTCACATATTTCTATTGATAGATCAAAATTTCAGCACCACATTATTGCACTTGTAACCTTAACAAAAAACTCATTAACCCTATATCAGTCATATAGAATTCCTTAAAATCAATAATCAAATAAACCTTATTACTTGTATAAACAAAATTATCAATATAGGAAAATTATTATTACCTCACCAATCCTCTTTATTTTACACACAAAGTTAGTTCAATACATTTTTTAAAAAGTTATTTATAATAAAATTTCCATTAATGCTCTCATACCAGGCTTTGGTGCTTGCTAGACCTATATAAAGCTTTCTTTAATCAATACATTTTCTTTTCTTGGCCTTGAATCTCATATCATATTGGTTGTTTTATAAATATTTGTTATTTAAAAAAATTAAAAATATGATTTCACATCAAAATATTACACTTTATTTATAATAAACATCTATAGCCAAAACAATTAGAATAATGTCAAATCCAACTATTAGAGAAAAATTTTCTTCCAAATTAATATTTTCTTGTTACATGTATCCCCGCAGTACCAATCTTACTTTATACTTTTGAATCGACCCATCAAGTTTGAATTTGAGCTTAGAGATCCATTTTAACCTAACATTATAATATTTTAGTCGATCTACTAGCTTTCTTGTTTGATCTCTTTCTAATCCCTCCATTTCTACCATCCATAATATCAAAACAAGCTTTTGAAATTACAACATCTTTGAATCAATGTGGTTCTTGAATTTAGGTAGTTTGATATCTTTTTGTCATTTGAATTTAGTAAAGGCATAACCTATTTGATAAAATTCTTATGTGTTCATTCAATTTTGTTTTATACCTCCTTTTATTTTATAGTATAAAATAGGAACTCTTTGATTCATTATTGCATATATTAGAAGAAACATTTGGAATTAAAATTGCACAGCCCCAGACAACGTGAACTTATTTTGCCAGTGTGAATCCAACAATTCTTTCAATTCAATGTTCAAAGGAATTTTCTTTAATGTTTGGAGCACTAAAATGAAGACTCTCTTCATCTTCTAAAACCATAAGGTGTTGGTAAAGAAATGCTACTACGATGTCAAAGTTTTAGCTAATATACTCAAAGATTTCAAGAAGAAAGTTGTTAAGGCACTCTTTTTCATATAACAAGTTACCAATGATGTTATTTATCCTTAATTTTCAGTAACAGAAACAAAAAAGGCATGGGATGAACTCTAGAATGGGTATCTAAGATACTTCAAAGACTTTTATATGCAAGCTTCAAACTCTATGTCAAAATTTTGAAAGCTCTTTTATGAAGGACAACAACTGTATAGAGCTGTTTCATTAAGATGATATAAGTAGTAAATTAAATGAGAAATTATGGTGAGTTAATGATTAATTCAAAAGTTGAGAAAATTTTGAGTCGTTTGCTCAAGAAGTATGATTCAATAGTGGTAATAATTAAAGAGGTAAAATATTTGATTGCTTTAATGGTGGATGAGCTATTTTGGTTCTTTGCAATCTTATGAAGAAAGGAGAAAATGTATTAAGAAATCTATATTGAGAAGGCATTCCATACCAAGCTGAATTTTTACAAAGATAGAAACACATTCAAAGAGGAGGGTGATTAGATGGTTATAACCTGATAATGTAACTGACGATAAAGGTCACACCTTTAACCATCAGTTCAAGTGCTACTTTTTAGTTTTTAATGGCACTCAAGGGTGTGAATTAGGTATTAGTGAATTTAATCAACTAGTTTCCATCTAATGGATGTAATTTAATAAAGAATAATATATCATGATATAAAGAAATAATTAAATATAATTCAATCACACAATAAAAAGGTAATTTAAAGAATGTGAGGAAAAAGAAAGGAAAACAAATTTTATAGTAGTTCGACAGCTAACCCTTACGTATATCCATTCTTTAAGACACTTCTTAAATTCTACTAAGACTCTTCTTTTAAAAACACGAGGATGTACATTTTCATAATTAATTTTTTATATGTTTTAGTAAAGAGTAACCTTTATTACAAATTTTCTTCAAGGTGAAGAATAACTCCAACTTATAAATGGAATTTACAAATCAAAAGAATCTTGCTTTCTCACTTTGACAACTTAAAGGCTCACGCACTTCACAATGCTTATAAAATCTTTTATTTTTTAAAAATATTTATAAAACACTTTAATATTTTTTCATATCAAAACTAATAAAAAACATGTACTTGTATCATTTAAGATTCAATATAGTCGTTGGAATAAAAAACTAGTCATTGCCAATGACTATTTTTAGTGTATTGCTTGATCATTTTTGCATATTAGATGACCAACATGCATTAATTAAAAAAATACCCCTTGTAAACATTACTTAACTACTACAACATATTGGTTGAACACTGTGCATATTGCTAGGACATTGGTTGACTACTATAGCAAATTGGCAAGCAATTTATCAAACAATGTTGCTAATAATTTTCAAAACATATTTTTGGTAACTTTACAAGTATTGGTCGATCACTAACTTATATTGGTTAACCAATGTACCGAACATCTTGTTTCTAGCATCTTTAAATTAGCAAACATATTTTATTAATGAAAATTTGATTTAAACACTTCTCAAAATATACTCCAAAGAATGTTTTAAAGATCAAAAGAGTATTATTTGTAATCAAAATTCTAATTTTTCATTATGATTGAAAAGACCTATGTAATGAGTTAAAATGATGATATACTTAAGCATGATGAGCTTCTAAATTATTAAAGCAACTAGGTAAGAAGTACAACGATCATTACATTTTTATTTACAACTTTTTTATGCATTGATCTTTGTTAACTTAATTTTTTTCTTCACTTGAATGAAATTGATTTTAACTTTTATTTATTATCTTTATGATTTTGTTTTTGATTTTTGCATAAGTAAAATAACCTTAATGTTGTTTTTATTTAAAAACCAAGTCATTAGAAGTACTTAGATTTTGTTATCATTAAAACACATATTATAATCTCCCTTAATTTAATAATCTCTCCCTTTTTTATGATGAAAAATATTTTATGGTATTAGAAAATAATGAAATTTATCACTTAGGCTTACACAATTATTCTATATCAAAGCAATGGGAACAATTAACTCCCCCTAAACCCATCCATCACAAAGATTATTAATAGAAATTAAAATTTAATTCATTTAAAGACAAATGTAACATGATTAACACTTAGTAAGAAGATTAACATAATATTAATAAATATTAACATAATATTAATAAGTTTAATGTTAAGTGTAAATTGGCATAATGAAAATCTTAGAATTTAGAAATGTAACATTAATATCAAAAACACCTGATGAAAATTTATAAAAATCCTAGAAATTAATGTCTCCCCTTGAATCTATTATTACTTTCTCCATATTATAAACATAAAAAAGAAACTATCTAAAGGAAGAAGGCTAGAGTAAATCAAAGTGATGAAATCAACAATCAAACTATTTATGTGAGGTAGATACTCTATTCTTCAAACACTGAAGGATCGGCTAATTAATGCACATAATGTGTGTTATGATCAGCCTTCTATACCAACACTTAAACAAACTGAAATGGTATGTCTTCAAGAATACCAAACAACTCTTGCTTTTCATAATTCTATATTGAAATAAAAATCTCGTATGACATTCTGAAAAAGGGTGATGCTAATATGAAAAATTTTCACTCTTCAATATTAGTGAGAAGGACTAATAATGCTATTTTGAAGCTACAAGACAATAATGGGGTTGAACATATGGAACTCGACAGCCTTAAAGAAATTGCCAAGAATTTTTTCATAAATCTAATGGGGACAACATATGCCTCCTTACTTAGTTCTAATGTATTATGGCTCTTTGATACTCAAATTGATCTAGGACCTAAAGAAATGTTGGTTTCCCCTATTACTACACACGATGTTAAGATAATTCTCTTTAGTTTGTATCCTTCAAAGGCTTCCGGTCTGGATGGATTTACGACTTTATTCCTCCAATGTACATGGGATATAACGGGATAGCTCTTTACTGAGGTGGTTTTGGAATTTTTTGAATCTTCCAAAATGCTTATGGCCCTCAATCACTCTTATATTTGCTTGGTACTAAAAAAAAAACCCTTGTCATATGAGAGACTTCATCCCAATTTTGTGCTGCTAAGCCATCTATAAGGTGATATCAAAGCTTATAGGTGAACAACTCAAGTTAGTACTATCTGTAATTGTAAATCCTACACAAAGTGTTTTTCTTCCGGATAGAAATCATAAGGATAACATTATTCTTCTTCAAGAGTTATTGAAAGAATATCACTCAGGTAATAAATTAAACAATTGCTTGTTTAAGATTGATTTCTTTAAAGCTTTTGATACAGTTAACTGGAACTTTGTAAGGCTTTGTCTTGATAACTTGCATCTCCCACACCAATATGTTCAGTGGATTATAACATGCATTACCACCTCTTCATTGAGTATCATGGTGAATGGAACCCCCACTATGCCTTTCACACTTGCAAAGGGGATCAGATAAGGTGATCCATTATCACCGTACTTGTTTACACTTGTTATGGAGGGACTTTCCAGACTATTAAACTAGCTACTCCCTCTCAATGGTGGATTTCAATATCACCATCGATGTAAGGAACTTAACATTACCCATCTCATATATGCTGATAACTTGATACTCTTATATGGAGCTAATTCTGCTTCTGTCAAAATCATGATGCATGTACTTGATTTATTTGCACAATGGTCTGGAATCCATCGTAACTTAAAGAAGAGATGCTTTCATACTTCCGATGATGTGTGAATTCATGCGACCATTAGAAGAATCACTGGACTCCATCACAATCTTATTCCTTTTCGTTATCTAGGCATCCCTATTATGGCTTCAAAGATATAGTTTCTTGATTGTTTATATATTATCCAAAAAATGAAGTCCCGAGTGATGGCTTTGAAAAATTGATTCCTTCCTTATGCCACTTGATTTACACTCTAGTGCTTACAAGCCTACAAATACATTAGGTTCCTTATGTTGCATTGCCTCAAAAAGAAATCAAAGAGCTTGACCGTATTATGAAAATTTTTCTATAGTCAAGACAAGTTGAAAACTCAAACAATGCTCGAGTCAAATGGAGTGAAGTTACGAACTCCCAAAAACATGGCAGTCTTAGAATTATCTCAATCTAAAAAATGCAACAAGTCTTGATATGCAAAAGGTTGTGGAGACTATATACGGATCGAAATGCATTATGGACAAAATGGATTCACGAATACTACTTGAAATACACAAATTTTTGATAGGACAATTATACAAGAGTGGGATCTTGGATAATCAAACAAAAGATGAAGCTAAGGGATTTAATCTATCCTCACATCAAGCACTCTATCGGTAATAGACAAAAGACCTGAGTTTGGTATGATAATTGGTTAGAAATTAGTCCCTCGTGCACAATACTGATCTTCAGAGGCTTCACAATCGACTACCTCTAAACTCCAAAGTATCTTTGCTGCTTCTCAATGGAAAATGGCTGGGTAATTTTTGAGGGTTCCTTGCTCTCATGACTCACCTCCCAAACTTACACAATGCAATAATGATATACAACATTTTTTGGAAGCTACAACTGAATTGAGTTTTTGCCAATCATTCTTGTTATTGCATGCTATATGATCACTCTATGGTGGTCCCTTGGTTTAATTTTGTGGCATAACACTATTAGTCCCAAAGCCACATTCATCAAATGGCTAGCAATAAAAAAAAGTCAAAAACATGGAATCAATGGCATAGGAATGTTAAGGATCTAAGCTTGTCATGCAATCTGATAGTTGAGAGTCGTGAGCATTTATTCTTTCTCTGTGCCTATGCTAAAGCTATATGGAGCCATATCTTACACTTGTTTTTGTCAGATAATGATAGCTATGAGTGGACTCAAGTACTACATTAGATTATAAGCAAAACAAAGAAGGGGACTCCTAATGTATCTTTGTATAGAACATCATTCACCATTACTATATATAACATTTGGAAGGAAAGAAATCGATGTCGATTTACAAAAAACGAAGAAGGACAAATATTAGCTCGTGGATAACATTATAAATCATATTAGAGCTAGTTTAATAGCCAAGAAATCTCATTTTCCCCTCTCCTTAGACATGAAGAGTAGATGGTGGCTATAAACTTCTGAAGCTTAACATTATCTTATTTTGTAACCTCTATTTCTTGGCTTCTTTAATTACTCAGTAATAGAAATGTAGGCATTTATTGTCTAAATCTCATGATTTTTGTCATGTTGTAATAGTTTTATTCTCCATTCATTTTTTTTTTAAAACTGAACAACTCATCAAAGTGATGCATAAGTCAAAAAGCATAGTTTTCAATCCAAAAAGACCTCTAAATAAATATTAAAAATGTGAAATTTTATAAAAATATAAATTAGGGACAAATATAAAAGTACAAAGAGATCCTAATTAAATAGAGTTTCTTTCAATAATCTCCAATTCTCTCATAATTGTGTGAAATCCATCATCACTCATTGGTTTAGTGACTATGCTAGTTAATTAATGTAATGTATCAAAAAATTCTAACTCAATATCCCCATTTGCACATGATCTCTAATGAAATGATATTTGATTTCTATGTGTTTGGTTTTTGAATGTTGAATAAGATAGGCAGATGGAATTAATGTTATTATAGCTAATGAGTGTCTTTCTAAGTTTCATACCATAATCTCCAAGTTATTATCTAAGCCAAAATATTTGTACACTACAATTATTGGCTATCATATATTTGGATTTAGTAATTGATAATGTAACCATATTTTATTTCTTACTAAAATATGAGACTATTGCATTACTTAGGAATTGGAAAGTACCTAATGTGCTCTTCCTATCGAAGAGGATATCAACATAATATGCATTTGAATAGCAAGTCAAACCTAAGAATGTATCCTTAGTGTTAGTCCTTAATGACACCAAAAAGTGGGTAAATTGGGTGTTGATAAAATTTAAACAAAATATTGCTAACTTAGTATGTTAATGAACATAATTTATAAAAGATGAAAATTTGATATAAAATAATGATTTTGAATAGCACAATTAATTAATAATGTAAAAGGGTAAGGGAAGAGAAACGAAAACTAATTTATAGTTGTTTGACAAATAACCCTTACCTATGTTTACTCCAAAGACTCCTTTTAGAATTCCATTATAACTATTTTCTTCAAAATGAAGAAAAAAATTTGTACAATCTTTTATAAACAAAGAGGAACCCTTTTACAATCTTCCTTTAAGGTGAAGAGGAACCTCATTTCCACTTAAAACACCACAAAATATAATATACAAAATTCATTCCTCTTGAATGTCTTCACTCCCCTGAGTCTAATATGACTAAATTTAGCTCCCCCTTTTTGGAAACATAAAAAATCAATTAGTATGAAATTCATAGTCAATCAAATGATATAGGTGATCAAGGCGATGCATCATGATATAGAAAGAGTCAAGTTCACCTTATAGCATAGTAAGTTGATACTTAATAGGTTCCAAATAATCATCAAGTGGAGACCTATGACTTGGTTAGGGGGAATTAGTCTCATCTTCTATAGGGAGTTTAATAGTGTGACCAAGAAGAGGCTTATCAAAAGCAATGTCATATTTATGAGTCTCATTTGTTAGTGAAGGCTATTGAGGTTTAAGGCTAAGTATTAAAGCATAAGGGATATTTTCTTTTCTTTTCTTTATTTTGATGGAAATACACCATATTGAGAAGAAGGAAGGTACCAAGATGAATGGGTTCTCCCAATCTAAGGGTAGAGAGGAACTAAAGGTCATCATGGCTTAGAAATGTAAAATGACCATTGAAAAACAAAATTATACTTAATAAAAAAATGAAGAAAATGAGAATGGAATTAATGATATAAACATTTTTAGGTATTTTAACAACCTATGTATTAGTACCCAACATAAAAATGATTTTAACTCTTCTAGAAACAGAGTGAGGTTGAATTTGATATTAGGTATGAAATCTATAATAGGAAATAAAAATGCCCAAAATCTAATTTATAAGATTATAACTGAGATGGATGTCGACATTTTGGATTTAAGAGAAAAGATAAGTGTCACCTCAAATCACTCTAAGATAAAGATAAATAAAATAAAATAAAATATATTGGCTTATATGATAGGTTTTTATAAGAAGGCTTCCCATCCTTCTTTAAAAGAATTTTATTAGACAAAATTTTTTAAATCATTCTAGGCAAGATGGAGAAATGACTTTGTTTTTATGTAACTCTCATAAAGCATAATCATTAAACTAAAGAGGGTGAGTATTGAGATACTCTTCCTTATTAATATAAGGAGGCATAGGAGGTAGAGGAGTTGAGGATGTCTTTTGAGGCCCTTAAATCCTAAATAAATGGGTTTAGTCCTACCTTGAGTGAGTAGCCTAGACACAACATTATAATTACCTCTAGTTCTTGTTGTGAGAGTAGATGAATGACATAAAAAAATGGGGGTAAGGAGGTAGCTAAAAAAGGTTTAAAAGGGTGGGTACTAATGGTGTACACTCACTTACAGGGAAAACACTTTTATAAATTCAAGTTCACTAACTTTAGTTTCCTATTCATCATAACAAGTAAGATGTAAAATGAGCATAAAGTATGTGAAGTTGATAAATAGTCAAAATTAAGGTAGTTTGAAGAAGTCAATAATTGAGAAGGTATAATATAGAAAAATGCAATCGTACTTAGAAACTAAAACAAGATATGAAATGAATTCAATTTAATGATAATGATCCATAATTATACATAATTAAAAGGGAATCCCAATTTTGTCAAAATTTTTATATTGAATTCATTCAATAAGATTATAAATTAATAACTTTAAAGCTGAAATACATTCCCAATTGAATTAATAAACCATCAATTTCACAAAAGATTGCATAAATTTAAGTAATTTAAAAATTCCCAAATTTTATTAGGCAACAATCTCAAAAATCCGAATTTAAACAAATTTAAACACAATATCATGCAATTGAAAGTTAAAAACCCTTAATTCAACATTTAATTTCTCTAATAAACTATTAATTAAGAAAATAACTGAAGGTATGTTGGGAATTAAAATAGTGCCCAATTTTAAAACCCAACTTAACCAAATTCCAAATTGATTTAATCTAAAGGATGTTTTCTGAAATTGATTGCATAAGAATATTGAAACATCAACTTAAGGTAAATGAAACATTAATTGAAAGAAAAATTCATTCTCAAATTAGAGTTAGGGTTTATCCTAAATGAAGTTGGATGAATTAAAGATGAATATTGATGGAGCTTGGCCTTATGGGAGTATAAGAGCTCAATGGTGTTAAGAAATCTTCTTGAGGATTATCAAAGAAGCAAAGGAGACACTAAAAGATGGTTGCACTTCACGTGAGAGGACATAGCAAGATTGATTCTTCAAAGGTGATTTAAAAGGGGAAAGTAAATTTTAGAGAGTTAGTGGAATAGAGAAAGAAATGAGTTTTTTTGAGAGGGGAGATGAATTAGCATTGAAGGGGGAAAACTAATGTTAAAGAGACAACAGAGAGAAACTAAAATTTTGTTTTAAAAGGCACTATATTGGTCAACCAAATAGACCTAGTGGTTGACCAATGTAAGGTGTTTTTTGACCAATAATATCATCTAAACTCTTAACAAACTCATTAAAAAGAAACAAATTTTTAGTCAAGAGAGTACTAATCGACTACTAAATTACATTGTTCCATTAATGTAAGTAATTGATTAACCAAAACTTTGACCAAACATTAAGCAAACTTACTACATCTAAGATTTTGGTCATTTTTTAGAACACTAGTCGACCATACTTACGATATTGGTAGATGAGCATGACCTAATAATTGTAGATGAAACCTAAAACTCAAATTAAAACACATAATAATTCACAAAAATGACTATTAATCACATATCATTTCTATTAATCACGTCCAATTATCTTATGTTTAGTGAAAATATAGATTAATAAATATAAATTCTAACTCAACATCCTTATTTTATAAATAATCTCTAAGTCTAAATACTAAGGTCCATATAATAAAAAATGTTCAGTTCCTTATCCATAGTGGAAACTCAACATTCATTACTAAGGATTTGGACTCAATTTTACAAATAAATGCATGAATGTGACAAATTTCTATAATATAAACTAATAATGACCTCATATTGAATATTACTAGGATGTGATTCTGATGATGATTCTTCTTGAATTTCCAATTTATTGGAAGCATCTCATCATTCTCATCTCCCTTGCTTGGTTCAATAATTGGCTCTTTTGAAAAATCTTGTTCATTATTCTTTTCTCTTTTTAAGGTTTAATTTCTCCACATCCTAAAATAACGTCTTTAAGACTTTCTTAGAGGTGAGCAGCTTAGATAAAAAAACATGTATACAATCTTCAATAATAAAAATCATCCTATTAAACACTTTATATGCTTTATAATAACAAAAATGTTCCCTGAGCATTCACTATTCATATACATTATTCATTTCCTATAAGATAAAGTCATCACTTTGTCTTAGGTACCCATATGAACTTGGGTTCTTGATTTTTAGTTTCGTTCTTAATCCATAGTATGATAATTTTTCGGATCCCACGTCGGTTAGAGAGGGAAACAAACCTGTAACAGCCCAAATCACCCACTCACAGATATTGTCTGCTTTGGGCCTTGGCCCAACCAAGCCCTTATGGTTTTGCTTTTCCTGAGGCCTTCCTAGGAGGTCACCCATCCTAGTACTACTCTCACCCAAGCACATTTAACCTCGGATTTTTGATGGGATCCGATGTATTAGGCCATGGAAAATGCGTTTATAAGAGAAAGGTATCCATACCCTTATAAGGCGTACTTTGTTCCCCTCTCTAACCGATGTGGGATCTCACACTCTCCACCCCCTTAAGGCCTAGCCCTCTTTTGGGGTCCAGCCTAGCTAGCACAACAGTTTGGATACTGACTCTGATACCACCTGCAACAGCCCAGATCACCCGCTCACAGATATTGTCCGCTTTGGGCCTTGGCCTAGCCAAGCCCCCACGGTTTTGCTTTTCCTGAGGCCTTCCTAAGAGGTCACCCATCCTAGTACTACTCTCACTCAAGCACATTCAACCTCGAAGTTCTGATGGAATTCGGTACATTAGGCCATAGAAAACGCATCTATAAGGGAAAGGTATCTGTACCCTTATAAGGCTTACTTCATTCCCCTCTCCAACCGATGTGGGATCTCATACTCTATGTGATTGGGTAAGAGTAGTACTTGGATGGGTGACCTCCTGGGAAGGCCTCGGGAAAAGTAAAACTGTGAGGGCTTGGTTGGGCCAGGGCCCAAAGTGGACAATATCTGTGAGCGGGTGATCTGGGCTGTTACATAAGTTTACTTGTCTTTTTTCGTTTGAGGAAACAAAATCTATAAATATGTCTATATTTACTAGAAAAATTTCAGATCACGTTATATAAATAATATGGATTGGTGCTATGATAATGAATCTTATTATTTTCATGTATGAATGCATTTCTTATTCTTTTATGATTATTTGAATGGTGGGGATCCTTCCTTTAGATATTAAAGGAGTTGAATGCTCTTTTTAGGTAGTGAGGAATTCTAGTATAATTTTATATATAAGGTATGTTTCTCTCATTACATAGATGTTTATAAGGAATACAAACATGTTCCATGAAATTATGCTCAGTATAATCCTAAAAGAGTATGAATAAGATTTTTTGAAAATTTTAAAGTTGAATTATAAAAATATGAAAGAGTTAGCCAATGTTACAAAAAAGATGGATCCATCTTATAAGAACACAATCCTTACAGTCTCATAATTAAAACCAAAAATTAGAATAAAATCGTGTGTCAAATACTTTAGAAGTTAGAAATATACAAATCACTCTTAATCCTATAACTTAGACTTTAGAGACAGACCCTAAGGGAGATTCACAGGCGACTAAGACCACTTCCTTTAGATGAGAGCATTGGCTAATCTCTTATAATCCTTACTTGATTCATGACCATAATAACTTTTATGTTTTTAGTTTTTATATTACTATAAGGATCTTTTGGTAGGGATCATCAAGAACTATAAAGGTCAAAGTTGCATATAGTATGGAAACCCTTAGGTAAGTTAGGTAAACTTCAATTCCAAATTTCTCCTCGTAAAAATTTCATGAGCATTCTGATATATGATTTCTATTTAGGTTTTTGATGCTCAAATAGTTAAGAACTTACAACTTTTAGATCTACCTTGGGGCAAATAAATTTAGGTGAACTTCTGGAGCTAGATTAAGCTTAGGAATTATTCTCTAATTCTATAACTAATAGGTCTTATAAAAGCCTCAAAAGACCTTTTCTGGTTATGAAATCTTCTCAGATTTCTCCCCATATATATATATATATATATTCTTATATACTAATAGCTAATAATATAGTATAAAGGCCTTAGATAGGCTTAAAATGTTAGGAGGTTAACCATACTATTGCCTCTGGGATATAATTGATATCAGAATTCCACTGATAGAGTCCTTTGTAGGCTTTCCAGATCAAGCCAATAAAGGAACATTCAAAAAATACATGTTCTTTGATTTCACTTTCATAGTTGCAGAATATGCAGTCATCCTTTAGGTTCAAAAACCCCAACCTATTCAATGTTTGAACCAGTTTCTGACTGCTAACCATAAGATGAAGGCAGTACCTAATCTAATTTTTTCATCTATATGGCTTTATGCTAAAGTACATTAGGTACTTTAGAAAGATAAGTTTTCCTTATTACCCTAGAAGAGACTTTCTAAATAACTAAATTATTCCAAAAGTGTGAGATCCCACATCGGTTGGAGAGGGGAATGAAGTACGTCTTATAAGGGTACGGATACCTCTCCCTTTCAAACACGTTTTTCATAGCCTAATGTACCAGATCTCATCAAAACTTCGAGCTTAAATGTGCTTAGGCGAGAGTAGTTCCAGGATGGGTGACCTCCTGAGAAGGCCTCAGGAATAGCAAAACCGTGAGGGCTTGGCTGGGCCAAGGCCCAAAGCGGACAATATCTGTGAGCGGGTGATCTAGGCTGTTACAAAAAAGTAGTAGTCCTTTTAGGCTGTATTAGGAGTATATTTAGGGAATAACTGTTGAATATTCTCTAGAAAGTGAATCAATTAGTTCTCAACTATCAAGGAGGAGACCTTCTTCTTATCAAAAAAATTAGAGAAAGCAAAAGTAGCCTTCCAAAGTTAGACTAAGGGAACTCTATCTAATTATCATAACACAATGAAGCATGTTTCCCATCACCAATTTTGTAAAAAGTACCACTAGCAACTTCATATATGATTTTTAGTAGTTGATTGAGAAAACTAGAATGAGATGGCCTGACTATTAGGGCTTATATGATTTTCCCTTTGAGGAAATAGCTATATAGCCATCTCATTTAAAGGGAATTCCGATATTTGAGCACTCTCTGTAGCCTCTTAATTATAATAGTTTTATTAGATAATTTGATACGTATAATACCCAATCCTCCCATTTCCTATTGTAATCAAATATCACTCCATTTCACTTTAACATTACCAATGTTTCCTTTAAATTTTACCCATAGAAAATTCCTTCTAAAGATTTGATAAGATTTTTATATAGAAATAAGTAGGAGCTCCAGTAAATATACAATGACCTAAGCACCGAATTTACCACCTGTAGTTTACCTTGATAGGAAAAATCTTTTGTAGTCTAATTAGCTAACCTTTTCTATACCTTCTCCATCAAAGGCATGCATTTATTGAAATTTAGTCTCCTTGTAGTAATAAAGAGGCCTAAGAAAGTCAAAAGTAGAGATTTTTTAGACATACCAATGAGTTAAATAATAATAAATTTGAGCGAATCAACATTAGAGGAAAGAAACAAGTGACTCTTGTTTAGGTTAATCCCAAGAACAGATATAGAGGTGAATTGGTTCACTATGGACATTATAACATCAATTGAATTAAGATGATCTTTAAGAATAAAACCAGGTCATCTACAAAACATAAATAAGTGAGAAGGAAACTCTTTCACATTTAGAGTGAAATTTGAACTCTACCCTGTTAGAAAGGATGTTCTTTAAAAGGTGAAATAGAACCTCAATTGAAAGATTAAAAAGATATGAGCATAAGGGATCCCCCTATCTTACACCTCTCTAACCTTTGAATAACATAGGGGGAACTCCATTAATGAGAATGCTATAGGAAGCTAAAGATAAATGAGCTTTAATCCATTTGAAAAAGGTACTTAAGAAACCAAAAACCTTCAAAACTTGAAAGAGAAAAAGTCCAATCAACACATTCAAAAGCTTTGTTAAATTCTACCCTAATGGTGTAATTCATAAGAGTATTTCTTCTAGTATAACCCTTTAGGAGCTCTTGAGTCAATATGATGTTGTTCCCAATACTTCTCTATTTTTTGAAAGCAATTTGATTCTTACTAATAATAGATCCAATGTCATTCTTCTGTTTGTTATCTAGCAGCTTGAAAATGATTTTATAAAAGAAATTGGTATAAGAGATAAGTCTATGATCACTAAAGGTAGAAGGGATGGCAGTTTTAGGGATAATGCATAAGAAGGTCTGGCTAAATTCCTTTAAAAGAAAACCTTTGTTTAAAAATTCATATACAACATCTCTGATTAATTAATCTAGCAATGGCCATGATTTTTGAAGAAAGAGGCCATTAAGGCCATCAGGGCCTAGGGTTTTCATTCCCTCAATCTAGAAAAAACTTCTGCTATCTCCTTATCATCAACTAGTTTAGTGAGCTTTAAAAAAATTAATTAGAGATTTTATTGGTTATGAATGATTGTAGAAGTTTTATGGAAGAGGTAGATGTTTAAGAAGTTCTAATATAGAGCTTATAGAATTCAACAACTTCCTTAAGAATATCCTTTTGATCATTTAAAACTCAACCATTCCTGCCCTTAATAGAATAGATTTTGTTGATGTTTCTCCTTTCCACCATAGAGTTGAAAAAGAACTTTATAAATCTATCCTCATATTTAATCTAGGTGACCATAACACTTTGTTGGATTAGGGAAGAGTGTATTTTGGTGGACTACATATAATCTTTTAGATCTGCCATATCCCTATCAATAAGAGAATGATTGTTAGGAGATAAAGATATCAATAATTTAAATGTTACTAGTTTATCCATGGCTGTGCCCACTACAATTTATGTATCAGAAAACTTATAAGTGTTAAGCCTTTTCAAAGCAATCTTATGATCCGAGAAAAGGGGATCCATAAAGTTTGCTTTAATTTTAGGAAAATTCATTAACCAAGCATAATTAATCAAAACCATGTCTAACATTTTTCTAATGAACCAATTACTACTTTGTTTGTTGTTCCATGTGAACTAGTACCCATCCTATTTTAAGTATGTAATTCCTAACTGATCCACACATACTTTGAAATCTTTATTATAGTTTTTTAGACTACAATATCCCTTAGCCTTTGATCTATAAAATCTAGAGTTAAAGTCCCCACCAATGATCTAAGGCCCAAAAAGGGTAATCTGAAGCTTTGGTAAATTCAACCGCAAGGTTGATCTTTGAAAAGATAAATTGAAGCATAGAAAAAATTGGAAAAGATAGTAACTCTTTTTAGGAGAAAATGGAACTTAAAGTGCATAAGCTAATCATATGTAAATAATTCCTCCACATCCACAAAATTAGGACAAAAAAGTACAATAATTTTGCCGTTAACCTGAAATTGAAGATTAGATAGAATTTTCCAATATGAACCTAGTCTCCTCAACTTATTCAAATTATCTAGCTTGATCTTTATTTTTATAAGAGATAAAAAAAGGCTTAGTCCTCATACAAAATCCCTTAAAGCATTAAGCTTGTTATGGCAATTCAGTCCATAGTTATTCAATGATAGTTTATTCTTACCTTTATAACCCTTTTTCCTATTCCTCTAAATTTTTGTCTTAACTACTTTCCAAAAAAGTAGTCTTCCTTGATAGGTTTATTCAACAATTCAACTACATCATATGGTTTTAGGGAGACGTCCAACTATATTACATATGGACTATTATCACCTAAGAGGACTTTATTTGGTACACTCTTGTTTGTTAAGGACTCTCTAAAGTACTCTTAAATTTTCCACTATTATCTTTATATATGCTAGACTCTATAGAAACTAGGATTACTTTGATTGGGTTAACATTTGGCAGAATTAAATCATGATTTTCTAGCTCGATGAGTTTTGCATAATAACGTCTTTTGAATACTTTCATTGTTGGGCTCGAAATTGTTCCTTGCATTCTAGGGGAGCTCTTCCAATGGTAAGAAACCATAAGATTGAACTAAACTAAGTTATGTTCTACACCCAGTCTTATAATAGGTATGATATCCAAACAAATCTTTTATCAGATCCATATTAATAGAGATTCTAGGATATCAAACCCTCTTCCTTTTTACTGTATTTTCATCTATGCATGAAGGTTTCCTATGCAACTAGCTAGAAAACTAAGACCTTAGCTAGTATAATATTCTAAAGGTATATTATGTATGTTGATCTAGAGGAGAATATTATGGAATTTAATATTCTCTAATTTAATACCAAGTTTCTAATTTCATAAAATAAAGGAGAATGAGTAATGTGCCAAGGACCATCTTTTACTATCTTGTTTACCTTCTCATAAGATGACAAATTGAAAAGAATCAGGTTATCTTTCATTAATAATACCTCATTGAGACCTTTTCTTTTCCACTAACTAAATGTCGATTTGTGAATGATAGGCAATGAGGGCCTTCATTCCATGAAGAAACCCACTAAGGTGGCTTGTCAACTACAGGCTCCATCTTGTAAAATCTCCAAGTTCAGGATTGTAGCTTAGGCAGGTAGTATTAGAGAGTGAGCTTAGGTTGATCTCTAATAACCTATTTCCAACTTCTATTTTAAGAGGAGCTAATATCTTTAATCACCAGGAGATCTGTAGAAGTGAAGCTTTTTGGTTTAGGTAGGGAAGGATTTTAGGAGGGTAAAGAGGGAAATCATATGAAGGTGTAGATTGCATTGCTAGAAATATAACAGAAGGGGATAGATAAATTTTGGCTATATGAAAAATAGATTTAACAAATACTTAAAGGAGAAAAGTGAGAAGGAAAGTGGCTAAAAAGTACTAGAATTCCCTTCAATAGATAGGGGAAGGCCAAGAAATGAATTTAAAATTAGAGAGATGGAGAAGATTGATGAAGGAAACTATTATTGGAAGAAACTAGGCATAATATTTGGAACTAAGAAATTTTAAAAAAATGAAGGATGAATGTAAAGATATTATAAGTGATTATGAATATGTTGGAAATGTGGGTGAAGGTAAAGGAGAAAGTTTGTAGAGAGAAGAAGGAGCATTCTATTGAAAAACTTGGTCTAGTTTGGTACCTTTTAAAGATGCATATTATTTAGTTTCAGTAGGATTCACCGAGTGTAAGTAAGATTATGTGCTATGTCCTTGCATATAAGTTATTCTTATTGTTTCCTTGAAAGTGTTTAAGTTATAGGACCAGATTGTGAATTATACATAAAAGCATGAGGCTTGCTTTTAGAATTGAGCCCTAGCTTATATGGTATGTATATATACTTAGATGTGGATTCTTTATGCTTATTTTTCACCTTAAACAATGGTTCTTTCACCATGCAAATGCTTTCCCTTTGACAACTGTAGTTTTGGTATTAGGTACACTTTCATAATAATACCATTATTTTTATTGGAATTTTTTTAACATTTTCTAGTTTTTCACTCCCTTTAGTAAATTTGGATATGAATCCTCAGAACATTGAGCTACTTTTTTAGTGTCCCATTTTTATGTTTTTAATGCATCTAATCTAGGATTATCAGTAAAGATCACATTTTTAGATGCATTAATGCTACATAATTCACTTTTCATCTTTTCATTCTCATTAATGCATCCATATAATCGTTTCTGAACTTCAAGTTTGGAAAATAAGTTCTTCCTTTTTTTACTCATGATTTCTAAACTTTTGACTAGTTCATCATATGTTAATTTACTATCAATATCATAGGAATTAGAGTTGGATGATATCTTATCATCTTCGTTACTTATAAAGTATATATGAGATATATCTTTTTTTTAATGCTCACTTTGATAATCATTTGTGTCATCCTAAGTGTTGGATTTAAGTTCCTTGTTTTTCTTTTGTACCTATTCTCCTTGTCATTTTCTTTAAGGAGGGGGCATTGTTACTTCATATGTTTAGGTTTCCTATAACAAAAACAAATGGTGTTATTTGATTTGCATTTTGAATCTATATTACTATCCTTGAATTTCTTTCTTTTGATTGGTTATTCTTTATCAAGAATTTCTTTTAATCTTTTAGTGATTAGAGCAATGCCTTCCTCATTGGTTTTGCTAGTTGACGTCTTTTTCTTTTCACTTAATTATACTTTAAGGCTTTAAATGCTAAGTCTTTTTTTTTTCTTTCAAACTATTGCTTTTTCTTATGTCTCTTAAAGCCTCATTTCATTTGTGAAGAGAGATCTAATAAATTCCTCCAATGGTAGTGATGTTAGGTACTTAATTTTTTTGTATAGTCATCACTTACCATTCATACATAGAGACTATTGAATTCATTTTTTCCTAATGTATAAAATAAGATATGTATGGCCCTACTATTCAAGGAAATTAATCTATTATTTTTAGGTTTCCATTCTTCGTTTAATTTGTTATCAATGACTTGTATAGGTATGAAGAGGCCATTTGAAGTTATTTTCCATACGTCTAATCTTCCAATTATTAAGCAAAATGTTATCCTTGTTTCCCAATAAAGATATCCATTTCCATTAAAGAAGGGGGCTTTATTAATACTTTTTCATTCTTAGTTGAATAATGACGATGCTCCTAAATATGCCATTATAAATATTTTCTATATGAGTTTATTTGAAATAATAGCTTCATAGACCTTTTTGGGTACTACTTGTTAGTTCCTAATAGCACCCAAGAAAGGGGTGAATTAGGTGTTAATAAACTTTAAACAAAATATTACTTAATTAATGTGTCAATGGAAACAATTTATAAAACATAAAAAATATAAATATAAAATAATGATTTTCAATAACATTTAATTAATAATGAGAAATGGGTAAGGGAAGAGAAATGGATATTGATTTATAGTAGTTCGGTAAAAAACCCTTCCCTATGTTTATTCCTAGGGTTCTTCGTAGAATTATACTATAACTCCTTTTTTAAGATGAAGAATAACCTTATACAATTTTTCTTAGCAAAGAAGAACCCTTTTACAATCTTCCTCTAAGGTTAAGAGGAACCTTAATGCCACTTAGAATGCCCTCAAGTATAATGCACAAAATCCTAACTAAAACCTTACAACTCAAAATATCTCCCTTTATTAGTTTGAAAACTCTAAAGAGGTTCACTTATACAAATATGAGATAATGATACTTAATGCTTGGTAAACATGTATTTATAGGATTTTGGGACCCTACTATTCATTAGAGTAAAAAACTAGCTATTAGAATAGCTAGTTTTAGTATACTTGAAAACCACTGGGTCATATTAATCCACTAATTTGCATTTAATGCATATAATCAACTAGTTGTTGCACATTGGTTAATCACTAGGATATCTTGGTTGACCAATATGTCCCTTGAAGGAACATTGATAGACCACACCACTATATTGGTCAACTAATATGTCAATAAATATTATAGTTACATGTTTAACCTATATTGGTCGAGTACTAACCTATATTAGTAAACCAATTCCCCTAAAAAGATATGATTTTAACAATTTCCAATGTTTAAACTTAATTTGTTTAATGTAATTATACTTAAACATAACCACCAAAATGTCTCCTAATAAGTGTTTAAAAGATTAATAAGCTTTTCTTTTAAAACAAAGGCTATATTATCTCTAGAAGAATGAAAAGACTCATGCAATAAAGTAAGATCATAAAAGTGAATAAATAAAATTACAATCAAAATTACAAAATATTAGATGACCTTGGTATACTTTGATCTTCTTTTGTTCTTAACTTGATCTTCACTTCAAGAATTGCAAACTTTAACTTTTATTTATAATCTTCGTATGATATGTTTTTGAGGTAGGCATAACATGTCTTCTTCTTATATAGCTTCTTATTAAGATAATAAATTAATTAGTAATATTTATGTTTTGTAATCATCAAAACTTCATTTTTTTCTTTATCATATCACAAAAAAGATATGGAAAAAAGCAACCACACATAAAAAAAACAATATACAAAATGGTTCAATTTTATGATAATGATATATTATTATACACGGCTATATCTTCTTGAGTTGTGCATGGATATATCTTGTTCTTATATAGCTCCTCATTAAGATTATAAAAAACTCATTGTTATTTATTATCAAAATATCAACTGAAGCCTATTTTAGTGAAACATTTGTAACTTTAAATTTCTAACAATACGGTACCACATAGATATCTAAATATATGTTTAATGGCTAAAAGATGAGACTCTTTTAAATTGGATAAAAATTTAGTTTATAAAAAATACTAAACATAGTGTCAGGCCTACTTGTAATAAAATAAAGTAAACTATAAATCATAACTTGTTATAGTTTTACATTGACCAAATTTCTTCCTTCATCCTTGTTTAAATTAGTTATGATACTTATAGGTGTCTTTAATGCCGTATCATAATCCATCCTAAAATGTTTAATTAGTTCCTTAGTGTATTTATCTTAATTTATGAGATACCCCACTTTATTTGTATGATATGAAGTCTAAGAAAGAATTTGAGCTCTCCCATCCCATTTTTTAGATTTCCTACTCATACATAAAAAATTCCTTATGGATGATTTTATTAGTTACACCAAATATAATGTCATCAACATAAATTTGAGCAATTAAAATGTACTGCTTATCTTTTTAATAAAGAGAGTTATATCAACTATGCCCTCTGTTAAATCATTTTTTAATGTACTTAATCTGTAAACCAAACTCTAAGAGCTTATTTCAAACTATATAATACTTTATAGAGTTTATATTATGGTTAGGTGCATCATTATTTTCAAAACTTGTTGGTTTATTAATAAAAACTTTGTCTTGAATAAATTCGTCTGAAATTTCTCTTTTCACATCCACTTGGAACAATTTGAAATTCATGGATGATGCAAATGCAAGTAATAGTATAATTGACTCTAATCTAGCAACTGGTGCAAAAGGTTCCTCAAAATATATGCCATTCTCTTGATTGTATCCTTTAGCCACATATCTAGATTTGTTTCTCACTATTGTTATTAATTCATCTTTTTTTTTCTAAACACCTACTTGGTACCTAAAACTTTATGGCCTCTTATATATACTAAAGTCTACACTTTACTTCTCTCAATTTAGTTTCTAACTCTCCATTCAAAGTAAGAACCTCACTTTCATCACTAAGAGCTTCTTTTATAGTCTTAGATCAATTTAAGAAATAAAAGTAAGATATGATATATTTTTTAAAAATTCTATGGTAATCACCCCTTTTTTAAAATTGCTATAATTTGATTTGAAGGATGATTCTTCTTTAATTTCCAATCCACTAAAAGCTTTTCATCCTTTTTATCTCCTTTACTTGGCCCAATATTTTTTTTTCTCATTGGATAAGTTAATGATCATTCTTATTCTCTTTAGAAGATAATTTTTCCATATCCTTAATTAGTTATACATCATCATCTTCAAGGATTTTTTAAAAGGAAAAAGGATCATATTCATTAAAAATAACATACCTAAACTCTTTGATAATAATAGTGTTCCTATTAAGCAGTTTAGATGCTTTGTCAGTTAAAAAATACTTGAAAAAAGTTCCTTTATATTATTTTGAATCAAATTTGACCAGGTTATCCTTTTTTTCCAAAATATAAAAATTACAATCATATAATTTGAAGTAATTGCTGGCTTCTTCCAAAGTTAAAGCTCACATAGTGTTTTATCTGTAGGGGGTTTTATATAGACTCTACTAGATATGTGACAAGTAATTGTTATAAATTTTGCTAAAAAATACTTTGGGAGCTGATATTCATTTATCATTGTTCTAACCATATCTTATAATGACATTTTTTCAGCACCTCCATTTTGTTAAGGAGTTTTAGGAGTAGGTAAGTTATGAAATATTCCACTTTCTTTAGAAAAAGTCTCAAACTTCTTGTTTTTAAATTCCTTAGAATGATCACTCCTTATTGATATAATAAATAACTCCTTTTCATTCTCAAATATATTAATAATCTTAACAAAAGCATGAAAGCATTCATCTTTGCTAGCTATAAATAGTACCTATGTATACTAAAGTCATCTATTATGATAAATCAATAATATTTTCTACCTAGACTAGAAAATTTATTATAACTAGATAAATTCATCTGAAGTAATTGTAAAATGATAGTAGAACTTACGATTTTTTTCTCTTTAATAAGCTCTCAATTTGTTTTCCTATTTGGAAAGCATTATAAACCTTGTTTTTCTTAAACTTGACTTCCGTTGACAAGATATTTAGGGTTGATGTTAGAGATGAGATCTATGCTTGCAAGTCCAAGTCTTCTATTCCAAATCTATAAATCTTTACTTATAAACATTAAGCACTTTCATATTTTAGCTAGAAAGGTCATCAAGATCAATCGTATAAATGTTATCTTCTCTCTTACCTTAAAAATCATATTATTATCAACTAAACTATAAATAATATATGATATTTCTTCAAAATATACTTAATAGTATTTTTCATATAGTTGGCTTTGACTTAGCAAATTATGCTTTAGTCCTTATAGTAAAAGCATATGGTCAATTGTAATATGATCTTCCTTACTAATGTTGCCAATGTCAATTATCTTATCCTTGGCATTGTCTATAAATGTGACACATCATTAATCTTTTTTATCTAAAAGTTACAAATTTAGATACACCTTGAATATCAACTATCTACATACCATTTGTACTTTTTTATATACTTAAAAAAGCAAGGCAACCAATATTTATTAAGTACCCAAAAAAGCTAAAATCATTGATTGGTAATATGTTTTGTTCTTTTCAACCCATTTTCTTAAGGTTTTATTTATCACTCTTTTTTTAAAGAAATAAAAATTATTAATATGCCTAAATTTTCCACAAAAAATACCATATTATATAAATAGTATGTGTTAGCGTCATGATCGTAAGACCTATGAGTTTCATTAATAAATGCATTTCTAAATGTTATTTGGATATTATAGGGACTGAGTGCTTTTTTGGGGTAGTAATAATGAGACATGTTCCTTTGATTGTGTTGATACTTTTAAGGGATGTAAACATATATTAGGCATTATTCTTGGGATGAAACCTATTATAAGTGGAAGATTAAAGCTTGCTTTTGTGATGATTGAATTTATGTCTAGATTAGGGAACTATTCATAAATTTGAAGGACTTCTTTTTAGTCTAGAATTTGTAATGAATGTCTAGATAAAGTTGCACCATGCTTAGTTATTATCTTAGGCTCTTTATATGTTTTTCCTTGACAAATATAGTCTTGGTGTTGGATGCACTCTCAAAAGTAACCCAATATTATGCCTATTTTTAAAATTTTTTTGAACTTCGAACATACTTTCTTATTTTTCATTTGATTAGTGAATTTATACAAAAACCCCTTGAAAATTTTGACCTTTTTGAATGTCTCATTTTTAATTTTTAATGCTTTTCAGTTTTCATTATCTATAATAGTCACACTCTTGGATGTTTTGACATTATTAGTTTTCTTTTTACCTTTTTATTTTCATACATACTTCATTTAAAAGTTTTTAAGTTTCTTGAACTATGGAAGAATGGATTCGTCCTTTTCATGCACATAAATTTTCAAACCTCAACTAGTTCATTTTAAGTTAATTTAAAATTATTATCACGTCTGGAGCTTGAAAGTACCACATTATTATTAATTTCCATAAAGTATATATAGGATGTTTATCCTTCAAATGTTCACTTTTGGAGTCACTTGTGTCATTTTAAGTTGATAATTTAAGAGCCTACTTCTTATTGTTTAGAAGCTTTTAAGTTTCTTGAAGTATGGAAGATAGATTCTTCCTTTTCATGCTCATAATTTTTTAGACTTTCAACTGGTTCATTTTAAGTTAATTCAACATTATTATCAAAATTAGAGTTTGAAAGTATCAGATTATTATTAATTTCCATAAAGTGTATATGGGTTGTTTCTCCTTTGAATGTTCACTTTCAGAGTCACTTGTGTCATCTTAAGTTGATGCTTTAAGAGCCTTCTTCTTATTATTGTTCCTTATCTACTTCTTGTCATTTCTTTTATCGTTTTTGAGAAGAGAACATTAGAACTTCATGTGGATACTTTTTCAACATTCAAAACAAATAATGTAGGAAGATTTGTAGTTTGAATCAGTCTTACCTTCTTTTAATTCTTCTCTTTCCGAGAAGTTCTTTTTCTTTAAAAATTTATTGAAATTCTTAGTGATAAGAGCAATGTTTTCAACTTCACTTCCACTTGAGTAGGTCTCATCTTCCTCACTTGATTACTTCCTTAAGGCTTTAAATGATAGGTTCTTTTTCCTTGG
Organism: Erythroxylum pedicellare; assembly: GCA_027563575.1. Lineage (NCBI taxonomy): Eukaryota > Viridiplantae > Streptophyta > Magnoliopsida > Malpighiales > Erythroxylaceae > Erythroxylum > Erythroxylum pedicellare. Next base: position 16,294,713 of record JAOQMP010000210.1, on the reverse strand, counting down.
AGTTATCTCTTCTTAGGTTTCTTTAACTCTCAGATCGTAGGTGAGGAAAAATCTAATTATCTTTCCTATTGTTACCATCATTAGGTTCTTGGATTTTTGGATGGCTATCAACTTGGCTTCTTATATTTTAGGAAGTGACCTAGGCAACTTTCTCAACATATTAATTAGTATATAACTTTTTAAGATATTTAAGAGTATTAATAATATCAACAAATATTGTATACATGATAGATATACTCTCATCATCCTTCATTTGGAATAATTCGTATTTATAGGTTAATATGCCTACTTTACTTCTTTAACTTAATTAGTAGTCTCATGTAAGAATTCCAGTGTATGTTAAAATTTATAAGCATTTTCACGTATGGATACCTTATCGAATTCATTCCTACCTAGTGCACAAAATAGTATATAAATGACTTTGATATCCAAATATATAAGTCTTTAATCTTAAGCATCTCATTCTTCCTTTAGTTTAAGAACCGTTTTTATCATCTACGATTTTCATAGAAGTCAATAGACCATTACCTACAATTTTTTCCAATAAGATAGACATTACCATTAAAGAGAGGAACTCTACTAATATTTTGTTCCATTTGGTTAGATCACGACGCACCTAAGAGAAAATATCATATGCCCAATATGATCTTTACTCTAAAATTTTGTTTGAAATATCATCAAGGAGACTCACTCTAATACTACTTATTGATTCCTAATGGGACCTAAGCGGTGAATTAGGTGTTGGTGAATTTAGTAACTATTTTCTATTTAATGGATACAATTTAAAAAATATCATTGTATGATGATACAAAGAGACAATTTAATATAATTCAATCAAACAATGAAAAAGTAATTTAGAGAATGTAAGGAAGAAGAAATGCAACCTTATTTTATATTGGTTTAATAGATATGTGAGATCTCACATCAGTTGGAGAGGAGAACGAAGTATACCTTATAAAGGATATGGATACCTCTCCCCCTAAAGATGCATTTTTCTGAGGGTTAGCCCTTCACAGTTTTCTCTTCCCACCCTTGGGAAGATACGTCTTGCCAATGGTGGGAAGAGCAAAACTGTGAGGACATTGGCTCGAGGGGCAATCCAAAACGGTCAATGTCTATATGAGGGTAGACTGGGCTATTACAAATGGTATCAAAGTCGGTACCCAAACCGTTGTGTCAACTAGGTTGGCCCTAAAGAAGGCTGGGCCCTAAGGGGGTGGAGAGTGTGAGATCCCACATCAGTTGGAGAGGAGAACGAAGTATGCCTTATAAGGATATGGATACCTCTCCCACTCAGACACGTTTTCCCAAGGGTAGGAAGAGCAAAACTGTGAGGGGTTTAGCAGGCAACCACCCACCCATAGATATTATTCTGTTTGGGTTGCCCTTTGGGCTAAACCCCTTATAGTTTTATTCTTCCCACACCTAGGAAGATGCATCCATACCCTTACAATGCGTACTTCGTTCTCCTCTTCTACCGATGTGGGATCTCACACTCTCCACCCCTTAGGGCCCAGCCCTTTTTAAGGCCTAACCTAGCTGGCACAACGGTTCGGGTACTAGCTCTGATACCATTTGTAATAGTCCAGACTACTTGCCCATAGATATTGTCCACTTTGGGTTACCCTTGGGGCCAAACCCTTCACGATTTTGCTCTTCCCACCCTTGGGAAGACGCTTCTATGGGGGAGAGGTATTTTCTTTATGTTCAAAATTTTAATTCCTCTTGACAATTGAAAAAATTATGTAATGAGTTAAAATGATGATATACTTATGTACGATGAGCCTTTAAGTATCAAGGAAACTAAGTAGGAAGTAAAATAATTATTAAATTTTTATTTACAACCTTATTGTGCCTTAATCTTCTTTGGTCTTGGTTTTATTACTTGAATGAATTCAGTTCCATCTTTTTCTTTATTTTCTTCATAAGATTATTCTTGATTTGTGCATGAATAAAATAGATTTCACATTGCTTTCATAAAAAAAGTCATTAGTAGTACTCATATTTTGTTATCATCAAAATGAAAATTGGAATCTCTCTTGGTTTAATGATACTATCATGATAAATATGTGCATATGTAAAACGTCTGTGAGTCAAAAGAAAAGCATGCAAATTTCACTACCAATGAGAAAGAAAAGACTGAACATGAAAACTTATTTGTTACATGTTCTACTATAAATTCATATGTTTCAAATGTTTAATGTATGGATAATGGGCAACAATATGAAAACAAATTTAGAAGCATTCTTTAGCTTAGACAAGCTTATTAGAATAAAGTGAAGATAGGAGATAACACAATATATATAACACAAGGAGGAGTTATAAAAGTGAAATTTCGTAGTTCAAAATTCACTAGAGATGTCATATATATACCTGATCTAGATCAGAGATGTCATATATGTACATGATCTAGATTCTAACTTATTGAGTGTAGGATAATTTCTACAAGAAGGGTACTCGCTTATTTTTTAGGATTTATCATGTAATTTCTTTTTAGATAAACCAAAGCAATACATGATGTTTAAAGTTCTAGTGGCTAAGAAACATATTTCCTATTTCCTTAAATGATGAGAATCAAGTGTTGGAAGCCTTTATAGAAAATGACATTTGGTTCTAACTTCAAAGCAGGATGATATAGGTTTATTTCATCAAACACAAATTAGAAGGACTATCCATTTTCAAGAAATTCAAATTTCTTATTAAAAATAAAATTAAGTTTCAATTAAATATTTTGCTAATAGATCATAGAGATGAATTCTTATCCCACGAATTTTAAAATTTTTACAAAAATTACAGCATTTAAAGACATTTGACAACATATTATGCACTTTAAAAAATAAGGTTATAAAGAAGAAGAGTAAAAGTCATGTAGAAATGAAAAAAAATGCTAAAAGCATAAACTCTTCCTAAATACCTATAGGCTAAAGTGTTATATACAATAGTCTACATTTTGAATCAGAGCCCTATATCAATATTGAACCACTAAACTTTATTGATGCTTGATATAATCGAAGCTAAAGGACTATATAAAATGTTTTTCATATGGAATGAATGATTATGGAATAACATTAAAAAAAATTCAAGCTCTTCAACATCTTTTGAAAATCCATCTAGACCTTTAAGTTATACCATATTGCTTACAAGTTCCTTTAGTCTAGCACACTGCATCATCAAACAGATCCTTTACACCTCTATACAGGTAAGGATCTATCAAAGGACATAAAGATATTAAGCAACCCAAATTCAAGAGCTAAATTGCTTCAAAGATGTAGTAAGTTCAAAAGAATAGTGTGATGCCTATAGAAGTCGAAGCATTGGTAAGAAATCAAACATAAGAGCTTATACATTTATGAAATGGCAAGAGAGGTATAAAACAAAAAAGAATAAGTACACCAAACTTTTATCAAACAAGTTGTAAATACTTACAAGTACTTGAAAATTTGAGCATATATATTTATTCGAAGCAATTTCTTAAATACATAACAAAATAAAAAGTTTTCTACATCTTCAATAATCCATAATCCTATTAAATCAATAATTGCTAGAATATTTAATAGCTAACATAAACTAACAAAACTAAAAGTTAGGATAACAATTGTTGACTAAATGAAAATAAAGAAAGAACTTACTAAAGGGAAAAAGAGGTATAAAAGGAAAAATGAACGAATACATTACACTTTTATATATGAAAATTTAAGCACACCTATTTATTGGAAACAACCATTTAAATACATAATAAAAACAATAAATTTTCTACAACTTCAATAATCTATAATCCTACTAAAACAATTGTTGCTAAAATATTAGAAATCTAATACAAGCTAACATAACTAAAAATTAAGACAACATTTTTTAATCAAATAAAAATAGAGAAAGCGTTTATAATTTTTGCATTATCATAAGCATATGCATATACACAAAGGAGGTGTAACACACACCTTAAATATGCTGCATCTTTTCAAAATATAAAATCATTCAGATAGCTAAATAAACTTAAAATTTATCTAAAATTACAAGAAAAATCAACCATAAAATGAGAACTTACTTCTATTGTATAATGAAAAACTAAGGAGTACTATTATTATAGCTAACCCATAGGGAGTGATGTTTCATAAAAAAGATAATACTCATGTAATTTGTTTTAGATGGTTTTTAATTGGAACTTAATAAAAACATGTCCTTGCATGGAAAGATACTTAATGCTTAATAATGGAAGCTAAGTGTGAGACCTTCTTTCCAGTGTTCGGTAAACACCAATATTGTGCAACTTTGGCAACATGATGGTGGCATCTTTTGGCAAGTTGTAAAGTTCCTTTGGTAAAATGTAGTCATAAAATTGAAGCTGAAATTATTTATAGGTGTCGAAAAATGAAGATACATGATATACCATTTTTGATGTGTTTTTGCTTAATATTTATTATTTTTGGTATATATTTGTTACTTAATTTATTTCAAATGTGTATAATGATAATAATTCCTGTCATGGAATTAAAGGAGAAGAATTTGAATGAAAGTATGTCATAAAATGAAGATTTGATGTACAAAAGGGATGCATGACCTTGCATTTACCCATGCACTTTCTCAAGGCTGTGCACTTTCACGATATTAAGAGATTTTGGTTATACACGATCTGCTACACAGCCGTGCAAGAGACCATGCATTAACCAAAACCCTAGAATTCCATATAAAAGATGAAATTCAGAGGCAATTGGGAGAGGGAGATGGCATAAAGCATTCTAAAATTTCCAGAGACTATTTCAAGTGTGATTGTGAGCCAAATGAGTGGGAAATGCGAAGATTTTGTTGACAGATTTATCAGAATACAAGATCGAACCCTCATCACTAGAATACTCAATAGAAGACAATCAAAGAGATTTAAAATTAAGGTTATTTTGTTTTCGATTTATTTTTCTATTTATGTACATTTGATTTTGTGTTTGCTGATGTATAACTAAATTTTCTATTAGTATTTAGGCTAGATGAACCCTACTTGATACCTACACATGTGTTAATTATTTTTTGAATGCAATTGATTGTTTAATTTATTGAGATACAATTACTTGTTTTATTTACGTTCTACTAATCAAAATATTATATCATAATTTGATTTCAGACATAACGATTGAGAAATCCTAGGTTTGAATAGATCCACGGTAATTGAAAAGAGTTGATTGCAACTTTAGAGATAGTATGACATAAATCTTCCATATTAGAGTCAAACCTAATAGAGGGATTCTTAAAACGGTAACGCAATCCTATAAAATTTATCCTCAGTAATTTGGACAGAAACCTTAGGATTAGTTATTAGTAGACTTAAGGTCAGATACTAGCATACCATAGGAGTCTACATATCAATAAATCGTAAAAAAAATTGCATAACAAAAGATCAATCTGTTAAGTTTTAAGGGGATTTGAATGTAAATACCAATCGCTTGATATTGTTAATTAATTTAGTGTTTCATAATTCTCTGCTTTCATCATGCTATTTATTTATTTATTTTATTTGCTTAATTTAGTTTCTTTAATTAAAATAACAATCAATTATTAGACTACATAATAGAACAACATTAATTACTAGTACTCATTGCCCTTATAGGATTGACTGACCCGTACTTGCCAATACTAGCTATAGTTACATCCTGCACTTACAATATAACAATATTGACACTCACAAAATAAGTCAATCAATACGCTAGTAGACATCTTATGTTTTGATTGACTCTATGGAAATATGTTTGTGTTACAACATTATATGGTGCTCCAATATTGCATGATGGGTTGTATGGACTACTTGTCGTGATTGAATGGATGTTACATGAAGCTAGACACTATTCACATGTTAATTAGTTTAATTATTTGCACATCATGTATCTAGACATTACTCACTTGGTTTGGACATACATGGAATCTTGTTAGATGTGAGCCTTGCATGGCTTGAATGAAGATGGATGTAATTTCATGGTGTGTACATGGTTTACATATAGACGGATTATTTTATTTAGTTATTGGACAATTTTATGTAAACTTTTCAATGTCTTTGTAACTGTTGTAAATTGTCTAAACCACTTTATTTCCTTATCTTGTAAAATGTTAACGTCTAATGGGTATATAAGGTGTACATCCTCCAGATATGTAGGTGGTGTGTTACATACTTCAATATTCTGTCAATAAATCCTTGTTCATTTAATTAATTATCGACACCATTTGTTTTATAATTTCCAAGTGTTTCACCAAAATTTGACTTGGATAACCTGCAATTTTGTCTTAATTTTGTTCTTTATGGAAGGATTTTGTTGAGTGAAATGTGGGACCTTGGTTACATTATAGGGCTATAATTACTAAGTTTGCTAGCCTCAAAATTCACCCTATAACATGTTGGTTTTAGAGCTGCGTTTAGACAATTTTTAGGGTATTTTCCATACTGGGTATATTGCTTTTGTGATAATGGTGGGAAATCAAAACCTTGAAGTCACTAGGGAAAGGCTTGATAGGTTGGAGCCTAGAATGCGGGCTATTCCAGAGGATGTAACATATAATTGTTTACACATTTGGATCATTTGGAGGAGACGATTCAAACACTCAATTACTAAATGGATATAATATTGCAGAAGAAAATAGAAGGACAGGTGTCTTAGAGGATGCTTTCGCTCTTATCAGGAACTATGGTGCCATGGATGGTGGTGGCACTTAGATGAAGATGAAATTCCTAGATCTTAAACATTTTGATGGTGTGAGGGATGAAAAAATTTTGGAAATTTTTATTTGGGAGTAATATTTTGAGGCTATCAGGGCATCAAAACGTGGTAAAGTTCGATTGGAAAACATATATTTGGTTAGGGATGCAAAATTATGGCGGCATGTGTGAATTAATGATGATCTGAATATTGGACATCTTAGAATGGATACATGGGAAGCATTCATACACGAGTTGAAGGAGTAATTTCTCCCTTGCAACTCTTCATGGGTGGCACAGGAGAATTTATGGAAGTTGAAACAGGAGGGTTTAATTTGAAATTATGTGAAAACTTTCAATTTTTTGGTGTAGGACATTAGGAACATGGCTAAACTCTTTAATTTTCTTTTAGGCTTTCAATCTTGTGCACAAATTGAACTACAGAGGCATGGTGTTCAAATCCTCCCAATTGCCATTGCTATTACTGATAGGTTGGTGGATTTATGACCGAATATAGACAAGGAAATAAGTTTCCAATGGTAATGGGAATGGTAAAGCTATTCATGAAAATTTTATGGGGAAAAATGAGAAAGGTAAAAACGTGCAAACCATTCACAATTTTGTTCAATGAAATGTTACTTGTTTTATATGTAGTGGATTGCATCATGAAAAGGAATGTCTTAGGAAGACAAAGTTGAATGCATTGCTGGCCAAAGAGGAGAAGGCACCTAGAAGTGGGACTTCTAGGACCTTTGACGAATAAATATAATGGTTATACATCAAAGGGAGTTGAGAAGTGCTCGTATAGGTGATAAGGGGTTGCAAAAAGACTTGTAGTCCCATCTTTGATTATTCCAATAGTAGTAATAAGTTTTGTTGTTCATTGAAGTTTATAAGTTGGTAGTAAAGGCTGCTACTACAAAATTTTGACAAAATGGCATTCATAGGGTGTTTTCTTAATCTAATCATAATCTAATTCTCCCTTATAAAGAAGTTTATGTAAGACAAATTCAGATTCGTACATGATAGGGATAGAAAGAAGTTCCTTAGTTAAACTTTAACTCTTTAAATGATCAGTCTTATCTACTGCAGCAATATCTTCACTTCATCCAAAATTTGTGATTATCATTAATAATGCCCCAATTTGATGTAATCTCCACTTTTCATCTCCTAAAACAAAAAACGTTAATTTTACTATTTAAGCACTGAAATAAATCCAAAACAAAGGAGATAATATCAATTAATATATTAAGATAACATCTTATCAATTTATTAAAAATGATTTAAATTTGGTATATTTTTAAGTTAATGGGTCCTATAAAGTCATGTGACATTTGCGTGGCACTGTGAGCCCATAATTTTATTTAAAAATAATATATTTCTATCATGTTATTGATGATGTGGCAAAAAAAAAGATGAAATCATGCCTTTATCTACTTTTATATAAAAGTTTCAAATTGAACTTTTAAAAAATGATTGGGGTTCACTTTTAACAATTTAAAAATGATTAGGGTTCACTTTGAACCTTCTAAAATGTCAAAATATATTTTTTATTTAGATATAAATGTTAAATCCACTTTTTGTATTTAGGTATAATGATACATCATTGGGATATTTAAAAAGATAGACTCATATATAGACTCATATCTTTAAACTCTTTAAGGATTGAAGATCAACATACTAGAGGCACTATAACAAATATCACTTTTAATTACTTTTTTTTTGCTAAGATTTAAAATTCATAGCTAAAAGTGATTCTTTATCTACAAGATTTAAAAATCTTAGCTAAAAGTAACTTTTTGGCTATGAAATTTGAAAATTATAGCCTATTGAAACAGTACCTTAAAATTTTTTATCTTCGCGAGTTTTTAAAAACTATTAACTATGTTTGTTTAACTACACTTCTGTTTTCATAGCTATCAATTTTTATCAATGAATTTCATCTTGAGCAATTTTTTGTAGTAAAAACTTAAATCTATTCTAGTTATCAACTATGGATTCTAACGTTAGTAGCGAAAAAGTTTTACAAAATATTTTCATAGAAAAAAGTTAAATCTGTTCCAGCTATCAGCTACATTTTTAGATATTTGTAGTGGAAATTTTTAGCTACAAACTAGCTAAAACTTTGAATTTTATCTACAAAAATATTTTTATAGCTAAAAGTAGAAGCTCCAACTATTAGCTACATTTTGTAGTTTTCATAGGTCAAAAATTTTGGCTACTAATATATTTTCATAGCCAAAAGAACATGTCATTTTTTTCTACTTAAATGACATCAATTTCTAAGATTCATAAACTAAAAGATATATCTCTCCTTTCTTCATGTTCTTCTTTTATTTTCTGCTCTTACTACTATAAATGTTCCCCCTTTTGCTATTATTGCTATTTGTTGTGGTATGCATGGTTACTTGCTATTATATGCAAGTTCTTTATCTTCTATCTTTTTCATGTATGTCAACTTTTCCTCTATTTTTATCTTCTTTATTAAATCGAGTTTTGTGAGTAGGGTTAAATGAGCGTCCTTAATCTCTATTTAAGGTCTACTTGCGTTGTCTTTGCTTGCTATTATTCTTGTTATTGAGGCTTATGTTTAAGCCCTTATAGTTTGCACCATTGAATGTATATTGAAGATAGTAAAGGTCAAATCTTTGACTTCCCTCTCAATTTATATCTCTTCACTTAGGTTTTTCTTTATCAATTTTCTACAATGATCTACTTATTTAAAAGCTTTTGATGTGATAAACAACACTTTACTAATTCTATGAGACATAATTTCTTGAATAGATAAACTACATATATCTTTTATTAAATGTGGCATTGAAAGAAATAGAATCAATCCATACATGCCCATAGTTATAACTTGCAATATAAATGTAGGAATGAAATAAATAAAATCAACCCTTACATTAGTAACTTAAAAGAGAGGGTTTGCAACATTGTTCTAATAATCAATTCGCTTCCATCTTTCGAACAAACCATAGATAGGGTAGTGAATAAAACTTGCAGTATAATTGTCTATTTATTATGATGTACTTTGCAAATATGTCGATAAGGCACCTTGCTTCCCTCTTACTTGCTGGTATTTTACCTTTTTATTTATATTATTATTTGATATGATTATTCTTCTATACATGCTTTTAGTGCTTCCTTATAACCCATTTGCTTCTTTTTTTCTATTATACATTTGACGTTGGCTTCCCTTGGCCCTTATCTTACAAAGTAGGTCTACAATATTGTTTTGTTCCCTTCGTATTAGTTTTATATCCATTGTTATTACTAGCAATAAAGATGTACACTCAAATGATATTTTCATAAGGATTCATCTTTGATTTCATATATATATGATCGTTTAACCTGATCCACAACTAGATATCAGTTATATCGTACTAAGGAATTCTAGAGCTCATTGTAATGTTCCAATCATATACCACATATTAGAACCTCTTGTTCTATTTAATTATTTATGTTTATAGAGTAACTTGAATTCTAAACCATCTTTTCCTTGTATATATAGATTTATGCCAATTTCATCCCAACTTGATGATAGTTTGACTTCTAGACCAAAATATCCTTGCATATATAGATTTACGCCATTTTCAACCTAGCTTGATGATCCCATTAATTTAAATGATCCATGTTTTTGGTGCTCTTTCCTTATTTTCATCACTCTCTAGTGAGCATGTAATGTATTCAACCAAAAAATTGACAATAACCTAAGATTAGAAGACCTTATTATGAAGAATATAGAAAACTTGCTCAGCTTTATTGCTTATTTAACTAACCTCTCTAACTAGTCCAACTTGTTAAGTGTTTGTCTAAGTGGCATGTCTTATCACAATACTAATGATGTGGGCCTAGAAATAAGGTTTGTAACACCCACATACCCCCTAGGAGGATATGTAGATGCCACACAAAATAGTACTATAACAATCTAAAAAAAGCTAAGGCATTTCCAGAAACTTAAGTAACCTAAATTTCATTCCATAGGTTGGGTTATATTTAGAACATAACATACACGTGGTACTTATCACATACAAGCCTTAAATCTAAATCCAACCTGTATTAAGGTTATTTCAAACCATAAAAAACAAATTCCAATATGACAAATTGAAAATTTCCAAAATAAAACCCAATCTCCTTGGCCATTGTAGTTATCTTTGTCCTAGTCTTTAAACCTTCTTATCAGAACCTACACAGAGGCAAAACCACCATGCTAAGCATAAAGCTTAGTACAAAATAACTAAACAAGATATAATTTGGCAACTATTTCTATCAATCATCTAACGTTCACATATACAGAATCAAATCACATACTAAGCAATCTTTAATTGTTCATATTAAAGCGCAATCCAAACAGTATGTATCTCATAATAGAATATAAAATATCAAAATAAGATATATTTACTTAAGAGCAAAATTATAAGTATCAGACCATAATACCATAAAATCATAATAGAACTTTAAGTACCAGAATGGAACTTGACTGTATCAAAATAGTATATGATTATATCAAAATAGAACTTAGTTATTTCAGAACGGAGCTTGATTATATCAAAATTAAGCGTGTGACAAAATATAAAACAAGTTAGCTTGCTAATCCTTTTTACAGAAGTGGGTAACGGGACCAAAACAGAAGATACCCATGTTTTGTATTTAAAACAGAAGAGACTTAAGTCTCCAAAATAAAAGACATAGAAGTGTCTAAAATCAGAAGACACTGAAGTATCTAGTTACAGAAGACACCTTAGTGTCAAGTTATAGAAGACACCCTAGTGTCTGGTTACAGGAGCATCTGCAGACCATCTTAGGCATACGTATTTACCCGCAACTAGTACTTGGTAGTTTTAAAACAAAACATTTCAAATTTCATAGTCACATGCAAAAGATGTAGTGCGTAATATATGTCTTTATTCCATTTTTCTCAAATTAAAAATAATCTTTCATATCCAAAAACTTAACATACCATATGAACATAAACATTTACAATAATGTAGTAATAAATTCAATATATATTTACACATTACATATAATTACATAAATTTCCAATTCATAAACAACCATATTCAATTCACATCACATAAAAATCCTTTGAAACACATTTGTGTTCATAAGGCCACATTCATCCCTGAACACACCATACATTTAAACATTAGACACATTATTTACTAACCACACATTCCTTAAGTAATTATCTCAATTAATAATCCATAACTAAATTAACTTTTACTCAATTAATCTAACCTCAATTTAAGTTCATTTCACACCTTAAACAAGTCCAATTAAGTACCAATGTTCTAAATAACATGACCTAACCTTATATAGTTCAACAATTACACAAAATCAAGTTTTTCACCTTCCTAACCATTTCCCACGATCGTGGAAATGTGCCTTATAAATCCTACGATTGTGGGATGAGTGAACCGAAGGTTCACTTACCCAAAACCTTTAGTTTGTTTCCAAAACTTAACTTCTTCACTTCTATTAGACACGCCTTCACCAAAGTCCATCAATTTCACTTCTTTTCTACCTTATTCATGCTTCAATACCTCATTAAATTCATGTCCAAACCAATTCAAAAATCATTCATTAAGCATCTCACAATCTATGATCTTTTAGATATTAACATCCAAAGCAAAAGTTATCAAACAATCATCATGTTCTAGATCTCAATTCATCATCAATTTAATGCATATTCTATCCAATTCAAGCATCAAATAATTCATATTATAGCATGCAATCAAGTCTAACATTCCCTTACCTTTTTAACTACAAATTTTAACTACAAAGAACTAGCTAATCTAGCCTTTCTAAGTAATCAACACACATCTAAGATCAAGGTGCAAATTTCAGCACTAACAAGACAATAGTAGGACCTACTTCCAGTAACTTACAAAGATTCCAAGTGAAGATGATCCAAAATCAAGCAAAATTATAGAAGTTGAGAGGGAGTAAGAAGTTTCTATGGAGAGGAGCAAAGTGTAGAGAGAAGACTGCAGAAACTTCAAAAGTGAAGATGATTCATCACTTGCTTAACTCTTTGAATGCAAGGTGTCTTGGATTGAAATGACCACATATTAGACATAAAAGTGTGATACTTGTCATTCATTAAAGCAACCTACATGTCTTCATATATGGTAGCCAAATGTCACAATTTAATTAGGTCACTTGTCAGTCATCCAATGTTGTCAAATGCCAATGCATTAGCTATGCCAAATGTTACTAACTCATAGGCTTAGTCATTCTAATTTTCCATGTACCAACTTGACTTTCCACTTGACAATTTTCCTAGTTAAAATGTACATTTTAATAGCTCAATATTCTAATGGTATAAATTAATTCCAAATCACTAAATATAATCCATTAGACCAAAATTCTAGACATATGAAATTCACATTCAAATCATAACACAATTTTAACACCTATAACACTTATACCTTCATAAACATGTAACATTTCAACTACGGTATAATTTGGGGCCTCATAATTCTCTCCCCTTAAAAGAATATTGTCCTTGAAATTTATACCTGATGAGAATAGTTGATTATACTGGGCTTTGATGGTCTCTTCTGGTTCCCGTATTACTTCCTCAAGCCCATGGTATTGCCAGAGTACTTTTACCAAAGGTATTTACTTGTTTCGAAGTTGTCGGACTTCTTTGGCCAAGATAGATATAGGTCCTTCTTTATAAGTATAATCCAATTATACTTTTCTTGCATGGGAATCTTATGTGTATCATCCAACCAATAACTTCTCAACATAAAACACATCATATAACTTGGCTCATTCTTCAGGAAGAGCTAACTAATAAGTTATTGGTTCGACTCTCTTAAGAATCTCATAAGGACCAATGTATCGTGGGTTGAGCTTACCTTTCTTCCCAAACTGAAGTATGTTCTTCCATGATGACACTTTTAAAAACACCTTATCACCTACCTAATACTCAATATCTTTCCTTTTTAAGTCAACATAGGGCTTTTGCCTATCACTAGCAGCTTTTAACCTTTGTTGGATAACTTGAACTTTTTCTTCAGTATCTTTCTAATATTAGCCCGATCATCTTATTTTCACTTAATTCTGTCCAAGACACTAGAGTTCTGCATTTCCTACCATATAGAGCTTCATATGGCACCATGCCAATGCTAGTCTGATAATTGTTGTTGTAAGCAAACTCTATCAGAGCAAGATAATTATCCCAACTTCTCGAGAATTCTAGCACACAATCTTGAAGCATATCTTCCAATACTTGAATAACCGTTCAGATTGTCCATCTGTCTGGGGATGGAAAGTGGTACTGAACTTGACTTGAGTACCTAAAGCCTTTTATAGACTTTTCCAGAATCTCGAAATAAATTGATAATCATGATCAGAAATAATAGATAGTGGCACCCCATGCAACCTCACTATATCATTCACATATATATCTGCTAGCCTATCCAAAGAATAATCAGGATGAACATGCAGAAAATGAGCAGACTTAGTGAACTTATCCACAATCACCCATACAGTATCATGCTTCCTTTGAATAAGAGGAAGCCCAGTGATAAAATCCATGGTAATGTTATCTCATTTCCATTGAGAAATCGAAATAGGATGTAACAAACTAGATGGAACCAGAGGCTCAGCTTTAACTCGCTGACATGTCAAACATTTGGGTACATAATCTACAACATCATATTTCATACTTGACCACTAGTAATGCTACCTTAGATCTTGATACATCTTATTTCCACCAGGATGTATTGTAAAGACAGTATTATGGGCCTCAAATAATAACTTTCTCTTCAATTCATCATTAGTTGGCACACACAATCGATCTTTGTAATATAGGTCACCATCTCCTTTCACAAAAAAGTTAGGTTGTTTGCCTTCTCGAGTTGCCAAGACAAGTTGTTGCAACTTATCATCAACTTTATGGGCATCACAAATTTCTTATCTCAAGATACGCCTACCTTTCAACTGAGCTATTAAAGCTCCATTAGATGCAAGTCTCCTTTCACTCTACTACATTGATGATGCTGAAATAGTCTTCCTACTCAAAGCATTAGCCATGACATTAGCCTTACACGATTAGTAATCCACAATGCAGTCATAATCTTTAAACAATTCCAACCAATATCGTTGTCTCAAATTAAGTTCCTTCTAGTTAAACATCTACTTCAAACTTTTATGATCAGTAAAAATCCTACACTTTTCACCATACAAGTAGTATCGTCAAATTTTCAAAGCAAACACTACTACTGTAAGTTTAAGATCACGTGTAGGGTAATGTTGTTCGTGAGCCTTTAGTTGCCTAGAGGCATATACAACCACCTTTCCATCTTGCATCAAAACATAGCCTAAACCATTTCTATATGTATTACTAAATATAACAACTTCCTTACCAGAAGTAGGTTGAGCCAACACAGGGGTTTTAGTAAGCATTCTCTCTAGTTGATCAAAGTTAGTTTGACATTTATCAGACCATTCATACTTCACTCCTTTCCGTAGCAATTTAGTCAGAGGGGATGTTATCACCGAGAACTCCCTCACAAACTGGCGATAGTAACCTGCCAAACTCAGAAAACTTCTCACTTCTGTTACACTCAGTGGTGGCTTCCAATTAACAATTGCATTAATCTTACTGGGATCAACTGTAATCCCTTAAGAAGAAACAACATATTCTAGAAAAGATACCTCTTGAAGCCAGAAATCAAACTTACTCAGCTTATCATACAACTACTTTTCTCGTAGGGTTTGCAACATATCTCGCAGATGCTCAACATAATCATGCTCATTTTTAGAATAAGCTAGGATATCATTTATAAATACCACTACAAACTGGTCTAAATAGGGACTAAACACTTTATTCATTAGATCCATGAATGTAGTTGGAGATTAGTTTATCCGAATGGCATTACCAAGAATTCATAATGTCCATAACGGGTCTTGAATGCATTCTTCGAAACATCCACATCTTTTACCTGAAGTTGATAGTCTCCTGATCATAGATCTATCTTTGAAAATACTCATGCATCTTTCAATTGATCAAATAGATCTTCTATCCTTGACAACAAGTACTTACTCTTCACTATGACTTTATTCAGTTTCCTGTAATCAATACACATTCAGAGAGTACCATATTTCTTCTTAACAAACAAAATCGGTGCTCCCTAAGGTGAGACACTAGGTTGAATGAACTCCTTATCCAGTAGCTCTTGTAACTAAACCTTCAACTCCTTCAATTCAGTAAGAGCCATCATATACGGTGCTCTAAATATAGGAGCAGTGCTAGTCATAACTTCAATAGACAACTCAACTTCTCTTTTAGGAGGGAGTCCGGGTAGCTCTTCAGGAAACACATCCGAAAATTCACTCACCACTGAAATGTCTTGCAATTTAATACTCTCCTTCTTAGAATCAATCACCTTCATATCCCTTCCTAAGGAACCTTTGTGCTTATGTACCAGATATCATACTAGCTAGATAACTAATGCGAATGCCATACATTATTATTTTAGGTTGATCAGGCTTCCTAAGTACAACTATCTTAGGACTATAGTCAACCATTGCCTGATGCTTAGATTACCATTCCATACCCAAAATCAAATCGAATTCATGAAAAGGCAATCTAATCAAATCCACCATATAATCACTTCCTTGGATCCTAATAAGATAGTTCCTATAAACCTGATTAGCCAAAACACTACTACCTAGAGGACTAGTCACATGAATTTCATAGTCTAACTGATCTACAGACATCATTTTATCAAAAATTTCTCCAACACAGATATAAGAATGAGTGGATCCAGGATCAATCAAAGCATACATTTTAGAATTAAAAAAAGAAATAATACCCGCAATGACTTCAGGTGCATCTTAATCCTCACGAGCTTTCAAAGCATAAGCTCGAGCTAAAGTAAAAGGTATTACAAGTCGATCAACAATCTCTAAAACAATACTCGGATTAGGCCTGAACTGATTAGATCCTCCACATCCTTTGCCGCGTTCTTTGTTCCCAGCAGGTGTATGAAAGATCTCCCTACTAGCTTGTGATGTCTGAATCTGTCTCACTTGGCAACTTGTTATCAAATGATCAGTGCTACCATATTGAAAACATGCACTTATAGCCTTCCAACAAGTAACCTGATGGTATTTAGAGAAATGAGGCCACTCTGGAATATCAGAACCTTGGCCTACAGAGGAACCCCTACTAAAAGTAGTCGATGAGGAAAAGTTCTGTTGCCTTCCCCTAGCTACTGATCTCTGAGTAAGTTCTGGTGCAGTTAAGGCATCTTCACAACTTCGCTTACCCGAGGACTGAACTCCTCTAGCAAAGCCCCTTCGCTGCACCCTTTCTCTTTTAACCATCTCATACTTCTCTATTTCAATAGCAACTTGTACCAGCTGATGATAGGTCACTTGCAGCAAAAGAGTAAATGTCGTCAGATGCTCTTTGATCAAATCATTTAAACCATCTTCAAACTGATGACATCAGAACTACTCAATAAGTACAAATTCAGGTGCATACTTGTTGAGTCGATTAAACTCTCTATCGTACTCAACAACAGACAGGTTTCTCTACTTCAGGTTTAAGAACTGCTTCCATTTCTCCTTTCTATAGGCTTCTGTCACATACTTGACTTTAAACTTTTGGGAAAAGAAATCCCAAGTTAGAACCTACGATAACTGAGGATTCCTCAAAATAAACTTCCACCACTCATAGGTTGCTTCCTTAAAAAGAGAGATAGCACAATGCACCATTTGATCTGATGGAAAGCTAATTTCATCTAGCACCCTTTTCACCTTCTCCAACCAAAATTATACCCTTTTAAACTCCTCTAGAGATGTTCTAGTAAATTCCTCAGCTCCATACTTCCACAACTGATCAATTAGAGCTTTAGGTGTGGTCATACAATGTAATATCGTCATCATGTCTTATAATAGCTTAACCAAAGCCTTCCCCTAAGCTGAAGGTGGAGAGGGTGGCACTTCAGCTTCACCTCGATTGACCCCAAAGGGTCCCGATAAAGATGGGCAAGATCGTGCAAGATTATTGCTCTCTGCAACCTCGTCAATGGCTTCATGAGATCTTTCCATACTCAAAACTAAAACTAAAACATGGGACAATCCACATTAGGCCAAACATAACTCTTATATCCAAGTATAAGCAATAGTTAGGTGTTGGCTAAACTAGAATTGCCTAAACCATACAACACCTAACTAGAATTGCCTAAACCATACTCTGATACCAGATTATGTAACACCCATATACCTCCTGGGAGGATATGTAGATGCCACACAAAACAATACTGAAACAATCTAAAACATGTTAAGCATTTCCAGAAACTCAAGTAACATACATTTCATCTCATAGGTTGGGTCATATTCAGAATATAATATACACATGGTACTTATCACATACAAGCCTTA
Source organism: Erythroxylum pedicellare (assembly GCA_027563575.1). Lineage (NCBI taxonomy): Eukaryota > Viridiplantae > Streptophyta > Magnoliopsida > Malpighiales > Erythroxylaceae > Erythroxylum > Erythroxylum pedicellare. The sequence goes on along the minus strand of JAOQMP010000210.1, from coordinate 16,276,631 downwards.
AATCCAAATCTAATATGTATTAAGGTTATTACAAATCATCAATAAAAATACAAATTCCAAATATTAAATACAACTCAAAAATAAACTGAACATTTCCAAAACAAAACACAATCTCCTTGGCCATTGCAGTTGTCTTTGTCTAGTCTTTAAACCTTCATATCATAACTTACATAGAGGCAAAATCACCGTGCTAAGCATGAAGCTTAGTGGGGAAATAACTAAAAAGGATATAAATTGCCAACTGTTTCTAACAGTCATCTAACATTACATAATCAGATGACATCTCAAGCAATCTTTAATTATTCATTTTAAAGCACAATCCAATCAATATGTATCTTAGAACAGAATATAACATATCAAAATAGGATATATTGGCTTCAGAGCAAAACTTACAAGTATCATAATAGAATACCATAATATCATAACAGAACTTGAAAGTACTAAAATAAAACTTGATTGTATCTAAATAGTATCTGATTATATCATAACATAACTTAGTTATTTCATAACAGAGCTTGATTATATCAGAACTGAGCATGTAACAAAGTACAAAATAAGTTAGCTTGCTAATCCTTTTTATAGAAGTGGATAACGAGACCAAAACAGAAGATACCTATGTTTGGTATCTGAAACAAAAGAGACTTAAGTCTCTGAAACAGAATACGCCGAAGTGTCTGGCATAGAAGACACCAAAGTGTCTAGTCACAGAAGAAACATTAGTGTCTGGTTATAAAAGCAGCTGCAAACCCTTCTAGGCATGCCTATTTACCCATAACTAGGACTTGACAGTTTAAAACAAAACATTTGATACTTCAGAATCACATACAAAAGTTGTAGTGCATAACATATGTCTTTATTCCATTTGTCTCAAATTGAACATAATCTTTCATATCCAACAACTTATCATACCTCATGAATATAAACATTTGCAATAATATACCAATACATGCATTATGTATTTACACATTACATATAATTACATAAATTCCCAATTTATAAACAATCATATTCAATTCACATCACATAAATCCTTTGAAACACATTTTTTCATAAGGACACATTCATCCTTAAATACACCGTACATTTCAACATTAGACACATTATTTACTAATCACACATTCCTTAAGTAACTACCTCAATTAACAATCCATAACTAAATTAAATTTTATTCAATTAATCTAACCTCAATTTAAGTTCATTTCACACCTTAAACAAGTCTCATTGAGTCCCAATGTACCAATTAAAATGACCTAATCTTATATAGTTCAACAATTGCACTAACCCAAGTTTTTAACCTTCCTAACCATTTCCCACGAACGTGGAAATGTGCCTTATAAATCCCACGATCGTGGGATGAGTGAACTAAAGGGTCACTCATCCTAACCTTCAGTTTGTTTCCAAAACTTAACTTCTTCACTTCCATTCGACACACCTTCACCAAAGTCCATCAATTTCACTTTAATTCTACCTTATTCTTGCTTCAATACCTCACCAAATTCATGTACAAACTAATTCAAAAATCATTCATTAAGCATATCACAATCTATGATCTTTCAGGTATTAACTTACAAAGCAAGAGCGATTAAACATGTACTATGTTTTAGACCTCAATTCAATACATATTCTATCCAATTGAAGCAACAAATAATTCACATTATCGCATGAAATCAAGTTTAGCATTCCCTTACTTTCTTAACTACAAATTTTGACTCCAAAGAACCAGTTAATCTAACCCTTCTAAGCAATTAGCATACATCTAAGATCAAGGTGGAAATTTCAACACTAACAAAACGACAGCACATAAAATAGCAAGACCTACTTCTTAATGCAGTAACTTAAAAAAATTCTAAGTAAAGATGATCTAAAATTAAAAAAAAATTCTAAAAGTTGAGAGGGAGTAAGAGGTTTCAATGGAGAGGAGCAAAGTGCAAAGAGAAGGCTTCAGAAACTTCAAAGGTGAAGATGATTCATCACTTACCTAATTACCACGCCTCGTAACACTAGTCAAAATAAAATAACTAAACTACTACTATAGCAGTGGTGAGTCTAGGTCGATTACACAAGCAATAAGTGCAAAGTTTATGAAATGAAAGTAGTTGATGTTTAGGTTTAACGGGGGTTTGGATTTTTTTTGAAAGAAGAAAATAAAATGAAAGTAACTAATAAAAACAAATTAAAGAAAACATGTGAAAAATGGTAAAAATGGAGAATTTGGTAGGGACCCGATTCTTTGGTTCAATCTCGGCCTACACCCTAATTAAGCATATTTCATTGATTTGTTGTTCTCAAACTCTCCTAAAAACTATTAATCTTGGGTTAATAATTAACTCGAGTTTTCCCTTAGGTTTTGTTTAATCA
>JAOQMP010000210.1:16250648-16261416 GCA_027563575.1 Erythroxylum pedicellare | reverse complement strand
TATATAGAGGATAAATCAAAAGAAAGTGAAAAAAAAGCCGAGAACAGAAAAGAAGAAGACAAAAGAAAAGAAAAAGCTCGGATGGAAATAGTCGAAGCCTAGGATAGCATCCTATTTGCCTAAGTAATCAGAGGGTGTATTTTATTAACCCACTCTAGTCTTGTGCTTCTTGGCAACTATCTGCCATTGGGTATATTGGGATCTAGAAATATTTTATGATGAACGTACAGGAAAACCGTCTTTGAATTTACCCAAGATCTTTGGAATTCATTTATTTCTCTCAGGGGTAGCTTGTTTTGGTTTTGGCGCTTTTCATATAACCGGATTTTATGGTTCGGGAATATGGGTGTCCAATCCTTATGGACTTACCGGAAAAGTCCAAGCTGTAAATCCCGCGTGGGGTGTGGAAGGGTTTGACCCTTTTGTTCCGTGCGGAATAGCCTCTCATCATATTGCAGCAGGGACATTAGTGTATGAGACAAATGTATGCATTTCGATTAGGGTTGTATTCTAGGTTACGATTCTACCATATATGTCTTTTTCATTTCGTCGAAAATCGATTTTACGGTATAGACGCTTATGACCTCCCCCTCTATGCCTTGCGGTAACTTTAAGTTTTAAATTTATCTTGTACGAAATCTCTAATTTATATTCTACAATACAAAACTCAATTAGATTTTATTAAAAAATCAATTAAAATTTAACAATTTATTATAATTTATTATAAATTAATTAAAGATAATATACCAAATCTTATTGCCTTTAGCACTACAGCTCGATTTCCTAACATATTAAAAATCTTGTATACTTGGAAAAAAGTAACAATAATAATTCACAACAGATCGACATAACAGGGGCGTTATTGCATGATTCATATTCATATGTTTCCAATTGCCTTCGTGATCAGCACACATGCAAATAAATTTAAGTAAAAAGAAGAAGATACCGTTAGATCTGGACGTATTACTGTCATATTTCACAAAATCTCCTGCGATAAAAGAGTACATATCTCCCATTGTGCCCGTAAAAAGAAAGAATCACCAAAATCAGCATGAGAGCCAGTATAATTATCAAGTTAAAAATGAAACTTTGCTGCAAATAGTGAGCAGATATTGAATAGTGATTAGAGAATAAAAGAATATCAACAAATATTGATAGGTTCAAGATCAAAATCAAACTTCAGTGATTACCAGATGTATATTTTCCATTTGCTTCTAAATATACGAACGTAAGCAAGTGTATTCAAGTGCATTGATACCTGTTGTGACGGATTTTTCTGCGCATTAGGAGTTCCCACTTAGCACGTCATAGGTCTCGATATAATTCCTGCAGTTGGAATTCTATATACTTTTGGTATTCTTTTAATGTTGACAGCTCAAGCCAGGAAGCTGCATAAAATGTGGAAAGAACGAGTGTACTCAGTCCAGCCCCATCTCAAGCTATTAAAACCATCACCTCTACGAACGCGTCTTAGATTCCCTTCAAATTTAACTGCGGCTGCTTTTCAATCAATTTAATTCAAATCTAAAATCTATTTTATCATCGATGTCCTTTTAATGTTCTCTCATTTTTGTTTACGATGAATCAAAGAATAAAACCATGTTCAAGATCAAATCTTTATCAATTAAATCCTAGGTTCACCCAACACAAACTCTTAGGCCATCACTTTCACGAATCCTCTTAAAACAAATCTCAATCTAACTCATCAGATCATTTCTTCGTCTTTATTCATGCTGTTCTTAGCTCTGCAAATAAAATGTAAAGTCTACTTTCCGCTTTCCCAAGTCACGCCCTTTTTTTTATATATATAATTCTTCAGTATGTGCAAATCCAATAAAATCTTCATAATCTTATTTTTGTAATTAGACTTCTGAAGTTGACTATCATTTAAAATCATTCTTGGCATGTGCATGCCATGGGAATTGGGAAGTTAAGCTCCAGCCACAATTCTCATGGGCGGGTCAAGCCATATTCTCCTAGTTGGCAATTCTGAGGAGTCAAAGATTCGATGTTGAAAAGAAAGAACTGTGATTTATTCACTTGCTGGTTGACTATTTGAATATTTTGATTTTTTTTCTGTAAATCTGTTGAAGCTTCCTCGAAACATAATGCCGAATGTTGAGGATCTTACTATGGGAGGGATCCTATAATCCATATTCACATTTTAATCACAACCCTTTGCCACTCTATCCCTTGACATTTTTCAGTGTATGGAGCTATGCCTGAAATGGACTATGCATATAAATATAATCTGCAAGTTAAGGTCCTACAATGGTCAGTTCCTTGATAAAGGACAAGGGTAAGAGTCGTAGGAATGTGTAAAACGTGAAATTATGCGAGGGAGTGCTCCGTTCATTGGGAGAGCAATGTCAAATCAAAGGGACAAGCAGTAAAAAAGCTGATAGAATAATTATTACAAACTTTATCCCCTACAGGCCCGTTTGAATGTTAACTGATTAACTATTGAATGTTAGCTGATTAACTAAAAAATAGTTGATTGACTAAAACTAACTGATTGGCATTTAATTGTTGTCTGGTTGGACTATCTAATTCAATCCAACCAGCTAATTTGTAAATCCCTGATTATGTATAGCGTTTTCGAGAAATAGTTGAATTAGCTATTTGGTGATTACTATTTTATCCTTACTTTTTCGTTGCTCTTTACTATAGTTATGTTGTTTTGAAGTATTGATTGTCATGGGGTAAAAAATATATATTGGGACATGCAAGAATAAGTGGTTGATAAAGCTTTCCAGTACTTTCCTTACGAGGCAAGAGTTACATTTTTATAACCATAAGATAAGATACTTGGACAAAATAGACGGCCTTGTAGCAAAGATAGAATCAAGATTTTTCATCACTTCTTTTGCAAGTTCTGCTGAAGAAATAATAACGTGAAATTTGGAATTACACCGTGAGTAGCCAGTCAAGAGAGTGACTTAATAAATAAAATATGCATGACGTTATAAATGATTTTTGATGATCAATAAATTATAGGATGTTGAAATGATTTTTGAGCTAGAAAAATCATTGAAAGCGTGTATAAGGAGAGCGCAGAAAATTATGAAAAGTTGATATGTGTATACTTTGTTTTCATGATTTCTACGTAAATTTTTAAATGCTTTTAGAAATAAACAAACGAGTTTAGAGTTAAGGAAAAGATATTATATGATGTTTGGATATGAGAAAGATAGATTTTAGAGAAGAAATTGGAGAATGCAGCAGAAAATAAGAATGTAGCAGAAAAATGAAGAAAAGTGCAAGAAACGTGACGAACATGCGTAAATTTTTCTATTTTAATGTTTATGTTTTAATTTGGATTTTTAGAATTGGTTGTGAATGTGTTGAGTTGAATGAAGTCGGAAATAGAGGTTGAAATAAGTTAGAAATGGAAGAGTTAAGAAAAAGAGAGGAAGAAGAAGAGAAAACAACAGTATTGGAAGAAGGAAGCACGATTATGACGTTTGATAAATCTCGTGATCGTGCTGCAGCACGATCACAACTCTTCTTTTGAGTTTGGAAGTTGCGATCGTGCTACTTTTGAAAAATCTCATGATCGTGACACTGATGACTATCGATGGAAGGCTTTTTTTTTTTTGAACATCTTTTGATCTTTTGCGTATAACTTCTTCTCTAGACATCCAAATGACATGAGACTTGAACCAATAGACTTATAAGATATGTTTCTTCATTTCCAGCAAAAATTATAACCATCTAAAATGGATTGGTTGATGAATTTAAGATGAGAATGTTGACTGTGTTAGATTATGATAACCAGAAAGATTTCACTGAATAGGCTTCGGTTTTTTGACCATAAATTGTTTTGTAGTTATGCAAATGGAATGATTCTTTATTTAGATTAAACTAAAGATATAGGATTACAAATTTTATAAAGAAATCAATTTTCAATTATGTCTCTAAGATTTCTAGAATCTGGCTTGAAGTTGAGTACAATGTACTATTTTAGTTTAAGAACCATCCGAAGTATTTGGAGTATAACTTTCGGAATACTGAATCAAATTTTATGATCTTGATGTCATTAGAAACTTAAGACATAGGAGAACAATTTTTTAGAAGAATGTATTGTCAAATTACTTCATTTTTCTTATCAAAATATTGAACGAAATACTAAAATATATAATATTCATACTCTTATAATTTTTTTAAAGTCATGTCTTTATAAATTATTTTACACACAAACAGCTAATATTAAACAGCTAATTTTACCAAACATCACATGACAAACAGTTAATACAATCAATTGATCAAATTAGCTGATATAATCAGCTATTAGCTAACAGCTAATGCAAGCAGCTGATTGTCAAACAAGACCGGTGTGTGTTTCTTGGTACATTATCAAACAGAATATTCAGTTCCAACTTCAATAAATGAGATCTGCAACATTTACAGGTAAACTGTTTACAATCGGCAGAGGAAGATGTTAGTAAATTCATTTACAATAAACAGATAAAAACTAAAGCGAAATCCGTTCACAAGCTGCAAAAGATTCAAGTTCTAGCTCCTGCCCATGGCTATCTACATTCATTTCTTGCGATAAGTGATAGAGGTGAAGTTGAAGCATCTTCAAGATCAACATCCACACAATCACCAAGAGGAGTCCAAGTATCTACCTTCTCAAAATAAGTTGACCGTGGGTATGAATGCACATAGCCCTCAAATCTGTGATCCCCAGCGCCACTTTGGTTGGTGCTAACCTTCTTCCCATCGTCATATGCCTCTGGAGCTGCTACCAACTCTGGCAATGTCAGCTCTCCCTCCAGGTACCTCACAACCTGCCTCATTGTTGGTCTTGCCTCGGGGGCATTGTTAGAACACATTAATCCAAGTTTTATCACAACAACAGCCTCAAGCTCATCAAAGTCGCCTTTCAATCTTGGATCCAAAACGTCAAGAATTGCTCCACTTCTCCACTTCTCCCATACCCAGTCCACCAAAATGAGCTCCTCAGGCAATGCTTTAGGATCCACTGGTCTCCTTCCGCAGACCACTTCTAGTAAAAGTGCACCAAAGGCAAACACATCTGAGCTTGTAGTTGGCTTGCCTGTTTTCGTTAGTTCAGGTGCCAAGTAACCCAATGTGCCTACCACTCTAGTGGTGCTGGGGTTTGAACCATGCTCATATAACTTGGCCAGTCCGAAGTCACCAAGTCTACCATTTAGATCAGAATCTAGCAACACGTTACCTGCTTTTATGTCTCTATGTATCACAGTCTGTTCCCATTCCTCGTGCAGATACAGGAGCCCTGAAGCCACACCTTTGATTATCTTGAACCTTTTTTCCCATTTGAGAATGGTTTTTGGCCCATCAAATAAGCACTTGTCCAAGCTGCCATTAGGCATAAAGTCATATATAAGTAGCAAGTCACCTCGCCGGCGACACCATCCTAGTAACTGAACTAAATTTCTATGTCGAAGTCGACCGATGCTAGAAATCTCTGAAACAAACTCCCTCAAACCTTGTTTAGATTGATCAGATATTCGCTTGACAGCAACTTGGGTATCTGAATTTGGCAGAGTCCCTTTGTAAACTTTCCCAAATCCCCCAAAGCCGATCAATTGTTTGTCTCTAAAACCCTTAGTTGCTCTTTTTAGTTCTTGATAAGAGAATCGATGAGGACCAACATCCAGCTCCCAAGCCTCTATGATATCAGCATTCTTTATTTTTCTAACGAGATAAACTGATACGCCAAAAATAAGGACAACAAGAAAAATAGCTGAAACTGAGACACCTGCAATTATACCTGTCTGATTCTTTTTAGGCGCAGGAAGAGAAGGTAGAGAATCTAGAGACAAAGAACGAGCCTGTTGGTTCATAGCAAAACTCCATCCAAGAATATAGTGCGTGCTTGCGAGCAAACCAGTGGATGAAGAGAACCCAACATACATGTAATCTTGGAGAACATGAGAGAGATCCACATTAAAAGCCAAGATAGCAGATGTGGGTTTTGTGGATGAAAGTGAGAGCCTAACCTCTAGCATATTGTTATTGTTGGAGGAATCATAGTCAACCCAAGCTTGAATCACTTGACCACTCTTGAGATTCAAATCTGTCCTTTCTGTATCATCGACAAAATATGTAGCAGGAACAGACATGCTCGATTCTAGGCTATTGACGTCAACGCCAACATGATTGTCATTGATGTCACCCAACTCGAAGTCTTGGACCGTATCAAATTCAACCGCGAAAATATGATTTGAGAAGTTACCAATATCAGTTGCGTTGAGCAAACCAAGATACTGGCTTGGAAGCGAACTTGTGAGGTCTTTAGAGGTAGAGATCGTGAAAGCAAAGCCATGACCACCGAGCCTTGGATACTCAGGAACTACAGCAAAAGCAAAGGCCGTTGAAAATGAGAAAGCTTTACCACTAGAATTCCTGAATTGAATAAGAGATGAGTAAAAGGCGTGGCCTTTAACACGAAGACTGTCGTTTGTTAGGCGAAGGAGGCCATGGCTTTCGATTACAGAACCATCGTTTAGGCTGATACTGTTATTAACATTGCTGAAACCTTCGAAGAAGAGTTCATCAAGCCGAGAAATTACTGGGTTTGTGAGGAAGACGAGAAACAAGAAACTGGTGAGTGGCTGATACATGACTCAGAAAAAAATTTTAACACATCAAAAGGAGGATGCTACTCTCTTAACTTTCAAAAATCTGAAAGGTCGCTATTGGTGCGACTTTGTGTATGGTCTCACAGGGGACAGGAAGAGAGAGAAAAGATGGGAATGGAGCGACGATTTCACATGGACTTGCACAGATAGCATATCTGGTTAACTTGGCCTTGGCGGCACAGGCCATTTTGCGCCTTAAAACCTCATCCGCCGGCTACAAAAAGAGTGTTGAACGTACGACTTGGATTGCTTTTAACTCATTCTGTCACTAAATTATCATTCTTAAGTAGACTTGATCCGAGTTGAAAGCGACTATATTATTTAAAGCTACTATCACTCTCCATTGGCCACCAACTTTTTCCATATTAAGTTAGAAACTTGGAGCTAAGCTGCTTCTTAGTTACTTGTGTGCCTTAAATTGGAGATTAGGCGAGTAGGCGCTGAACTTATACACGGACAATAGTTGACATCATTGTCAAGAAGACAAACTATAGGTGTTCTAAAGTAAGTGCGTTAAACATTAACCTGTAGGTTAGGTGAAACAAACTTGTAGAAGGGATAATTAAAAGAAACTAATTACACGATTAACACTTGATAGGTTTTAGTGGTGTAAAGAAAATTCTATTTTTTATTATTATAATATGATTATCACTAAAAATTTATTATAATATGCAGACCTTGAAGCAAGAAGCAAGGGCCCATTGTTGGTGGTGTAACCGTGTAAGTGTAGTCGGATGTAAATCGTCTTGTGAATGCAAAACGACCACGTTTTAGGGAAGCAAATAGTATGGTGTTAGGTATTGTCGCATTCCGAAATTCCACTTTTGTTCGTGGATCTCCAGACTCCACCGGCACTAAGGAGAACCTTTTTAGTAACCAAGTGCACAAATAAGATATAACTATCAACATAACTAGTTAATCTTATGTTCTTTTCGGTATAGACTAACTAAGTTTAACGAGGTACAAAACGAAGAACTCTAAAATTAAGTGTAGAGCCTAAACATTTTGAGTAATTTTGTAACATTTAATACGTATGCTCACGTAGTTTTAAGTTTTAACAAAGGGGGCTCGATGGAGGCGGGGGAGTCAAATAACAGTGTATTAATTATATAAATATACCTATTTTGTCAGGTCTAAGTAGTTGCCACCTCACACGCAGCTTTTGAAAAGGTAATCACGTTTTTTTTAATTTGGAGACAGAAAGAAAAACGTTTGTTTTGATCAAATTCAAAAGTTGTGGTATAAGCTACGGTGTGCCCAGCCCCGGCTCACCCTGGCCCAGCTTTGAGTCGAACGACGGCGGTTGCCTTGCATGTTATACGTTAACATTATTAAATTAAATCAAAATTAATTTTTATGAGGCAAAATATACTAACATTAGGAGTAGGTAATTACAATTCTTTTTTCCGGTACATAGTGGCACCTACTTATAATTGGGATAGGTACATGATTAGTAATGTCCAAGTTCAAAAAGTATACTAGTTTACATATTGATAATGATTTGATAGATTTATTTTCTAAATCATACTATATTAAATATTCACGTTAATGTATTAAAGTTATTTAACTTCAAAAAAAGTACAAAATAACTTAAAGTTTAAAATATTACTTTTAATAGTACAAATACTTATAACATAACATGCAATCTTAAATTTACTATAATCCTTAAATAAATAATATGTTATCACTTTCATTGAGTACATTTTGATAGTTTTCGATTTGAGTTAAATTAAATATAATTCAACTGTCTTCCAAACTTACATATTATATGGTTGTTTTCTTGAACTAAATGATCATAAAGAAAAATAGATCAAAAACAATAAAAAATGATTGTTAGAGATGCAAACTAGTCATTATAATGGATAGCAATAGTCACACTAGCCGGCTCATGTATGATATTGGTCAAATAGTGTGCCATCCATTATTCCTGCATAAACTTATCATACATAAAATAATTTTCTTTCAAGGATACTAGTATACCATTGTATATATAAAATCTATAAACTACTTTAAAATCATAATATAAGTTAACCTAACTCTAATATAGCTCGCTCATTATTTCAAATAAAAATTCGAAAGCTTTTCAAGTTCATTCAAAGATATAAATATACTTATTTGACAAAAAAACGTTATCCAAAACTATTTCAAATTTATTTTGATAGCTCCCTTTAAACTTAAAATAAAATTCCTCTTAATTATAAAAATATTTATGTATTGTACATTCAATAAAGAGATTATATAATATTTGAACTTTTAGAACATAAAATTTTTAAAGATAAGGTTATGAGAAATATTACAATAATTTGTTACAAATGGAAATATTCTAAACTTCTTGTTCTTTCTCCATTTAGATTGCATCATTTTGAAACTCTTTTTGATTACATATGTGCTTCGTGTTGCTCTTTTTGTTCATTATTTGATTAATTAATTCATTCAATTGACTCTTTTACTTAAATTTCCCTTCTATTGAACTTGATCTTTTATATTACTTGAATTCATTATAATAGAACTAGTAATATTACCAAAAGTAAATTCATTAATAGCAATATATTTTATTATCATAACAAACTTAAAACCTAACTTGGTCTAACAATCTCTATTTTTATTAATGACAATATAATTGATAATATTGAAAAAGTAAATGAAATTGAGTAAACTTCCTCTATTAAAGCAATTGCATAATATATGAATCATTAAATAGGAGTGATCAAGTTTCAATATCATCACCCTCTCTCCTTTTTGTTCATATTAATAGTATACAATATATAAAAAGTTATAAAATATATAAAAAGTATAACTTCCCTTTATCCCTTTTTTGAAAAATTATTATATGAAAGAAATGTATATGCAAAACACTAGTAAACAAATAAATTATTTTAATGGACCTTATATACTAACTTAAAGATTTATATCTTTCTCTTCTTAAGTGCACGCAATCATGTTTTCTCCCTCTATACTCAAATGCCATCAATATAAAAGCAAGTGGTTACCTCTTTTTAAGTTTCACTAATGGTTACCTTATTTCTTCTTCACTTGGTTCAATTTGGTCTTCAGATATTAAATTCCTTACTTGACTTATTCATTTATTTGTCTTCTTTCTTATTTGTGTATATTTTTACTTATTATATCTTTTATTTTCACTCTTTATCTTGTTTTATGTTTATTGTATTATTTACTTTATCACTTATTATGTATATTTTTATTTATAAATATTTATTATTATTATTATTATTATTGTTGTTGTTGTTGTATGTAAGCATCTGAACATGAAAGTCATCTTTATTAATTTTTATTTTATTTTACAGTGATGAATGTCATAAATAATTTGGCCTAAAAAAACTAAAACGCCTACAGATCATCCCCCTAGCTCAACTTAATATCTTGGACAATCTACAATAATAAACAAGGTTGTTAGTAGATAAAAATGGAGATATATACTTAATATATTTTTGTTTATATATAGTGTAGTACTTATTTTGCTGACTCTTAATGTAGATATATATGCAATAAGTAATTACATATAATAAAGAAGAATGCATACTAGCTTATAAGTATACTCACAAAAAAAGACTCACAAGTCTGTTCCTAAGCATTCTCATGCATATAAAAATGTAAACTTACTCATATACAATCTCACACCTCTATAAGATGCAAACTTGCTCAAAAGTAGTCTATTGTTTGTAAAGATGCAAAATTACTCCGTAAGTTTCTTGCACTTATAAAGATGCCTAACTGCTTATGCATAATCTTAAGCCTTCATAAAGACGCATACTCACTCGCACTCTTATACAACTAGTGTCGGCCCTGGGCAGGGGCCAACAGGGCACTTGCCCAGGGTCCCCTATGAGAGGGGGCCCCTCTTCAACAACCCCCTCTCATATAACGTTAAAATCATAGTCATTAAATGACTTTAACGTTATTTTTGGAAATCTTTTACTTGTGCAGGGAGCAAAAAGTGGATGCCTTTCTCTGCGAAGATTGAAAGGCTCGTTTACGTTCATTTATAGCCATTTTAATTTATGACCAAAATGTAAACTTTCTCGTTTGTGACATAAGATCAGAATCCATGCTTTTAACGTTAAAGTCATTTAATGTTGTAATATTTCTTTTTTATGTAAAGGTAACTTTGTGGTCCC
>JAOQMP010000210.1:16202652-16230245 GCA_027563575.1 Erythroxylum pedicellare | reverse complement strand
TTATTGGCTTCTTTATGATTGATTAAAGAATGAAGTGATGCATTGGATACACATCACTTTTTTCTTTCATGATAACCGAAATTGACAAGGAGAGTAAGAAGTGTTCTTGCATTTTTTGACTCACTCTCCCCTCTCTTATGCAAGCATAGCTGAAACTTGAATGAGAAGAGTCTCATTTTTGGCTTCTTTCTTCTAAGAAAAATCTCCTCAAAATATTTCTTTTCCTTTCCCACCAAATGATCTTGTTAACTAAGTTGTCCAAGAAGAACAAGTGGTAGAACAGATTGGTTGAGGATACAAAAACAAGGAAAGGATACATTGACAAAGGAAAGGATACAAAAGAGTCAAAGCTATAGCAAGGATTCAAAGAGGATACAAAAGCGAGGAGTCAAGGCTGTAGCAAAAAGTCGGTATATTTCTACTACCTTGTTCTTATGTAAATTATTTTCCTTATAACGTATCATGTATGGCTGAAACATGTTGATTTGGTTATGTTATTTTTGTTGCGTTTTGATTTCTAAAAAGTTTTGAAATCTACCATTTTAGCCAAATCTTGCATGCTTTTGTTTTCGATCCAACACATTTGGCATCCAACTTTAAGAGAAATAATAAGAAGAGAGAGAAAGATAACAAAGTTATATGTAGCATACCATAAAAGAAGCAGTATAAAGAACAAAAGCATCAAATTAAGGAATTTGATTATTACTTCAATGAAAAGACTTCTCACAAGAAAAAGGAGTATACTAAATATCTTTCTTTGAATACGAAGGAATGTGCATTTCTTTATTTGGTTTGTTTTTAGGTTAATTTGATTTTAGTACCTAGACACACTTGGTAGTTAGATTTTAGTGTTGCTACTCACATAAATATATCTATGTAAGGTTTACTCAGTTTTTTTGAAAAATTTGAATGTATTGAGCCTTGAAGGAAAATCAAATTGTCTTACAATACAAAATAACGTAAAACATAAAATTATCGTTTCCTGAGTTTTTCAAAAACTTAGTAATGGTGAAATATACATCTATATAGGTAATGGAACAACAATTGAAGTTAAGACAATAGGGATTTTTAAGTTATCATCTAAGACTAGATATTATTTGGATTTTGAAAGAGAATTAAGATGTACCATCTTTTGAATATAATTTGGTTTTTATTTTTGTATTAGATAGTGGTAGTTATTGTTATTCTTTTCAAAATAGGTCTTTTTCATGATTCAAAACTTATCAGTTTTGCTTCTTTATTAAAATATGATAACCTATACTTACTTGATACAGTTAGCTCATTTAATCCTTGCATGTTAATTCATGGAGTATTAAAAAAATTAGCAAGTGATAATTCATTATGCATAAGCATTTAGTACATATCTCTAAACAAACAATTGAAAGGCTTTTATCAGAAGAAATTCTTAATCTTCTTGATCTATCAAATATTGAAGTTTATATTAAGTGTATTAAGAGGAAGCTAACAGATATTTGTGGTTCGTCTCATACACCATTTTGGAATGGTTAAAAATATTTTGTTACATTTATAGATGATTACTCACGTTATGGGTACCATTATCTTCTTGATGAGAAGTCATAGGCATTGGACATGTTTAGGCTATATTTGGTTAGATGTAAAGTTTTTAATAAAATGGAATAGAAAGGAATGGATTATAATGGAATGGAATGTAAATGAATGTAATATTAAAAAATTGTTGCTTGGGAGGGATAAAAGGGTTCGTAATGTAATATAGTGAAATATTGTTTGGACAAAGGATTTATAATATAATATAGTGTAAAATTGTATATCATTTTATATTCCATGCTAAACTCCCCAAATAAAAGGTTTTTTATTTTTACTGTTTAGGATAGAATGAGATATAATATGAAACCCTCCTTTTCCATTCCATTATATTCCATTCAATTATAAACTCTCCTCCAAAAAGATGGATTAATATTCCATTCCATTCCATTTTATTAGTAAACCCCCAACTAAACATACCTTTAAAGTTTTTAAATATAAGGTTGGGAATTAACCTCAAAAGGGATTAAAAGCAATAGATCCGACCATCGTGGTGAGTATTCTAGTTGATATGATAGTTCAAATGAACAACACCCAATGCCATTTGCCAAATTTCTATAAGAGTGTGATATCATCCCGCAATACACTATGCTAGGAAGCTCTATCATAAATGGTGTTGTTTATAGACAAAACAAAGCATTAAAAGACATGGTAATCAGTATGATTATGCACATTATCTTACTAGATTTACTATGAGTAAAGGTATTAAAGACAACGAATTACATTCTTAATAGGGTTCCAATAAAGGCAATGATTAAAACCCTTATGAAGTATGGATAGAAAAAAATTTTAGTATAAAGTATTCTTATTTTTTGGTTATCCAACTGAGGCAAGGCTTATAATCCAAATAAAAGAAACTAGACTCAAGAATAATTAGTAGTTATTTCATTGAATAGTTTGAACAACCACACATATACAAATTTCATGATCCTATAACTAAATATATTTTTAAGATAAAAATGCCAAAATCCTTGAGGATGTTGAATTTGAAGGAAGAGATAAGATTGAAAAAATTTATCTTTGAAGAGGATTTCATTTCTCTTCTTATAGTTTTTATTGAACATAATCATGTTATCATTCCTAACATTATTCAAGAAGCAACTCTAGAGCAATAAGATAATGTTGAAAATCTCCCTAATCAAGATTTGTTGAATATTCATGAAGGACAAACTTAACAACTTCAAGAACAAATAACTTTAAGAAGATCATCTAAAGAGAGGAGAAGTGCAATCTTGGGTGATTATATTTTACTTCTCCAAGAACATGATGTGGATATTGACATAGTGGAAGATGATCCAATCAACTTTGTGAACCATTAAGAGATCTTATTCTCAAAAGTGGATTGATGCCTTAAATGAGAAAATTAAGTATATAAGAAACAATGATGTTTAGGATCTCGTCCCATTATTTAAAAGTGTAAATCAAAATCTTATTTAAAAAAATAAAAAAGATTTACTTAAAAGGAAGGCATGGATTATTAAAGAAACTTTCTTACCAATTTCTTTAAAAGATTCTTTCAGGATTATAATGGCACTTATTACCCACTTTGATCTTGAGTTATATTAGATAGATACTAAGACGACATTTCTCAATAGTGACATTGATGAAACAAGTTATATGGACCAGCTTGAAAACTTTATTTATGAAGATTAAGAGGAGATAGTTTCAAACTAAAGAATCCATCTATAGGCTTAAACAATTCTCGTCAACAGTATTACAAGTTTCATCAAGTTATTATCTCTTTTGATTTCAAAATGAGATACCATTAGCTTTATAAAAGTAAGCATATTTTTCTAGTTTATATGTTAATGACGTACTACTTGCTATTAATAACATAAGGTTTATTGAACAAAAGAAAAAAATTATATTAAAAGAATTTCGAGATCAAAGATTTAGTTTAAGCTTCTTTGGTATTAAAGTTAAGATATGGAGCCTGATAAAATATTATGGACTTTACATCAAGCCCATGTTCGCAGATCCAATTACGTTATGCCTTTTGTATTCTATTCTCCTAGTGTATTATGTTGTTGAAAACATTCACAGTGAAAAATAAAACCTTAGCTGTCGTGGATATAGCCAAAATTTTTGGTGAACCATGTAAAACTGTGTTTGTTTATTTTTCGTACTATTCTTTGATTATTGTGATTGATCGTTCATAACAACTGGTATCAGAGATTGGTTCGTGTCACAACAATCTGAAAAGATGAAAAGTGTGAATTTTCAAATTGAGAAATTTGATGGAAATGATTTTGGTTTCTTGAAGATGCAGATGGAAACTTATTTGCATTAGAGAAACCTCCACGAACCTTTGTTAGGGATGAAACCAGAAACCATGAGACAGGAGGTTTGGGATTTGAAAGATCGACAGACGCTAGGGTTAATTCATTTGTCGTTGGTGAGAAACATTGGCTTCAACATCGTTAAGGAGACAATGACTGCAGGAGTACTGAGGGCTCTGGCAAACATATACGAAAAACCTTCAGCTATTAATAACGTATATTTGATGCATCGTCTGTTCAATCTGGAGATGTTTGAAAGTGGATCTATTGCAAATCATATTAATAAATTTAATATGATTATCAGTCAATTAAATTTAGTGGATATTAATTTTGATGATGAGATTAGAGCCCTAAATTTGATGTCCACTCCATCGGAGTCATGGGATACTATTGTTTCCACAATTAGCAGTTCGCGTGGGTCTGAGAAACTAAGGTTTGATGAAGTCCGAGATGTTGTCTTGAGAGAAAGCATTCTCAAAAGAGAAATCGAGGGTTCGTTTGGTAATGCACTCAGTGAGAGGCCATGGATAAATATGGTCAATCGAAATCAAAAGGGCATGGAAAATGTTAAGGTAGGAAGGAGGTCACTTGTTGGGACTATGGTGAAAAAGTACATTTCAAGAAGCACTGCCGTAAACCTAAGGAGAAGAAAGGCCACAAAAATAATAAGTCCCATGATGATGATGACTCTGTATATTCTGTGGAAGACATTAGTGATGCCTTAATTCTTAGTATGGATAGCCCGATTGACTCCTTGATACTTGATTCCGTTGCATCATTCCACTCTTCTCCGAGCAGAGAGATATTATATAATTTCAAATATAGAAATTTTAGGAAGGTGTATCTTGCTAATAACAAAGCCTTAGAGATTACTGGAAAAGGGGATGTGTGTATATAGAACTCAGGTGGAGGTAGATGGAAGCTGCAGGATGTCAGGTATATTTCTGACTTGAAGAAGAACTTAATTTCTATTGGTCAGTTGCATAACACAGGTTACAGGGAAATGTTCAGGGAGAGTTCCTGGGACCACAGGGTGTTCAAACATGGTTGCTGTAGTCGATAGTACATCGAGCTCGAGTCTGTGGCGTAACAGACTAGTACACATGAGTCAGAAGGGAATGAAGATGCTAGCTTCAAAAGGGTATCTGTGAGGTTTGAAATTTGTTGATTTGGTTTTTTATGAAAGTTGTGTTCTTAGAAAGCAAAAACGAGTCAATTTCACAAAGGCTAGCAGAGAACCAAATGCAAAATGATTAGAACTAGTACATACATACGTGTGGGGACCATCTCCAGTCTCTTCTCTTGGAGGTTCGAGATATTATGTTACCTTCATTGATGACTTCAGCAGAAAGGTATGGGTTTACTTTCTAAAACATAAGTCTAATTTATTTATTACTTTTAAGAGTTGGAAGGATGAAGTTGAAAATCAGACTGGGTTAAAGATTAAACGCTTAAGGTCTGATAATGGTGGAGAATATAATTCTACAGAATTCAAAAAGTTCTGTGTTGATGAGAGAATCAGGTGTACCAGGACAGTTCCTGGCAAGGGAAGACAGAATGGGATTGCTGAAAGGATGAACAGAACGTTAAATGAGTAAGCAAGAAGCATGAGGTTACATGCTGGGCTGTCAAAAACGTTTTGGGTAGATGTAGTGAGAACAGCAACATACTTGATAAATAGAGACCCTTCAGTTCCTTTGGGTTTCAAGATGCCAGAAGAGGATTGATCGGCTAAGGAGGTCAAGTTTACTCACTTGCGGACCTTTGGGCGTGCTGCCTATGTTCATGTAGATCCAGATAAGAGAGATAAGCTTAATGCAAAGGCTTTGAAGTGTTATTTCATTAGGAATGGTTCGGATCAATTTGGATATAGATTTTGGGATGATAAGAATAGGAAGATCTTGAGACATTTTGATGTGACATTTAATGAAAATGTCTTATATAAGGACAAGTTTAAGGTGAGATATGAAGATGCAGAAGAAGTGGCAGTTGAGGTTCAGTTATCAGAAAATCCAGAAAATGTTGTTACAGAACCAGAACAACAATCAGTCACACCTGAGCTAGTGTTGAGGAGATGTACCAGGGTTATCAGGCCACCAGAAAGGTATTCACCATCCTTACATTATTTGTTGTTGACTGATGGAGGAGAACTATAATCTTTTGATGAGGCTTTGCAGGTGAAGGATTAAATCAAATGGGACCAAGCTATGGATGATGGGATATGGTCACTTAAGAAAAATGATACTTGGGAGTTAACTGAGTTGCCTACAGGGAAGAGAGCTCTATTGAACAAGGGGGTCTGCAGGATCAAAAATGAAACTAATGGTACAGTTAGGTTCAAGGCTCGATTGGTAGTTAAGGGATATTCATAAAAGAAAGGTATTGATTGCACTGAAATATTCTCTCCTATTGTGAATATAACTACAATCAGAATTTTGCTAAGTATTGTTGCAGCAAAGGACTTGCACCTTGAATACATGGATGTAAAAATAGAATTTTTACATGGAGATCTGGCGGAAGAAATCTATATGCAGCAACCTGAGGGATATGAGGTTCCTGGTAAGGAACATATGGTGTGTAAGCTCAAAAGGAGTTTGTATGGATTGAAGCAGGCTCCAAGATAGTGGTACAAGAAGTTTGATTCCTCATGTTCAGAAACAGTTATCACAGGAGTGAAAAGGATCAGTGTAGTTACATTAAGAAGTTTACTAATTCCTTTGTTATTTTACTTCTATATGTGGATGATATGTTGATTGCAGGTACAAGTATGGAGGAGATAAATAATATTAAAGGGAGACTGTTATTAGAGTTTAAGATGAAAGATTTAGGTATAGCAAAGCAGATTTTAGGGATGAGGATTTCTAGAGACTGGTCTACTAGAATTCTAAATTTGTACTAGGAATAATACGTTAAGAAGGTGTTGTCTAGGTTCAAAGTTGATGTTGCTAAGCCTAGGAGCAAGCCTTTGGCTAACCATCTCAAATTGTCAAAGGAGTAATCACCCAAGACAGCTGAGGAACATGAGCATATAGCAAAAGTGCCTTATGTTTCTGCAGTTGGGAGTTTGATGTATGCTATGGTCTACACTAGGCCTGATATAGCACATGCAGTAGGAGTTATGAGCACATATATGTTAGATCCAGGGAAAGAACATTGGGAAGCTGTGAAGTGGCTTCTGAGATATTTGAAAGGAACAGTTAGCACCTCACTTTGTTATGGTAATAGCAAGGTAGTGTTGGAGGGTTTTATTGATGCTGATCTTAGTGGAGATGTGGATTCAAGCAAGAGTACATCTAGGTATATCTACACTATAGAAGGGATAGCAGTGAGTTGGATTCCTAAACTTTAGAAGTGTGTCTCTATGTCATCTATAGAGACTGAATATATTGAAATAGTTGAAGCTATGATATGGTTAACTGATTACTTGGAAGAGTTGGGAAAAAAGTAGCATGACAAGGTTCTCTTCACTGATAGTCAGAGTGCCATATAGCTGGTGAAGAATCCAGTATATCATTTTAGAACTAAGGACATTTGATGCAGGTACCACTTCACTCACAGTTTGGTGGAAGAAGGTGAGATGTGTTTGAAGAAGATTGATGGTACTAAGAATCCAGCACACATGTTGACTAAAGGTGTGGATGTTGGGAAACTGGGGCTGTGCAAGGCCTCAGTTGGTCTTCTACCAAAGCGTGGGAGATATTGCGACTAGGTGAGTTTGTTGGGAACATTGGCATGGAGAATGAAGATGGTTGGGTTGACTGGATCAGTCTCCAAGTGGGAGAATTGTTAAGATATAGAGCCTGATAAAATAT
The DNA here is from genome assembly GCA_027563575.1 of Erythroxylum pedicellare. NCBI lineage: Eukaryota > Viridiplantae > Streptophyta > Magnoliopsida > Malpighiales > Erythroxylaceae > Erythroxylum > Erythroxylum pedicellare. Next base: position 16,222,591 of record JAOQMP010000210.1, on the reverse strand, counting down.
TTTGGACTTTACACTAGGCAAAATTATGTTATGCCTTTTGTATTCTATTCTCCTAGTGTATTGTGTTGTTGAAAACATTGACAATGAAAATAAAACCCTAGCCGCCGTGGATGTAGCCAAAATTTTTGTGAACCATGTAAATCTGTGTGTTTGTTTATTTTCTGCACTGTTCTTTGATTATTGTGATTAATCGTTCATAACAATTAAGGATTAAGATAAATAAATATCATTCTCGAGGTATCCTTGAGTTATCAAAAAAAGCTATATTGAGAAACAACTTTAGTTTTAATAAGTTCCTAAAAATACATTGGATACCTGTGCTGACTCCATTTCATTCTTTTCTGGTGGGAGGCTAGTATAATTTCTCCATATGAACATCACGAATGAGAGGAGCATTCAATTTTGACAAATCATTGCCAGTGATGATGATAGGGACACGAGCATTCTCCTCCTTGCTGTACATGCCGAGAAGTTGCACACTTGTTAGGTTATCGGCTATGTTCATTAGGCTTGTGTTAACCATCTAATTATTGGCAATATATTGCGTCGTTCCGCCAAGTCTACCTGTGTAGCATCAAGATCATTGATGAAGAGACCACATATTTCCATTCCTGATAATGTCACCTGCCTCATGGTATCTTCGTCTGACGAGTTTTGCATTTACCTAGCCAATCATGATAGAGTTTATTAAGTATGAAAGAACCATTAATTAGGATAAATAGACAAGTTAAACAAAATCCATGAAAGTACCAGTGCTCTGTTCACGAATCCAACGGTGGAGATGGGGGCATTCATGACCTATCAACAATGATTAGTAAGGTAAAAAGTTGTAGAGAAGAGAGACACTTGTAAGCTAATTAATGCACAGTAATGTTCAAAGTAGGTTAGAGTGTTTTTCAAATTTTGATTTCTTTTTTGAACAATTATTAATTATGGAGAATAAAAATATTAAAATTGATCCAAATTAAAGATAATGAAGAAACTCAATAAAAGATCTAGTTAAATGTGTGTAAGTCGCAGTGAGAAAAATAAGTCCTTATTAGTATGAGTTAGTTGCTAGTTATTTATTGAGTATGTGATGGAGAGACTCTATAAGATTATTATTAATAGCTACTAAGGTCTCATGCTAGTAACTTAAGTAAGTTTGTAGATGTACAATTTCTCGAACTCATTAATAGGTCTACATGTTAGGTTCAAAAGTTTCAGCAGCTTGTTCATTTATCGAGGAGCTTGTTCTGTCCAACTGCTTGTCAAAGTTGATCAACAACTTGTTAATCCATCAATAAACATAAAAATATGTCATTTTTTGTATTATATTCTTTTATATAAGTTCATGGTTGATCTTGGTTCAATAACTAAGACTTTTATTTAAAACATAAATGAATTAATTAACTTTCATAGTAGTTTAGTATAAAAAGATCAAGCTCAAGCAACTTTGAGTAGCCTAAAGTAAAGAAAACAATTGTTTTCAACTATAATACACTTAGAAGTCCCTTCTAAAATACTTAGTGATTGCTTCTTCCATAGCATCCTTCTTTTAACTTAATTAGGGATCTCATCATATGGAGTCTCCATTTTAGAGCTAATTTCTTGCTGCAATTATGATTAAACTTATGAGCTTGAAATTGGTCTCTTAAATTGTTAACAATTCCATGAGTCAGCTTCCTCTCATATGTAGCTTCAGTCCAAAATATTCTCTGGTTCCTCTACATTTAGGTTCCATTAATAGTGAAGCTTTAGGCTAGCTTAAAAATGGTCCAGTTTGTACAAAAGTTTTATGTTTGCAACATCATTCTAATAGTTCCTGTCACTTCCAATGAAAACCATTTGTGTAGCAGACTTCAAACATCACGCCTAGAATTCCCTTGTGTTAGAGTGGTGCTTTAAAGACAATCACCTTTAGCACTTTTGTACAAACTTTATTTTTATTAATAAAGTAAAAGGAAATTTTCATTAATTTGATGTTCATTTATTTATGAATTGATGTCGTTCTTAAATTCAATTAATGAAGTCCATAATATAAAACATAGAATGAAGTAAATCATGATGAGATTATGATAATGAGATTCCTATAATGTGCAATTATATTAGTATCTAAATTATCCTTATTCATAGGATTAATGAGATAGGACATTGTTAATCTGGATAGACTAGCACATGTTACACTCATTTATTTGATCAAATAGTGGATCTTATAAACTGTAAGCATGAGATGTTTAGAGTTAATATGTGGATGCTTACTAAGAGTAGTAAGTACATCAGATAACTCGTTAGGAGATTATCATATGGATGTTCTATCAAATGTCAATAATTAATCTCATCATAGCAATGGTGAAAATATCTTTAGACTTGAGGTACTCAAGGATTTCTTGGATACTGATCTTATGCTTTGAAACCATTCCTTGTTGCTTCAAGAGGAGGTCACTTATAGGATGGTGATTAGGTATGGCTATTGATATTTGAAGATAATTAGGTAGCCAATAAAGGATTCACTACTCCTGATAGAAGTAGATGATACAACAACCTCTTGTTGTGGTCATTACTTGAGTGTCTATGTCCAGAGTAGTTATGTGTCATAAAGAGAGTCTTCAATGACACATAGAGTAATGAGATCTCCAGGGAAAGAACTAACATCACTTGGACTAGATGTGACAAAGTCAGTCTAGTAGGAGTTGACATATAGCCCATACTCTGAACCAAGTGGGGTATAGGATGGTGAAGGGTGGTTTGTAAGTCAGATAATTAACTATTAAAGAGTTCACGTGATAATTCAATTACGTTATGATAAATTGGCATCATGAAACCTTTATAATTTGCTTGGATTAAGAGTTAATTCAAGTGGAATGAAACCATTCATGATATGCTCAGATTAAGAGTTAATTCAAGTGCCCAAAATAACCGGGAACCTAAGGATCACATGCACAAAAGATAAAATGAAATACAAAATATACACGGCTATCATTTTAAGCAAGTCACGATCATGACCCACTTTATGACAGGTGGTATATAAGTGAGGTATTCACTTATATATACACAAAAATTAAGCTAAAAACATACAACATTGAGAGCAAAGTGTCCAAAAGAGATTTGGAGGTTGATAGGAGTGATCATGAGGTTTGTAATACAATTTTTTATAATTGTTGCATGAGTTTAATTGTATATAACTTGTTTATGATCTAACTCTCAATTAAGCATCTACTTGAATTCATCTTGTTTGGTGCTCTATCCACCCTTATATATTAGTTTCTCTTCATCTTTTCATGTTCTTCACTGGCTGTTGAAGGTGTTTGGTGTTTGCTACAACCCAAACAAGTAGAAGATTTAAGAAAGGGGGAGCATTTAGAAGGTGCATATGCTATAATTTCATGTTGTTACATGATGTTTATATATGCACATGGATTCTGGATTTTCTAGGAGTTTCATGGTATTAGAATTTTGATTCCAATGTTTCTGCTGCATAGCCATGCATGAGATACATAAACCCATGGCTCCCCATCACCTTGTGTGTTGACACCAAAAATAAAGATGTTGTATCTAACACGTAGTATCAAATAACTAAAGTTTGTGATACGTCTAACATGTTGTATTAAAGAGATTTTATGATTACATGAATTTGAACAAAGATTTTTTATTTTCATTATAAGGAAACTAAAGAAATTAATTTTTTGCTTGTATAAATTGTATATATGTTTCTTGAATTGGTTTTTGTACAAGTATTATAGGAAAACATGTGAAAAGTAGAGTTTCGGGTATTTTTGACAAAAATTCTCCAAAATCTAGTGAGAATCTTCAGAAACCATCGCAAAAAATTGTTGAATTATAAAGTAATGTGCATATGTCTTATATGTGCCATAAGGGATGTTACGTGTTTTGGGCATATCTGATGCATGAAAGACATGTTCCATGAAGGGCAACATGTGTCTTTAAACATCACGAGCTTAAATGACACCCGACTCATGCATCCGATAGTGCACGAGGATTGGCGAATATAGTGCACAAGCCATCTGCCTCTTAACAGATGATGTTATATGTTTTACATAATTCAGAAAAAGTGACCCGTCAAGTTATTTTGAATCATGTTTTTGGTCGTACAGATTTATAAAGTAATTTTTTAATTTTTTCTAAATTTATTACACTAGTAATTAATAAGGTTTAACACCAAAAATAAAGTTAACAAAGCCATAATTAAGTAAATTTTCACGTCGTTGACTTGATATACAAGAGATACATGTTGGTTAATTATCTTATATAGTTGATTTTATATTTTGCGTTGCTAATTATCACTTTATTGAGATATTTTACATAACTAATAGATGAAAAGTGCATAAGGATTTTACATTAATTAATAGTAAGTTGTCATATGTTTATATGCTTATATAGGTAAATGTTAAGTATATATGTGTGTCCTTTGTGTTTACATAGCACTTTAAATGCTAATGGGAATGTAGTTAATACATTAGCCTTTCAAATTAGTATTTGGGTTGTTTTGCTTGCATAATAGAGGATGTCTATAGTTTTGCTTTTGGCTATTCTGCCTATATGTGCTGATCTTATATAAGACTTTAAAATTTGCATAAAGGCAATTAGTTGGGGAAGTCATTGATTAAGTTATCTATACACCCATAGGTGGTAGAATCACATGAGTTAGTGGTGTATACTTTGATCGCTTTTATGTGATAGTATTATCTATGTGTATCATGCATTGAACCCATAAGTTTTTTATGATATATGTGATAAGATGCTTATTACAAATATTGTTTTGTAACTTTGATTGTCATTATTATCCTATATTTTTGTTAATGATTTATATTATCAATTGTATAGTCATCTTTTTTTCAATAACATTATTAAAACCCTTACTTGTTTCAACTTCAAGAAATGAAAGAAGGATTTAGAGTTCACATTAGAGATGATAGATATTAACATAACTATGATTATAGATAGACTGTGATTCCCACATCTATTAGTATTGAAGTTGAGAAACTGCCTTATGCAGTATATGAAAGGTCAATTAGAATGTATAACTTAATTGTAAAGAGAATGATTATAGATCATCTACTAAATGGACTTTTAGAGACTAACAAAATCAAAGACTTATTTAACAATGTGACTTAACGGTAAAGGGTATCTTCAAAAATTGAAATAGGCAACATCCTAAAGGAGCTATAATTTATAAGATATACTGGAGCAGGAATAGTAAGGGAATACGTCATTAATATGGTCCTCTCCGGTAAGATGAAGGCTTTAAATATTTTTATTTCCAAGGTTTGTATAGTTTACCAGGCTCTAAATACTTTTCCTTAAATGTTTTGGTATTCTAATTGCTAAATATAATTCTCAAGATAAGGATTGGGATATAAATTCACTGATTGCTTGTTATGTTACTAAGAAGGAAAAGCTGAAAAACACCAGTTAAATAGCTTTGATAGTAATTAAAAGGCAAGTAAAGGTCAAACCTAATAAATTCAAAGGTAAGCCTTGTAAAGTCCCTCCGTATAAAGATATTAGACATATTAGTACTATTAAGGGTCATATGAATGTTATGAGAAGTATGAGTATGAGATGCTTATTTTGTAACAAAAAAGGTAAATAAAAAGTAAGAATGCCCAAAATATAAAATCTAGAAGGATATGTAAAAATATCAAGTAACTCTCTGGTTTGTATGATTTATGAATCTAATATTGTTATAGCCACAATAGGATGGTGGGTAGATATTGGACCTTTTAACCATATTATCTCAATAATACATGGATTTATACTAAAGAGAAAACCAAGTAAGGAGGAGTCAAAATTGATGGTGATGAATAATGAAGAAGTAGATGTTGTCTTAGTGGGAGATGTTTATTTAAACTTAGATATAGGATTCAAACTTGTGTTATATAACACTTTTTATATACCATTGTCATGGCATAATCTAATTTCTGTTTTAATTTTGGATAAAAATATTTTTAGTTCTGTAATTAGAAATTTTATTTTACATTTATCTTTTAATATAAAACACATTAGTATAAACCCCTTATCATATGATTTATATAGAATGTGTCTAACTCAAGATGAGATATATGTCTTTTCATATATTGTTGTCAATGTTACTAGTAAACAAACCCTAATAAAAGAAAAACCAGAGATGTTGTGGCATAAGAAATTGGGCCAATTTTTTTAGAAGGAGTTGAGAGGTTGGTAAGCGAATAACATTATTTCTCTATGGACTTCAATGATTTAGAAACATGTATTGATAATATAAGAAAGTTGGCCAAAATTATAAAATTATCAACTCATACTTTTGGCCTTTAAAAAATCATACATATTGACATTTTTAGCCCCTATACCTTTACTATTCGCAATTCAAGATATTTTCTGAAATTCATCCATGACTATTCCCATTGTGGTTATTTGTTCCTGCTTAAAGAAAGGTTTGGAATTCTTAATAATTCAAGATCTTTAATAATGAGGTTGAAAACTAACTGGGAAATTTTGATCAAAATTGGTAAATCTAATAGTGAAGGAGAGTATTATGGTAGACATGAGGTTTCAAGATAAGAAAAGGGTTCATTTTCCAAATAGAATAGTTACTCATTTTATTATGCTAGGTAGTCTTGAGAAAAAAGGTGTGACTGAAAAGAAAAATCACACCTTAAAGGATATGACAAGATGAATGCAAAGCAAGAATATTATAGCCTATAGGACAACCTTTAGGGGAAAGTTATAATTAATGCTATCTATATACCTAATAGGATATTGAGCAAATCAATATCAAAGACACTTTTTAAGATCTGGAAAGGATGTAATCCCATTCTCTCTTACTTTTATGATTAAGGTTGCCCTACCGAGGTACATTTATGTAATCATTATGAGGATTACTTACATTCTCATTCCATTTGATATTTTATAGGAAATCTTAGCCACTACAAGGGATATATATTTTATTATAAAGAAGGAGATATCTATAATAGTAGAATCGCAAACATCCAAATCTATGAAACATAATGTCTATAATAAGGATGTTCCCTCTCATCTCTTAGACAATATAATAGTTGATATAACTGTCATATCCTATCTATTACTCACTCATCTAAAACTAGTGCATCCAATTGGTATAGGAGTAGGATTTAAGTTTGAGTACCATATTGGTTCATGGACTAAAACCCATACAAGTATATACTGAGATTTTTTAGGTACATGATTATAGTCAACTAGTTTGGTTAAGGAGATCTGCTTAAATGAGGAGACCAATAATATCATCTAATTATATAACCTATTTAGGTTAAGAAGACCATAATATTAGATATATACCAGATCTAGTTACTTTTACAGAATCTATTTTTGGACCTTATACAGATTTGTTGTGTAATGCTATGAGGGACAAAATATAATCCATGAAGCATAATTAGTTGAGGGATTTTGTAAATTTACCTTAAGAATAAAAATTTGTTAGCTAAAAATGTTTAAAAGACTAAAAAGGACTCTCATGATAAGTTTGAGTGGTTTAAAAGCTAATTTGATGCTAAAGGATGCACTCAGAGAGAAGGTATTGAGTTTGTTATGACCTCTTCTCTTGTATCCTTTAAAGATGCATTTAAAATGAAAATAATTAGCTTATTTTCGTATGAAACTACATTAGATGGATGTTAAAATAGCTTTCCTAAATAAAGATCTTGTGAGGAGGTCTATATGGAGTAACCTAAAGTTTTTTATGATTAGGATAAGACTCATGTGTCTATAAATTGAAAAAAACTATATATGTTCTAAAACAATCTTCTAGATACTGGTACCTAAATTTTGATGAGATCGTTACCTTATTTAGCTTCATCAAAAATATGGTTAAAAGATTCTTGCATTATAAGGTAAGGGAAAACAAGGTTATTTTTCTACTTTTATGCGTAAATGATATCTTGCTTACATCGATTGACTTAACCATGTTGTATAAGGTGAAGCCAATAATTTTGATATGAATGACCTTAGTAAGGCATCTTTTGTCTTAGGTACTCAAGTTCACCAAGACATATCTTAAAACTTGTTGGGTCTCTCATAAAGTTCATACATTAAGTATATATTGCAATGGTTTAATATACATTCAGTTAAACATGTTTTAAGATATTTTAAGTGAACTAATTATTACATGTTAACATACAAAAAAGTCAAGAAGTTAAACCTTTTTTATTATATAGATTCAAACTTTTCTATCTGTCTAAATGATAGAAATTATAGATTAAGTTATATTTTCATGTTAACAAATAGTTATATTTCATGGAAGAATGTGAAACGGATATTGGTGACTTCCTCAAATATGCTTATAGACTTTGTGACATGCCATAAGGCTACTTCATAGGCATTTTATCTTAAAATCTTGATTTCTGAGTTGTATGTAGTTAATTCAATTACCAAGCCCATTTGGTTATGCTGTGATAATATTTCTATTGTATTATTTAGTAACATCAATAAGAATATCATAGAGTTTAAATATTTAGATGTGAAGTAATTAATCATAAAGGAATTGGTGCAAAAAAGTGTCGTTGTAGTGGACCATATTGAGACTAAGCATATGTTGGCTCACTCCTTAACTAAAGAACTTCGCATGTATATAGTATGGATTTATTGAGGTACTTGGACATTGTTAGTCAGAGATTATTGTACTTTGCTCTTATTATAATTGAATATTTTAATGTATTAGGATAGTACTTTTTCATATATATAAATTAATGATCTTCAAGTTGTCCTTAGCCATTTATTTTATTGTTCATTGTTATAATACAAGTGAAACTCTTAAGAATTGTGTTAATCTTAAGCATTTTAATGGTCATTGGGCACATATATATATAGATTAAGCTTTATAATATGTCTCAAAGACATGTTCAGATGTTTTGAGAAATTCATAGATTTATGAGATATAAGGGATATAAATTTTTAATCTCATATAGGTTTTCTTTAATGTAGTTTAGTATCCAGTAAGAGAGAACAAATTTCTTTACTACAATTTAACATTAAGTTTAGAGAAATTGAGACCTATAAATGAAACAATAATACATTTCAGATCATATATGTACCATTATAGTTTTCATACTCTGTTTTCTCATTTATAAGTTACCAAATATGTATGATTGTATTGAATCTGTGTAACATATAACACATACATTTGATAGTTTTTGGTATCAAAAGCCTTCTAGGACCAAATACTGAATTTCTATTATCTTTGGGTCAAATGTTTTAAGTTGATCAATCATTACAATGATTTCGTAGCCATTTAAAATATTTTTACTTTAATTACAATTTTTATAATCAATATCTGTCTGAGAGGGAGAATGTTACTATTTTAAAATCCTTTTTGGACAATTATTAATTATAAATTTTATTAAAATTAAGACTAACAAATAAAATTTGATCAATATTAAAGATAATAAAGAAAGTCAACAAAGAAGTTGGTTAAACAAGCTGAGTCTAGTGAGAAAAATGATTCCTTATAAGTGTGGATGTGTTCTTTATTTGATTTGTGATGGGGAGACCAAATAAGGTCACTATAAGTATATGCTAACATTTTCTATTGCCTACTTAAGTAATTTCATACATGTGCTGATTCTCCAACCCATGAAGAAGTATACATGTTAAAAATATACAGAAAGATATTAATAACATAAAGATATAAGACTTTCATAAAGGTTATTCAAAATTTTTAAGAATTTGTTTGTTTGCTAAAGAGGTTATTCAAATTATCCCAATAACTTATTCAAATTGATTAACAACTTTTTCATCGACAAATAGACGATAAAATAGATAACTTTTTGCATTATCTTCATTTTTCTTAATTTACGATTGATATTAGATTGATAACTAAGTTTTGGGTTATATCTAATAGGGGCTGAAGGGGAATTAAATTATACACTATATTTTGAGTGAATAGGAATTGACATCTCTTGTGATTGATTTACAAATTCTTAATGACAACAAAATCAAGATTGAATGGCTATAATGTGACACAAAACCATGAGCTTTGCTTCTCAACTCCTTATTGGTTGTTTGAAGTTAGCAATTTAGATGTTCTTCTTACCATTTAAAATTTTGGTAACTTTATCACTGCAAAACACACTATTTAAACCCTTTTTTAAGGGTACTAGAAATTGTGTTAAAAATTATATGAATAAGAAAAAAGAAACTAAATGTGAAGCTATTATACTTGTTACATCATGGTTATCATCAAATCAAAATATTTTTAGAGAATAGTTTATTGATTTATTTTTACCCAAAAAGGGGGATGGGTGATCCCCTCAAGATTATGAATAATTTGATTACCTTTTCGAAATTTAATTAGCTATAAATAAGAATGAAAATCTGACAGTGCTGGTTTCTTACACTCATGATGGACTAAAATGAATCTCAACAATGGGATTAGGAACCATCAAACTATATAATAGGTTTTCAATTTAGGATATATGTCATAAGTTACAAAGGAAAAAGTTAGGTGGCAATTATTTAGTGATCATTAATAACTATTCTTATTATAATTAATAAACATATTATTTTTATAAAATAAAAGATTCTTTATTTAATAAGAATGATCACTAATAACTACGAAATTAATGGTCATCTAATTAGTCCATTTGTAAATGGAATCACTGATTAGTTTAATATGAGTTATGATAATCTATTTTTATATAATATTTTAAAAAATTCATAAAAAATATAATTACCTCTATTAAAGTTACATCTTAATGTAATTATCTAGCCATATTAAGGTAATTGTTTCAAAATAAGATTAACTATTAATAATGTACTTATTTAATTGTTTTAATGTGGTTAATTGAAAATGAGCATGTCAATATTGAGTTACTACACGACATAACTATAGCTAATACCAATAAATAAATTAATCCCATAATAATAGCGATTGCCAATAATTACCACTATTCTGTTATCTATTCTATGAATTGATTGTGATTTTTAATTAAAAGAACTAGAGGAAGTAAAATAAACAAGCAATAAGGTTGAATAAGAGAATTGAGGAAGCATTAATAAAATTATTGATATCAAGAAATTAGTATCTAGGTTTTAAATCCCCCCAAACCCTTAACATATTGATCTTTCATTGTGCAATTGTTTTATTGATTCATTAGAACGTAGAGTCTCCTGTAGTATGCAAATAGCTGACCTTGAGTCTATTAACAACTAATCATAAGATTTTTTAACCAAATTACTCAGGTTAAAGTTTATATAATTGCATTACTGATTTACAAATCCCTTTATTGGATTTGACCATAATCCGGAAGATTTATGTCACCTTATCTCCAGGGTTGCAATCAACTCCTTCTAATTACGATATATCTATTCATAAACAAGATTTCTCAATCTCTATGTATAAAATCAACTTACGATAATATTTTAGATCTATTTGAACATACATAAAACATATAATCATATCACAATATATCAATCAACCAATTGCATTAATGAAAGAATCAAATCATATTAAAGTATCAGCATAGTGTTCGTCTAACCTAGATACTAACAAGATGTTTAGTTACACACAATCAAAGATGAAATCAAATATAAATAGAACGAAAAATGAATTGAAAATAATAGGTTTGTAATTCTTAATCTCCCTGATTGTCTTCAATTAAGTATTCTTGTGATGTAGAGGTTTGATCTTGTATTCCATTGGATCTTTTGACAAATTCTTCATATTTGTCCCTCCTCTAGATCAAAATCACAACTTGAGCTGCCTCTGAGAGTTTTAGAATGCCTCTGTACATATTCTCCTTCAATTTGCCTCTGAAAATGTCTTTTATATTAAATTTTAGGCTTTTGGTGAATGCACGACTGATGCACTATTGTGCATCAAATCATTTATAACTAAAATCTTTAAAAATCATGAATTTACATAACCTAGGAGACATGTACAGGCTGATGTACAATTGTGCATTCCTTCTTTATTTTATGCCCTATTTTCTTACGAATTCTTCTCCTTTAAGTTCATAAAGGCAATTATACCCTCTAAACACACTTGGAATGAATTAAGTACCAAATATACAATAAAAGTATAAAATAACAAGAAAAATGCATCAAATATGAGGTATAAATATGATCACTTATGCATCTATCAAATATCCCCGCATTTAAGCTTTTGCTTGTTCTTAAGCAAATCATAATCAAAATTATTAATCTTTCAAATCAATCCCTCATAAATTTCGAATTTTCCATTCATACTATACATCATCATATCCTATTGAATCAAATTAACATACTAGTAGAATCAAATTACCATAAAACTATATCATAATCTCATTGAAGTCAAAAGCATTAATCTTTGCCCCCTTATTAAGCTATCACTCAATTCATTCAAGTGTTTAAGGTGAAAAATATGAAGACTCTCAATTAATGTATAGTAGAGTTCTTACCATAGACTTACAATAAAATTACATCTCCACCACTAATGTATAAAGTAGAAATAAAAATCCAAAGGTCTTTATATAGGTTGTGATGGGTATTAGGTAAGATATGATTGGGATAATAAAAAGGGGTTAAATTGAAGGAAATTTACTACATAGTATATTTTAAAACTTATTTACAAATACACACAGGTACTCGCAACTCTATTGGTACCTTAAACTTATTCACATTTTTCAAAATAATTAAACCAAACATTAAATACCACAATTCGAGAAATTTTGGACTTTCTAAGAATTTCAAGTCTTAACAAGTAAAAAATGTAAATAACCTTCAAGGATTAAAACAATAAAAAGATCTTAAAAGAAAAATAGGATGAAGTTTAATGTATGGGTTTTATCAATAAAAAAAAGGATAAGGCTCAACTTAGTTATTCCTAATGTATAGTTAAGGGTGTATAATTTTCAAAAAAATTGGCTTAAGCAACTTATTGAATCTAAGTGTCTTCATCATGTCCATGCTTCTAATTGAAAAAAATATGGTCTCAGTATGCATAATAAAAGCAAGTTCTAGAATCATTCTACTACATATGATGTCACACATATGAAAGAATAACAAAAGCTTAAAATTTTTTGAAAATTTTGCTCTTAGGCTAAAAAACTTATGAAAAAAATGGGTATTATGTGTGTAAATAATAATTATTATCATTTAACTTGAATATTTCAATGATTATTAAATATATGATTTACAAAGTAATTTTATTCTAACTTTGATCCTTTTTCATATCAATTAAATCTATATTCAACAATTAAACACAGTATTCATGGATAGATTTCAATCAACTCAGGATATTAATTTATAATCTTGAAGAAATTATTAAAGATCCATTAAACCTTTCCCCACCCTCAAAGTTGTACATTGTCCTTAATGCACACAATATATATAATAAGGGAGAACAATAGAGGTACTTTCCTAAATATGGTGATTTTGTGATGTCAGATCCATCCAATAGTATACTACATCCTTACAAAATATAAAAAAGGGTAAAAAGAAACAAAATAAATAAAATAAAATAAATGAAAACAAAAATAAGAACATTATTAATTGTAATATTAGAGATGAAAAAATAATTAATGAAAAGAAAATTTAAAATATACATAATTACTTAAGAACAAGAAACACTATAAAATTAAGCATCTCTTTTATCTTATGATCTTGGTTGACCCAACGAAGATGGGTACACTTGGAAGTTAATGCTCAGATGGCTTTCTATTGATACCATCAACTCTCCCATCTATACTATTGTGGATCACATCTTTCTTATAGCCTCTACAAGCTCCGGCTACTGTCTCTCCAACTAATCTATCCTCAGCTGTTTTGGATGAAGCTCCTGTAGTTTTATCCCCTTGCTTGGGATAGCAGTGATTGTTGTTGTGATTATGGCTCTACTCTAGACTACACTGCTCTTTCTCTTCTTTCTAGTGTTGGCTTATCAGATTCTTTAATAAGTTGATAAATGTCACTGATAAGACCTTAATGTTGGTGTACCATATGCCTATGTTGCATTATTGTTAGATCGAGCACTACCATGATTGTCATCTCCTACATTGGTGGTAGCTGATCAAACATACCTATTCTTTTTTCTAGTTAAGTCACATATGGTCCAACACATATTATGCTGACCATTTTGCCCTTAACCTGATGTCGGATGAATTGTAAAAGTGCATGTCCTACGTGGATAGGCATCTACTCACTTATGCTTCAGAGAAAATACACGCCTGTGTTCCCGATGACTCCCTAGTTGTCTCCTAGCTTGTTCAAAATGTGAGTTCGAATACCATAGATGTATTTGAGTGCTAGACTACATAATGTTGAAGCCTTTGACATGTATGGATTATAGTCATCTTCAAAGCTGTTCCTACTCTAAAAGTGTTGTGGAGACAACTTGTATGAAGTATCCATTTGTAATGCTTGGTACTTTGGTGTCTCAATGTACTCCTAATCGTACAAACCCGTGGTGATGGAGAACTGTGAATATCTCATCTGTTGCTTCTCCCCCATCATCTAGAACTAGACTGTATTAGGCAATCCCTATCATAACATCCCTTCTTTATGAAGAATGTGGAGAGGACCTCTAAAGTGAGCTCTCTATAAGAAGGTTCCACGATTTCAAAAAATCGAGACCATACTCTTACATCTGTTAACTCTCTCACCTGTTTGGCTAAACCAACCTACTTTAAAGCCTCCTAATCGATATACTGATTAACTCTAAACTTCTTATCCTTTAGTATTTGATACTATTCTTCCTGAGCCCAAGCATTGAATAGCAACATTCATGGTCTCTCCAGGAGCTAGAATTTTCTAAAAGACTCTCCTTGATTCCTCTTTGTTGGAGTCTCTTTATCATGACATGTCATTTTTTTGTAACTTTTAAATAAGTGTGAGAAAATTGGTGTATAATCAATAAGTTATGGTTTCATCAAACTTAATTTAGATCATGCTCATTACTTATTAATTATGAAAACAAACTAACTATGAAAATTTTAACAATTGAATAATAAAATAAAACAAAAAATAAGTAAATAAGTTTAATTAGGAAATCACATAAACATAAAATTGACACAATTAAATCCATGTAATTAAATACAAACCTAATCTTAATTAATGTCAGGATTAACTAATTAAGCTAATTAAACACAACAATATCAAAATTAAACACATAATGAGACAAAATCACAAGTTTATGCAAATTAAGTCGAATTAAACCAAAATTGCAAGTAATCAATCAAATTAAAAGCTAAAAATTAGTTGGACAAAGATTAAATTCAACTACTACACAATAATCAGGCCTCAAATGAGGCAAATTCTCCAAGAATCCCAAATCATGGATTATGCAATTTTTATTAAAAAATCTACAATTAATGTATAAAACCCAATGAATCATGCATAGACAAATTAAACCAAGAAGGAAACTTACTTAGGTTTCATTAATGTGTTTGAGAAATGCAAAATTTTGCTTAGGGAAGTTGGAGGAGATGGTAGGAGAGAGTAGAAGAAAAGAAAGATTGAAACATTTGGAGGATTTAGGGCTTTTTACCCTATATTGGGATAGTGCATGATTTAATGCACGATCGTGCATTAAATTGTGCACTTCACTAAATCATAATATTTTGCAGCCTTTGCATCAAAACATGCAGAACAACGGAATGTGTTCAGAGAGTGTTCAACTTTAAAATTTAACCCTTAAATATAAATATCTTTGCACGTTAGTATTATAACACATAACAAACTATCCCCATTTTTCTCAAGATGCTTAATTTTCCTATTCTAAAATACTCCAAAAAACATAATTTAAAACAAAAGTTAAAACAAAGTAATGCCAAACTAATAGGTTACCTTTTATGCAACTAATTCAACTTACTTTTCCACTTAAGGTGGCTTGAATGAAGTGCGTGATTATAGCCTTGCTATAGGTTTCGTAACTTGTAGGTGAGCTAGCTTTTTACAATTTCCACACATTTATCTTTTCGTTTATTCCTTTGAAATTGTAACTTCTCCGTTTGATCTTTGTATTGGAAGTCCTGTAAAATATCTTTTTAAGACTCATCAAACTTTATAGCATCTAGAAATTCAAGCAAATTATTACTATCATTGGATATCCTAAATGTAACCTTTTCATCCTCTACTTTTAACCTTAACATGTTGGCCCCAAAATTTTTTCTTGATGAATAAGCATGATTTAAAATAAAATTTGAGGTCTTAATAGATTAATTATTTTGGAGTTATATAATTATGTCAAAGTTAATAGGATTTATTGCATGGGTTAATGGAATTAAAGTGTTTAGGGTTATAAGAATGTTCAAGGGTATTTTTGGCAAGATACTTAAGTATAAAAGACATAAGGCATGGAAGGAAGGGCAAAATGGGCTTTTTGGACTCATTAAGGATAGAAATGGAAAAAAGAAATGTAGTCTTGCATTTAAGAGCAAGAAAAAAGTGAATTGGGAGAGAAGAAGAGAAAATAAGAAAGAAAGAGAAGAGAATTTCAATGGTTTGAGAGAAAAGAGGAGAGTTGAGTTAGGGTTTCATCATTTCTTAGTCTTGAGAGAGATTTTGAAGTGGTTCAAGAAGAGAAAAAGGTAGAGGAAGAGAAGAGCTTCCATTTGAGCCAAAGATCTCTTCATTTAGTGAAGAACTAAGGTAAGATCACCTAACTCTTTTGGGATTTTTGGAAGGATTTTAGTTCATAGAGTTTAGAAAATCCATGGTTTAAGTATTCTAGCACCAATTTTAGTGATTGTGTTTTGTGGGATTTTCAATTGAAAACCCTATTGAGTGATATTTTTGTTATTGTATAAAGGGGATCAAAGAGGCCAGAGGAACAAGAGAAGAGGCATTTTGAGCAAGTCTTTAAGCAAGAAAATCAAGGTGGGTTACACGTTTATAATAGAGTTATGAGCCATTAATGTTTTTACAAATCAAGAAAGTAAAATGGTTTCAATTACTTCATAAATATTGCTTTTAATGTTTTGAGTGATATGAGAAATTGCTACACGTTGGTGCATGAACTTTGATTATAAAATGGAAAATGGTTTTGAAATATTTATGTTATGCCTTGAAACATGACATGGCATTTTGTATGAATGAAAAGATGTGAAAGCATGAAAGTATGAACATATGAGCAAATGATTTGAGCATGAATGTGTGCTTTTGTTTTGGCAAGAGAGGAACCCGTTTCGTTAGTCATGTGCACATTGACCCATAGACTTCTCCCAGCTACCCACTTAAGGCCACGAGATCCTAAGAAATTGGACTCATTTTGTTCACGATGCAAACTTTAATTTCTCCGTTTCATTCCACAGAACTCTTGAGCCATTTGTTTGTACATTGCATATTCGATTTGTCAAGTATGCTATATAATTTGAGTGTTCTGCATTGTGGTTGAATGCATATGCTATGCTATGTGATGATATGTTTAACTATGGGTTTTACGCAAGAATCGTGAAATTGACTAAGAATTTGAGAACAAAGCGTTTTATAAATTCACTCTAACTTTTATAAGATAAGAAACATTTTAGCGATTTTGCTTATTCTTTGTTATAAACTTGTTACTCACGATCTTTCAAGCTCATCCCTTGATTATTCCATCTTCAGGTGAGTGCTAAGAGACCAAGTGATTAAGAGCCTAAGCGCATTTCTCCAAATTTGCTTATTCTGTATTTTAAGTTGATTTTGGGAAAGCAACAAGTTTGTTTGTTCAAGGACCTTTTGTAATTTGAGATTTTGAGACGATGATGTAATGTGGCTTGGAATGTCATTAAATATTTGTAAAACTAAATTTTTTTGATGTTAATGAAATATGAATGGTACATGGATGATGTCAGTTAAAATTAGATATACGTGAAGAAGTTATCATCTTGAGTTGATGATTTTGGAGCATAAATTGTTGATATATATATATATGTACGCATAAGTGAGATGTTATAGGAAGAAAGATGGGAATTATGACTGATTAGATGTAGTTGAAGGTGATGAGACAAATAAGTTGAGATTTGAGAGTTTAATGAAGCCAATTTGGTAGCTGAATGGTTAATCTCAGGACATTCCAAGTTTGCGAAATGCAAAATTTCAAGTCTTCCATAAGGAAAAATTCGTGTTCTGAGTTCAAGTGAAAATCTGGATTAATCTAGGTTGAATCAGAAAAAGTTTCTTCTAAAAAGTTGTAGTTTAGCTTTCTAGCTTTCCAACGGTATTAGTATGGAATTTTTGGATATCAGAGTTAAGTCAAAATTTATGGTCCTTATAAGTGGAGATGATCAAGAGTATAGGACGTATCATCTGGTGATAACGTGTCGTCTGGTGAGGACATATCGTCTAGTGAGGACGTATCATTTAGTGAAGACGTATCGTTTGGTGATGACGTGTCATCTAGTGAGGACACTTCGTCTGGTGAGGACGCTTCATCTAGTGAGGACGTATCATCTAGCGAGGAGACTTCGTATAGTAAGGACGTATTTTTTGCTGAGGACGTATCATCTGCTGAGGACACTTCGTCTGGTGATGACGTCATATCGTCTGGTGCACTATTCATCTGATCCTATCGTCTGCTCACATTTTTGACCTTATAGATATCGAATTTGTCTTTTAAGTCTGCGTAAAAGTTGTAGATCTTGAAATTCTCTTTCAAACCGTCTAAAGAACACCTCAATCTGAGTTCTCTAGAGAAAGTTATGACCATTTTTCCAATTCATCTAACCCTTCATTTAGGTTCATCTGGTCCCATTTTCGACCCTATAGATGATCGAATTTATCTTCTAATTCTTCATGAAAGTTGTATAACTTGAATTCCCCTTTTGAACCATCTAAATAAATACTTAATCCGATATCTATATGGAAATTTGTTCTAATTGCAAGATATCTTCTATGTACTATTCATAACCTTCTTCTAGTCACTGTTCATCTTGTATCGTCTGGTCCTATTCTGACCCTTTATATGACAAAATCTCACTTCCAAGACTTAATTAAAGTTGTAGGTATTGAATTCCTCTTTTGAACCCTTTAAGAATGACCTTGATCTAATATATATAGAGCAAGTTATGCCATTTGACCCGAACAGGTTCTATATGATAGAGGACGGAACCTTGTTTGATTCCTTTAACCCAATCTTTTTTATCTGACCTCCAATTGAGATTAATCTTATGTCTAAACAAACTAGAGACATAGAGATACAAATGATTTGAAGGAATAAAATTTTAACCTAGTCCCTAAGGCTTACAATTTCTGGATGGAAATTGTTATTCGACCAATCTTTGTTATCCGACCTCTAAACGAAGTGATCCTTAAGACAATAGATTCCTCACACATTATGCTATCTCTCTACAAAACAAAACAAAAATTGTCAGCATTCTGAATTGATTGGAAAGAGGTTTTGATTCAAGGAAAGTGAAGGAATTTGTTGGAATAATTTGAACTAGTGTTATTGTACTGAACATGCTTTGGTATTTTGAATATATCTGGATCCATAGGTTTCCAACTAAGATGATTCTCAATGTGGAGTAAACTAGTGACGTAGGTTTACAAATCATATAAAGAGGTAGAATTCTAATTCAGCCTCTAATATGTTCAATATCAGGAAAGAAGTTGAGCATAGAATATTTTCTTCAGTATGAGAATGATTCAAAAAATAGGGCCCGACGCTTACAGTATCAAAGAATGAAGATGAAACGAGGATGACTAATAAGGGTTCATTAGAATAACCATACATAGCAATAAGCACAAGCACAAGTCTCACGACTCTAATGTTGGGCTCCGGAAGTGGGGTCCAACAATTATGGTATCAGAGCAAGAGTTGGGTTTCGAAATCAGTGCCTAACAGTTATGGTATCAGAGCCCAGAATTAGGATCTTATATGGGCATTTTTGGAAATATGTATCAAGTTATATGTATTTTGACATATTTTAGCATGCAACAGCAACTGATCCTTAGTTAAGACACATATGTATGAGTTACACACATGAGTAATTGTTAAGAGTTTGACCTGATAGAAATAGTAAGAAGAGAATGA
>JAOQMP010000210.1:16177260-16202552 GCA_027563575.1 Erythroxylum pedicellare | reverse complement strand
CATCCATGTCTAATATATTCTGTACATTTAAACGCAGAAGCGTACCGCATATGCCAACGATTAATTATTTAATGTGTAGCCAAAAAAAATAAAAACCCCAAAAAACCTAAGAACCTACATTTGCTACAATAACTAAACCATTCTAGATAAACATAACAAACTTTCCCTTACTAAGAGGTCCCTCAGAAAGACAACAACAATGATTGGAGGAGGAAGAAACCACACAAAGCTCAATAGTGGGGGAATCTAGAAATTTAGGTAGACTTAGATTTATGGTGTCAGATATGGAAAAACCAATCTAAGCCCTGATTGAGCTACTACAATAAGAAGCAAAGAAGTAGATTACATCGCTTGTGGAGTTTTTTCTAGAGAAAAGGTCAGCACTTTCAGTCGTAAGCAAGTAGGCAAATGTTGCATGGAGGAAAAAGAGGCTGGTGAGCATAATGGTAAATAAAGATGAACTCTTTGTATTCAAGTTCAATACAAAATTAAATGCACAAAATGTGTTGGAAGTAAAGCCATACCATATGATGGGTTATCCTATTGTCATCAAGAAGTGGCAACCTAGTGTTACATTGGATAGAAGCAAGCTTAAATAAATCATATTGTAGGTTAACATGCTAAAGGTATGAGCTATATTATAAGCAAGATTGGTAAACCTTTAAGATTATATTAAATTAATGGTTTAATGAATAAAATTAGATTTGCCAGAGTTTGTATAGATGTAGACATTTCAAAGAAGCTACTGGATACTCTTAGGATCATAAAGCTAAATGAGAAGGAGAAATTCAAGAAGATTCCTTAAGAGTAACATTTATGTGGATACAAAAGATAGAAGAACAGAACCAAATATGGAAAAGAAAATAGATTCAAGAGGGAAAGTAGATTACTCAGGGCATTCTACCTCATGAGAAGGGGAACCTAGCAGAAGAAGAGTCACCTATTGAAGAACAGAATACCTAGTCATTAAATTAAAAGGAGAACCATGTAATAGGGAAAGGGAAACATGTAAATGAGGATATAGGAGTAGGATAAGGAAAAGAGATGATAGGCACTCCAGTGAGGGAAAGAGGGGAAGTTTCAGACACTAAACAAAACACTGAATCAATGTCCCCAAGTATGAATAGAAAATTTAGAGGGAAAATATCAAGAAAAAAGAAAAAATGATTAAGTTATCATCTTGGAATGTTAGAGTGCTTAATAGCCTAAATAAACAACTTGCAATTAAGGAATTAATTAATAATAGCAAGTTAGATTTTTTTGGTTTGTTGGAAACCAAAATAAAGAGGGAGCAAATGGAGAAGAATTTATGGTTCCTAGACAAGGGATGGAAGGTAATAACTAACCATGATCATCATGTCAATGGTAGAGTGATCATAGGATTCAATCCTCAAAAAATGGAAGATTAAAGGAATCGGTAAAGTGACAGTAGTAATAGTTTTGTATGCAGCAAAGTATAATCTCTAATGGCAATATACATGGAATAAGCTACAAAAGGCCAGTATTAGTATTAAATCCACATGGATAGTGATTAGAGACTATAACTACACTCTTAAATCAAATAAATAACGGAGAGGAAGAAGCTGGAAATAACCAGATTATAGAGAACTATAAGTAATGGTGGAGAGGACAGGGATGGCTAACCTAAAATGGCATGGAAAGTCTTACACCTAATGAATGGTTCTTTTTAAAGAAAACTAGACAAATGTATGGTGAATGATATATGGTTAGAGTAATTTCCATTAAGCAGTGCCATGTTTGAGGAACCAAATGTCTCAAACCATATTCTTATATTAGTGGAACTATCACCTAGTAAGTGGAAGAGGAATGCATCATTTAAAATCTTCAATCACTTGATGGAAATATAGAATTCAAAAATCAACTCAAGGAGAGGATGAAGTTGGAGGTGTCATGTCCCAAGGGGTATCAACTCAGTATGAAGCTGAAATCCTTGAAGTACAAACTAAAAATATACAGTGGAGAAATTGTAAGGCCAAATTTAAAAGGAAAAGTTGAAGTATTTGAGGAATTAAAGAAATGCCATAAGAGATCGTTAAAAAGAACAGAAGTCCTACAATTAAGGAAAGAAGAATCTAATTTGGTAGATAAGTATTATCAAGTCTTGATAAGTTCCAACACACTAGTAAGATAAAAGTTTAAATTGACATGGTTAAAGGAGGATGAGAGATGTATGAAGTACTTCATGAATCTATTTCAGTAAGGGGAAATAAGAACTCTATCAAAATGTCGGAAGATGATACAGGTCTGATTCATTAAAATTGAGAGAGAGAAAAACGATAAATTTTGATTATTTCACTAAGTAATATAAATTTGAAACTTCTATAAAGGCTATAGTAGAAGAGGTGTTAACAGGATTTAAACAAGAAGATAAGGTAGAGTTGATAAGGGAAGTAATAAGAGAAGAGATTAAGGATGTTTTATTCGTAATAAATCTTGAGAAAGCCATAAGACCAGATGGATACAATAGGAGGACTTTTCAGAAAAACTACTACATTGTGGGAGAAAAAGTACTAGAAGTAGTGCAAGAAACTATCCTTAAATAATGGAATAAAACTTTCATTTTCCTCATTCCTAAACAAAGTAATGTTAAAAGGCTACAAAAATTTAGGCCCATTGCTAGCTAAAATTTCCTATACAAAACTATTATAAAGATACTAAAAAATAGGCTAAGAGAATGCTTGGAGAGGATAATTGGTCGTGGACAAAAAAAGTTCATTAAAGGGAGGTCAGTAGGAACTAACATACTTCTCTATATGCAATTCAAAGAGGAAAATGAAGAACACCATCAAAATGGATCTTACAAAGGCTTATGAATCAATTAATTAGCACTTCTTTTTCAAAATTTTGAAAGTAGCAGGTTATCCACTCTTGTTTAGAAAATGGGTAAAGGAATGTGTAACCATAGCTTCTATGGTAATTATAGTGGATGGAGAACCAACAAGACTTATCAAAACTAGGAGGGGATTAAGGTAAGGGGATCCATTATCCCCTTACCTATTTGTACTTTACATGGAGGCCTTGTCAAATCTCCTTGGAAGAAATATAAGGATTGACAACGTGTCATAACACTAATAAAAATAAACTAGACCTAATACTATAGTAGTGTTGAGTCTAGGTTGATCCCACAGAGTGTGTATAAAGTTGTTTAAATGAAAATAATCGGTGTTTAGGTTTAGGGAGTTTTGGTTTAATAAGAAAACATGAAAAGTAATGAAAGTGTTGAATTCGTGAAGGACTCAGCTCTTTGGTTTAATCTTGGCCCAAATCCTAATTAAATTCATTTCATTGATTTGTTATTCTTTTACCTCTCCTTGAACTATTGGTCATAGATTAACAACAAGTTCTGTTAATCTCGATTTTTCCTTTGTTCATAGTTAATTAAGAAGTGCTCGTTAATTAACCCTAGCTATCGGATAACCTAGGAGACACTCTCTAGATTTAATCGGACCGCCACCTTACGAATTAAAAAATAGACCAATCTAAGTAATAATCATAGAAGCTCGGATTATTTATCCTAAGTTATTTTATTCCTAATGATTACGAACCATTAGTCGCTACAAATGAATTAAAAAACAATGATTACATATTGTATTTGATTATAATAATGGGTTCTTACATAAAATAATCAAATAGAACATTCAATCATTCTTAAACGAGACCCAAGCATTAAATATACGATAACACAATCAATATATAAGAGAGAAAGAAACAACAAATATAAAGAAGAAATGCACTTAATGGGTCATCGACATCAATGTTGCCTCCGAACCAGCGTCAAGATGCTACCCTTCTATGGATCTCTCCATATGTGAGAACTTCATCGCACACTCTTCTCTCTCGAAGGCTCCTAAAACTTTCTCTCCTCTCCGCCAAAGAACAACATCTGTTCTTTCATAAAAAAAACCTTATGTCGTCACTCTTTTCTTTTATTAGAAACCTAGGGATAACATGGTGAGATGTCCCTCTCACACCCGCGAGTTATCTCTCATGGGCGTGGGAAATAATCACACCTATTTACAACATGTATGTAGGCCATATTGCTTTATGTTATGCTTTTGTATTGGTGCTGATCTTCTAAATCTATTTTGCTCCTTCCAAGCTACTGTGTTGTTTTATTTGGAAACTTCTTGGTTGTCTTCTTTTGGACTAAATTTGTTTTCTTCTTGCTCTAATTTTTCTCTTCTTACTCCATGAAGAAAAGTGAATATTAATCTTTGGAAAACAACTCAAATGGAGTACTTTCGACTCAGTTTAGCTCTTTCACTTCCGAATTGTGCCTATAACCACATAAAAGTCAAAATGAGTATCTTAAGCACTTTCTTAACAATATTCACTAAGTATTATTGAATAAATTCATCATCAATTAAGCGCATATCAAAGATGCACCCTGATTTCCAATTTCATTGTAGATTAAAGGTGTAAAGCTTATATAACTAGCTTTCGCAGATAACTTATTATTTTGCATGGCTGAGAAAAATTCAATAAATCTACTCTTGCAATCAATGAAGGAGTTCCAAGAGATGTTAGGCTAAGATGCAATCCATTGAAGAGTTATTTCTAATTATCAAGAAACTCTAGTAGAGATGCATATGCCTTGCTAAAAATATTCTAGAGCATGTACAAAAGAAATTATTAATTTGATTCTTAATATGTTTTTAAGTCTTCTTTTTAATTAAATTAGTTTAAATGAGATTAAGTAGGTTTATATTTCTAATAAATTTGGAAACGTGTTTCTAATTGTTTGAAAATTGTTTTCCAAGAGTTTATTTTATTAGGAATGTTTTGGAAATTAGTTTGAATTTTCAAGGAGTTTAATCATTAAATTAAACTAATTATAAAAATTCAATTATGAAATTATATTAATTATTTTTCTTAATATGATTAGGATTAATAATTAGATTGATTCCTAATTAATTTTAGAAAAGAAGTTTCTAAAATCATAATTAATTTTTTTCAATTAGATTGAAATTAATTAATTAGACTTATTAAAATTAAGAAAAGTGTTTTCTTAAGTAATTAAGAAACGTATTTCTTAATTAAATCTATTTTTTTCAACATGATTTAGATAAATTAAATTTATTATTATTTGTTTAGAGAATTATTATTCAATTTATTTAGAAATTGTTTCTTTATTTAATGAACAATACATTTCTTGATTTTTAAGAAAAATTATTTTTCTTGATTAAATTTTGAAAAATATTTTCATTGGTAATTAAAAATAATGTGCTTTCTTTAATATTTCAAATATTTTTCTAATTTATTAAAGAAAAATTTTCTAATTAATTAAGAAATCAGTCTCTAAATAAATAATATAAATCACTTTCTTAATTAAATTTAAAAGTGTTTAATTTAATTTTGAAATTGGTTTCCTCTTAATATTAGAAAATAGTTTTCTAATTAAGGAAAGGTAATTTCTAATGACATTAGAAATAGTTTTCTAATTGGATTAGAATCACTACAAGTAACATAGGTTTTAGTGACGGAAAATACTAATGGAGATAAAGATTTTCCATCGAAAAATAAATTTAGCAACGAGAATTATTGATGAAAAGAGTCGTTAGAGAAATGGTCGTAGGTAAATTTTAGCTACGAATTTAAGGAATCCATTGGTAAATTTAGTGATAGAATGTTATATATCCGTCAGTAAGTTTAGCAACAAAATTTTATATTTCTTTCGGTAAAATTAGCTAAATTTGTAAATGGATTTACAATATTTCATCATTAAATTTGTGATGGATTCCTAATATTCTGACGATGAATTTACCGATGGTAAATTGTAATTCCATCGCTAAATTTAACAACGGAAAGCATTATCCATCATAAAATTTTTACCGAAGGAATATCGTAATTTAGTTAGGAAATACAGCAATGAGAAGTTTCAACTGCCATTTCTCACTTCCCACCCAAGTTTTCTGTTGATAATGATTTAATTTTTTTGTACATTTAATTTCTGTAAATAATATGACTTTGATTGATAAATATAAACATTATTTTGATTGGTAATATAATAAAAATATTATAATGTACATTAATAAATATCTTGAAAATAACTGTAAGTTAAGAATTTAACAAAAACTTAAGAGTAGCAGACTATAAAATACATTCACTTATCCAGAAGCTACGCAGGTGGTGAACACGGATGCTCTTACTACTGCGATGAGGTCCTATCCTTCCCCTTTAACTCATCCACCTCATTACGGAGCTGGGTTATGTAGTTTATTAGCCTCTCTACTATATTCTCAAGTTGATCAACTCATTTGTTTCTTTCCATCAAAAATCCATAGATTATATCCCTTAAAATAAGCTTAAATGCAATCCAATGTCCATGTTCCCTTTTATGGTTTTTCCAAAACTAGGCTAGTAAATTTTTTCGTCTTATGGTGAAGACAAATGTGTGACACAATTTTGTTATAGAATTTTAGATCCTCCTCAAAAGATGGAATTACAGAAAATACCAATCTTTAAGTCATAGTCATTTAACCAAAAGTTTATTACTTTTCTCTAAAGACAATATAGGTGTTTTTAAGGGTTTTAATTGAAGTAAATCACTTGTTAATATAGAATATGTTACACAAGAAGGGGGTTGAATTGTGTAATCTTTTCGAAAATATTAATCTTTTAAAACTTCTTGAGTTTCTTTACGAAAGATTCAAATGATTACTAAAACACTTTTGCTAAATTTGATAAGCAATGCAATCGCAAGTAATATTATCTACTCGTCTAACAACAAGAAAATTAAAAGTAAGGGTTAGAGAATAGACATTGTGATTTTATATCGGTTTACAAGTATTCTTTCTACACTTGTAAAGCGTCTTCAGGTCTCTCTCACAAGGTATTCTTTATCAGCTGTATTAGCCTCTCCAGGCTCTAGCCTTCCTTTCTCTCTCTAAGAAAAGTATTTTTGAGCTTTACGTTACAGATGTATTTGCTCACTTCTTTTTCACTTTGAATACAGAATATTTTCCAATTTAAAAGCATTCGTTATCTTAGTCTTCAACTAGAACTAGTATTTATAGCCTAAGTCTCCAACTGTCTTCTTGAAAATTGCTTCTTGAATCTTCTAGAAACAATTATTAGTTGAGTCCTGTAACTAACTCCAACTAACTAACTGTCTGACATTCTAGAATTTCTTCCTTTTGTATCATCTGGAATAATGCTTCTTCTTTTACTACGTCTCATTTGTTATTCTGCTTTGTCTATTATATCGCTTCGTCTGTTGTTGTACTTCGTCTATTGTCGCACTTCCCTGGTGTTGTGCTTCGTCCGGTGTTGAGCTTTGTCTGGTGTAGTGCTTCATCTGTTGTTGCGCTTCATCTGGTGTAGTGTTTCGTATGTTGTTGCGTTTCGTCTGGTGTTACGCTTCGTCAGGTGTAGTGCTTCGTCTGTTGTTGCGCTTCGTTTGGTGTAACGCTTCGTTTGTTGTTGCACTTCGTCTGGTGTTGACTAAGTGTTACTTACAATTTTCTGCACACTTAACAAATTTATCAAAATAGTTCATACATTTCTAAGATTATTATTATTTGATTGTCATTAAAATTAATAGAAGTGAAGTCCTCTTGACTTAAAAACAACATCCAAACATTACCGGGACTTCAAGGCAATACCTGTTTGGAGCATACTGTGAGTAACCTTAGATGGTCTCACCTTCTTGTTTTGAATATTACTGAACTATACTGAACTGCATTGCTATCTTATTGAACTGTACTGAATTGTGTTGATTGTGTACTGGATCCCAGACAATATTTATCCGAGGCATTTCGATGTATGAGAATGATATTGGAAGTGCTATTTGTATGTGAATGAGATTGCCTAAATGTTTTTCTGATTCTCAACTAAAAATTTGAATGCTGGACGTAGTTCGATGAATACTGCTACTGAAATTGTTATTGTCACTGTTACTACAATTAGTATACTGTCATAATACCTGCAAATGGAAGTGAATGAAGTTGATTACTGAATTGTGGCATGCATTTCATTCCAATGCATGTAATATGAAGGAGTTGTGACTAATGTTGCTACTGATACTATACTGATAAGAGCTTTAAGCTCCCACATATGTGGTTTGAGCCTATGGCTCACTGTGATTACTGAGTCCTATATCCATAACGGATAAGGGATAGACAAACTGACTGAACCCTTTGACTTGGGATATTGTAAAAGCACATAGTCACAACAACATAAAAACGAATGTGAGTCTTATATATATAACATCCGCATATGACTTGAATGTATTGAATGAATTGCAAAGCTGTGTGACTTTTGTACATGTTTAAATAGTTTGATGGAGAAACAATTTATTGTGATAGCATTTGGTGCTAATCAAGTGAATTTGAATTGTATGGATACATATGTATGCTATAATTGATCTTGTTTTATGACATGATTGAGACTGTTATTGAAAGAGCTTAAAGTTTTATGGCAAAGCCTATGGTTCCCACTAAATACTGAGTCCAGTGTCCACAACGGATACGGGAGACTGAAAAGGCACCTGGTCACAACACTATAGCACTTATATATGATTGGAATTCATTGAATGATTTGCAAAGATGCAATGAAATGAAAGATTGATATGAACTGTGTGACTGCATGAATTGTGTAACTGACTGAACTATATGATTGTATGAATTGTGTGATTTTATGATGATTGTATTTTTTGTCATGAGTGAACCATCGAGGATGGTTACTCTATTGAGTTCACAAAACTCATCAAAATTGCAATGTGGCTTTTCAAGTTTAATAAAGATCTCCAGATAGATAAATTGGAGTTAGCCATTGTATCCGAGTAAGAATTCCAGGTCGGGATCAATTTGTGCCTGCATATGTATTTAATTATGTTGTATCAAAAGTGTAGTCATAAGTGTTGTACAATGTATATGAAAGTGATCTTAAAATGTAATGATATTATGACTATAAGTATTGTGTTTTTGTAATGGGCCTAAGTGATTGATGAAACTCTGATGAGTTAAATAACGATTATGAATTTTGTGATTTAAAATGTTTATAAATAAATTGGGTCGTAATTGATTATCGATTTTCCGCATTTGTGTACATTGTTTAAAACAAATTCGCAATAAGTTTTGACCGTTTACTGTCCTAACATGCCACCCTCGTAGGATACGTATTCAAATATCACTCAGGATGTCAGGTACGTGACTTGTGAGAGTGGGGTGTTACAATTAGTCAGGTTCCGACCGTTGGCTTATCAATATAGTAGAGAAAGCAATTAACAATTGCAATAGAACTTGTTGCAAATCCTTCTATAATTTACAAGTATAAGCCCATATTTGGACTTGATACATAAGCAATAGCAATTGTGATGACAACTTTTTGTAATACTATTGATATCTTGAAAACAATGGTTTGCACCATTCATTAACTAAGTATTGATATTTCTTAATTTTTCGATGAGGTTAGAATTATAGTTTTGAACTTAGGGATATGTCTGTGTTCAAGTCTAAATTGTCTATTTTCAAGTATAACCACTTTCATTCTCACATATATTGTGTTATAATAAATCCATATTGAATTAAAAACCGTTGTGCTAAGGTGGATGAAAAAACTATTGCTAGAGAAAACGAAGCATGAAAAAATCGAGATCTACAGTTGTGGTCGGAGAAATGAATGTGTGATAAGGATATAAGATAATATTTTAATTATATTAAAATTATTATAAAATTAAGAAAAATTATTGTTTTTTCAAAATTGTTAAAAAATTCAAGTCAGTATTTAGTGAATCCATGTTACTTAATTGTCATGCCATGTAAAGTGATACTAAAACTAATAACATGAATTAATTTAAACTTTCTCAAAAACGTTAAGGGGAAATTTATATTTTTGGCCATGAAATTAGTTTTGGGCAATATTGGCTTTTGGAATGGGAGGGAGTCACTTTTTTAGGTAGTAGTTGACTTGGCCTATCCCACCTATTCTTTTTATGAATTGCAATCAAACAAGTAGGAAAGGAAGGAAATAGAGTAAATAGCACTGTGGTGCCGCAAGTCTCAACGTTATAAAGAATGCCTGTAAGAGGACAAGTTAAACTTTTAAAATAAAACAAGAACGTCAAAGATATCCTTCCCACTTAAGAGTAATCCTTTCTTTTGTTGCTTGTGTGATTAATAATCATTTCTAAATTGAATATTGATAGAGATAATGACTAGGAGCGTAAACATTTATGTTAAATTAGTAATGCCTTAGTCAATCAACTCAAATTTATTTCACAATCAAAAAATCGTAGTAGGATTTGTACTTAGGGTTAAAATTACAATACAAAAACTTGAATTGGTGAGAACCCTTGCTAAATTCTAACACCCTTGATAATGTATTTTTTATTGACTTTTTCTCAGTGTCAATTATGAAAAAAATCACAAGTGTATGGCATAATTGTAACTAGTATTGGTAAATACGAGTCGATTCCACGAGGATAGTGATTACCAGTAGTTACTATTATCCTATTATTTAGTTTACGAATTGATTGTGGTTTTTACTCAAAGAAAATAAAACTTAAACAAGTAGAATAAATGGGCAGCAAGATTGAATTAAAGAATTAAGGAAGTACTTAGTAAATTTTTGTTATCAGAAAATTTGTATCTAGGTTTCGTATCCCCCTAAAACCCTTAACAGATTGATCTTTTATTATACAATTGTTTTGATGATTTATGAGATCATGGAAATTCCCATGGTATGCTAATAGCTGACCTTGAGTCTAATAACAACTAATCCTAAGGTTTTCAATTGAATCACTCAGGTTAAAGTTTATAGGATTGCTTTACTGATTTGTGAATCCCTTTATTAGGTTTGACCCTAATCCAAAAGATTTATATCATCCTATCTCTAGGGTTGTAATCAAATTCTTCTAATTACAGTAGATCTATTTATAAACAAGATTTCTCAATCTCTATATATGAAATCAGGTTATGATCTAATATTTTGGATTTATTAGAACATAAATAAACATGTAATCAGATCATAATATATCAATCAAGTCAATTGAATAAAAGCATCAAATCATATTAAAGTATCAACATAGGATTCATCTAACTTAGACACTAAAGGAATTTATTTACACATGATAGGACACTAAATCAAACATAAATAGAAAGAAAAACAAATTGAAACCAATGGGCTCATAATTCTAAATCTCCTTGGTTGTCTTCTATCGAGTATTGTTGCCAAGTAGAGGTTTGATCTTGTATTATGATGGATCTTACGATCAATTTTTTATATTTTCCCCTTCTTTAGTTTAAAATCACCCCTTGAGTTGCCTCTGAGAGTTTCTGAACATCTCTGTTCGTATCCTGCTCTAATTTGCCTCTTGAAATGTCTTTTTATAGTAAATTATTGTGTGCATCAAACCATGTATAACCAAAATCTCTGAAAATTATGAATCTGCACTGTTTGAAAGACCTGCACGGGATGATGTACGGCTATGTATTCCTTTCGTGCTTCAAATCTTCATTTTATGCTGTGTTTTCTTCCGAATTCTTCTCCTTTAAGTCTGTGAAGGCAATTGTACTTTGTAAACACACTTGGAGCGATTTAAGTACCAAATATATGATAAAAGTATAATTTATGAAACAAAACTACATCAAATATAAGGTATAAATATGATCAATTATGCAGTATCAAACATCCCCACACTTAAGCTTTTGCTTAACCTAAAGTAAACCATAATCAAAATTATCAATCTTACATATCAATCCCTCGTCAATTTCAATCTGTCCATTCATACTCTACATCATTATATCCTATTCAATCAAATTAAAATACAAGTAGAATCAAATTATCCTAAAATTAACTTTTCTAAGCAATATTAATAGTAATAACATCATAATCTTATTGAAGTCAAAACCATTAATGTTTCACCCTCACTAAGATGTCACTCAATGCACTCAAATGTTTGTGGTGAAAAGTATCAAAACTCTCAATTAATGTATAGTAGATTTCTTACCATAGGCTTGTAATAAAATCACATATGCATCACTTATGTATAAACTAGAAACAAAAATCCAAAGGTCTTTATACAGTTTATAATGAGGCTTAGGTATGGTATGATTGAGATAATAAAAATGGTTAAATTGAAGAAAATTTACTACATAATATATTTCAAGGCTTATTTACAATTACACATAGGTCCTTTCATTGTAACTTTATTGGTATTATTCATTTTTTTAGTCATATAATAACTTTTTTAATTGAGTATTCAGTACCACAATTAAAGAAATAATGAACCTTTCAAGAATTTCAAGTCTCAACAAGTAAATAATGTAAATAACCTTAAAGTTTTAAAATAGTAAAAAGGCTTCAAAGAGAAACAGGATAAAGGTGAATATATGGGTTTAATTAATGAAAAAGCTACGGGTCAACTTTCTTTATTACTAAAGGTAAATTTAAAGGTGTGGTCATTTCTAAAAAAATATGTTCAAACATGTTGAATCTAAGTGCCTTCATCATGCCAATGCTTTTAATTTAAAATAATAGTCTTAGTATGTATAATAAAAGCAAGTTATAAAATTGTTCTACCACACATGATAAAACATATGAAAGAATAACAAGGGATTAAAATTTTTGAGATTTTTACTCTTAGGCTCAAAAACTCATAAAAAAGATGGGTATTATGTGTGTAAATAATATGTAATATCATTCAACTTGAATATTTCAATGATTATTAAAAATATGACTTACAAAAGCAATTTTATTCTAACTCTCATCTTTTTGCATACCAATTCAAATCAATATTCAACAATTAAAAACACATTATTCATAGACAGATTTTAACCAATTCAGGATATCAGTTTCATAAAATTTAATAATCAAGATTAAAGATTCATTAAACCCTTCCCCATACTTAAGGTTGTACATTGTTCGTAATGTATATATATAAATAATAATGGAAAAGTTTAGTGGTACTTTCCTAAATATGATGATTTTGTGATGTCAGATCTATGTAATGTAAAACTACATCCTTGTAAAATATAAGAAAAAGGGATAAAAATAAACAGAAGAAATAATAAGAAATAACACAATTGAAAACAGGAAATAAGAACATAATTAATTATAATGTTAGAGAGGACAAAATAATTAATGAAAAAACACAATAATTATGAAAAAGAAATACTATACAAACTAAACATCTCCTTCATATTGTGACCTTAGCTGATCCGACGAAGATTGGTTCCCCTAGTGATGATATTGGATAGGCGGAGGAGTTGCAGAGGATGTGCCCTCGCTGATGGTGGAGGCTGGAAGTCAATGTTTAGATGGCTCGCCATTAAGAGCATCAACTCTCTCATTCATCTAATTGTAGACCGTAGCTCGCTCATACTCTCTACAAGCTCCGCCTACTATATCTCCAGCTGATCTATCCTCCATTGGCCTAGATTAAGCTCCTCCGGTGCTATCCCCCTCGTTTGGGATGGTGTTGACTGTGGTTGGAATTGTAGTTCTGCTGTAGACTACTATTCTTTATCTCCTCCCCCTGGTACTAGCTGATCGGGTCCTACAATAAGTCGATAAATGTCTCTGGTGGGACCTCGACATCGACATACCATAAGCATATGTTGCATTACTATCAAATCAAGTGTTACCTTGGTCATCATCTATTGTATCGATGGTAGCTGATCAAACATACCCATTCTTTTTGTTAGCTGGGTCATGTAAGGTACCTACACATATCGTGCCAACCTTCTTATCCTTAATCTGACGTTGGATAAACTATATAAGTGCATGTACTAGGTGGATAGGCATCTACTCACTCATACTTTAGAGGAAATACTTGTCCGTGTTCCCGATGCCTCCCAAATTGTCTCCTCGACTGTTCAAAGTATGACTTATAATACTATAGATGTATCTGAGTGCTGGATTGCGTAATGTTAAGGCCTTTGACATGCGTGGATTGTAGTCATATTTAAAGCTAACCCTACTCTAGAAGTGTTACAGAGATAACCTGTACGAAATATCCATCTGAGATGTTTGGTACTCTGGTGTCCTAGTGTACTCTCGGTCATACATACCCATGGTGATGAAGCACTACGTATAACTCATCTGATACATACGTATAACTAAATCTTTCACTTGTTGGGCTAAGCCAAGTTGCTCCAAAGCTAAGCCAAGTTGCTCCAAAGCCTCCCAATTGATGTACCGATTAGCTTCGAAGTTCTTATCCTTCAGCCTTTGATATTGTTCGTCCTAAGCCCAGACATTAAATAGTAGCATTTGTGGCCTCTCTGGGGGGTGGACTGTCGTAAAAGACTCACCTCGATGCCTCTTTCTTAAAGTCTCTTTATCACACTGTGATTGTATCATCTTACTTATAGCTTTGACACAATTGTGATAAAATTGATATATAATCACTAATGTATTCTTTCCTCACACTTAATTTCGATCATGCTCAGTACCTATTAATTGCGAAAACAACCTAACTTTAAAAAATTAATCAATTGAATAATAAAAAAAGAAATAAATAATTAAACAAATTTAATTAGGAAATCACGTAACGAACTAATCAATCTCAAAATTAAAATTAGAAATTGCATGATTAACAAATTAAACTAACTTAATTGTTAAATTATAAATCTACCTAAATTTGAAATTGAAAATCCTAAATTACCTGACATATAAAATTGACGCAATTAAACACTAAACTCAGGAAATTAAACACAAACCCAATCTTAATTGATGTCGAGGTTAACTAATTAAATACAAAGATATTGCAAATAAACACATAATGAGCCGAAATCACAAAATTGTGCAAATTAAGTTGATTTTAAACCCAAACACAAGCAATCAATCAAATTAAAGATAAAATCAGTTGGGCAAATATTAAATCCAACTCTTATGCATCAATTTAGCATAAAATTAGACAAATTCTCCACCAATCCTGAATCATGAAATTGGTGTTTTTAATTGATAAATGAACAAATGATTCGTAACACCCAATGAATCATACATAAACAGGTTAAAGTAGCAAGGAAACTTAGTTGGGTGTCGTTAATGTGGCTAAAAAATGAGAAAATTTGGGTTGGGGGAGTTGGTGGGCAGTGGTAAGAGAGAGTGGAAGAAGAGAAACAATGAAAAATTGGAGAATCTAGGGCTTTCATAATGTACAGTGCACGGTGTGATACGCTGAACCACAACTTTTAAGAGTGCATCAAAATGTGCAAAACAAAATTAGTGTGTTTAGCGAGTGCATAACTCATCTGTATTGTATGCAACTTTAAAATTTAATCCTCAAACATAAAAACCTTTGCATGTTAGCCTTATAGCAAATAACCCACTAGCTCGACATCCTGTCATGCTTAAGGTAGTTTAAATGAATCGTGTGATTGTAGCCTTACCATAGGTTCCATAACCTGTAGTTAAGCTACCTTCTTACTCTTTCCACCACATTTTACTTTTAGTTTATTCCTTTGAATTTGTAACTCATCATGTGGATACTTGCATGTGTATTTCTGTAAAACATCTTAACAAGACTTGTCAAGCTTCATAGCATCCAACAATTTAATCGAATTGTTTCTAACATTGAAGATTCCTAAATATAACCTTCTCATCCCCTAATCTCAATGTTAAATTGCCTCCATTAACATCTATGAGTGACTTGGTAGTTGCTAGGAATCGTCGCCTGAGGACTAAGGATACTTCTGAATCTTCCTCTATATCCAAAATGGTAAAATCAGTTGGGAACGTGAGCTTATTGACCTTAATAAGTGCATCTTCTATGATTCCTGTAGGAGGTCTTAATGATCTATCAGCTATTTGAATGCACATCCTAGTCAGTTCAAGTTCTCTTATTCCTATTTTTTTAACTAAGATGTAAGGCATCATGTTTATGCTAGTCCTTAAGTTGTCTATAACCTTATCTACCTTTAAACTACCAATAGTATAAGGAATATAAAAATTCTATGTTTCCTTGGTAGTTTAATCTTCTTGTTGGAGCTCTCCTTACTTACACTTTGCTCTCCGACTTCCCTGGTTCCTCTTTGTTTAATAATTTCTCTTTCAATGCTTCAAAAAAGGAAAGTTCCTTCGTCATTTGTTTTAAGAGATCAAGGACCATGCCTGACTCTACATTCAATGACTTTCTTCGTGCTATGATAAGATATGGAATAGCAGGTTGATACTCCTTAACTCTCTTCTAGTAAAAGTTACATTCACCTTTTGAGTGACTCTCAGTAGTCACTTCCTTTTGCTTCTTCTTTTTGGAGCTTCTTTTCAGTGTCTCGGGTGATTGCCATTATCCTTTCCTTAGGATTTGGTTTAGTCGTGCTCAGTAAACTCCCCTTTAATCTCTCCGCTACTGACTTGACAAGTTGGTCCATTTTAATTTCCAAGTTTTGTATGGATGTGTCTATTTGCTGATGTTTTATCCTAGATTCTTAAATGAATTCTATGATCAACTCATCCATACTCGGTTTCCTTGGTTACGATGCTTGTTGGAATCCAGTGCAGTTATTTTGTTGTCATTGGTTACCTTATGAGAAGTTAGGATGGTTCCTCCAACCAAGATTATAGCTATTATTGTAAGGATTGTTTTAGGATCTCGAAACGTTCCCCAAATAATCCACGTGTTCGAGTTGGGTTGATTAACATTCCTATCCTTGATGGTCTAACCTGCACGTTTCACACTACATCACCCTTTCTTGTGGAGACAAAGACTCTCATTTGGCTCTCTGCTCTCCAACTGCGCCACCGCGTCTACCTTATAAACTCCCACTGGCTTAGTAGTTAGTGCTCTAGCAAAGCACCACTGATAGTTGTTCATGGCCATATCTTTGATAAACTCTTTCGCCGCTTCAGGTATTTTATTGTTCAACGTCCCTTTAATCGCTGCATCTATTGACTACCTTGTACCTTGACTTAGCCAATTATATAAAATTTGGATTTGTATCCTCGATGGTAATCCATGATGAGGGCATCGTCCAAGCATCTCCTTAAATCTCTCCTATATGTTGTACAGTGACTCACCTTGAATTTGGGAGTATGAAGAGATGTCATTCCTTAGCATTGTAGTCCTTACAGGGGGAAAGTACTTTAATAAGAATTTTTTTCGCCATTTGCTCCCATGTAGTAAGTGACGAACAATCAGTCTCACTATGCTAGATTTTGCTCCAGTTAGGTTTGACATAGCATAGTAGAACATTTTATGTGGTTGGTCTGCCATGTTGTAAGATTCCTTAGTGTCCACGTGACTTTCTAAGTCTTTTATTTGACAATTTAGCTTAAAGTCTCATAGATTAGTCCTATAAAGATTCTTTTACATAGTTCTTTCTATTTTAGGATTTGCATTTAATAAGTTCTTAAAAGTACTCTGGGTCATAAAATGACCAAGAGTCTAAGTCTAAACTAAATAGATAAACTAAAAAACTAAATAAATAAAATAACGTAAAGCAAAAAAATAAAACAAAATAAAAGAAACTAAAGTGATGACCAAATTAATAAAACTAGGTTTTTCCTAATATTGTCGTCCTTAACAATGATGTTAAAAACTTGATTGACTTTTTTCTGAGTGTCAATTATAGAATAACTACAAGTGTACAACATAGCTGTAGCTAGTACCGATAAATACGGGTCGATCCTATAGGGACATTGATTACTAGTAGTTACCATTATCTTATTATCTAGTCTATAAATTGATTATGATTTTTAATTAAAATAAAAACTTAAATAAGTAGAATAAATGGGTAGCAAGATTGAATCAGAGCATTAAGGAAGCACTTAGTTAACTTTTGCTATCAGAAAATTAGTATCTAGGTTTTGAATTCCCCTAAAACCCTTAATAAATTGATCTTTTATTATGAAATTGTTTTGTTGATTTATTAGATTGTGGAAGTTCCTATGGTATGCTAATAGCTGACCTTGAGTCTACTAACAACTAATCCTAAAGTTGTCAACCAAATTACTCAGGTTAAAGTTTATAAGACTGCTTTACCAATTTGTGAATCCCTCTATTAGGTTTGACCATAATCTGGAAGATTTATATCATCCTATCTCTATGGTTGCAATCAAATCCTTCCAATTACATTAGATCTATTCATAAACAAGATTTCTCAATCTCTATATATGAAGTCATGTTATGATTTAATATTTTGGATCCATTAGAGCATAAATAAAATATGCAACATAAATAAAATATGTAATTGGATCACAATATATCAATTAAACTAATTGTATTAATAAAAGAATCAAATCATATTAAAATATCAATATAGGGTTCATCTAACCTAGACATTAAAGGAATTTGGATACATATGATCAAATGCGAAATCAAACATAGAATTGAAAACAATGGGTTCATAATTCTAAATCTCCCCAGTTGACTTCCATTGAGTGTTCTTACTAGGTAGAGGTTTGATCTTGTATTCCGATGGATCTTGCAATGAATTCTTCATGTTTTTTGCTTCTCTAGCTTAAAATCGCCCCTTAAGCTGCCTCTGAGAGTTTCAGAATGCCTCTGTATGTATCCTCCTCTAATTTGACTCTAAAAAACATCTTTTTATAGTAAATTATAAGGTTTTGGCTTACGCACGGGCTGATGCACAATTGTGCATCAAACCATATAAAACCAAAATTTCTGAAAATCACAGATTTGCACAGTCTGAGAGATATGCATGGGATGATGCATAGCCTTGCATCCCTTCTGTGCTTTGAATCTTCATTTTAAGCCATGTTTGCTTTCGAATTCTTCTCCTTTAAGTCCGTGAAGGCAATTGCATTCTGTAAACACACTTGGAGTGAATTAAGTACCATATATACAATAAAAGTATAATTTATCAAGCAAAAATACATCAAATATGAGGTATAAATATGATCAATTATGCATCTATCATATTTCATCTTGTTCCTTCTGAAGTTAATTAATAAAACTAGATTTTTTCAAAGAGTTCAATATTACTTAGAGAGTACCATGGTTTCCTTACCATAGATGTTCCTAATCTATTATGTTGCTTCCACTATAACAAAAAGTTTTTTAGGCAACATTAAATTTGTAACATCTAAAAAGTGTTGCTTAAAACTCATAAAATGCAACAATTTTTAAAGCACGACCTCTAGTAATATTAAGGGTGACAATGAGTAGCATCAAACTCTCACTTAGGCCCACACCTTACCTAAAATTTTGTATTTGAGCTTGTGCTTAACCTGAGGCTTTTGGTCCATGCCTAAACATAATCGAGCTTAACCAAACTAGATTAAATTTATTATTTATCTTTTGAAAAATAAAAAAATAATTTCTTTTTAAATTTTAAACTTTAGGTGAGGTTGGACCAGATTGTCTAAACTCGACCTAAAAACTAAAAATATTAAAAAACTAAACACAGACTGAAATTTGGTAAAAACTTAAGCTGAGTTAGGCCAAATCAAACCGAAATGGGCATCATAACTAACAATAATTAAAGTATTATTATTACTACTACTACTACTACTACTACTATTATATACACAAAATAGAGAAAACACAGGTGCCAAAAAATTTGTAGGTTTGAATTTTCCCTTTGGAAAATGAAACTATTCAGGGATGTTGCAACTCACTTGCCCTTCTCTCTTTATCTCCCTGTTTTTGTCGATTTTCTCATAAATGTGATTGTCTGGCTCTGAGTCTCTTCTCATATTATGATTTAGGGTAGGAAGAACACACCAAACCCAGGTACGTCTTCAGTCTTTAGCTTAGTTTTTGGGTTTTTTAAAAATAATGAACCTTTATGTCCGTTCATACTTGTCATCCACTGAAGGAGCTTTTGTATTTTTGTATTAACTTAGTCCTAGTTGTTTCCTTCTTTCTTCTAATATGTCTGTTCATGCTTGTCATCCACTAAAAAGGCTTTTGTATTGATGTGATATTTTCTGTGCATTTGTGCTCTTAACTTGATTTGGTTGCTGTAAGATAGATGATCCTTTTATTAGCAAAGTCAAATAAGTAACAAACAAGTAATAAAGCTCTCTCCTTTCCTTATTTGGCCAATAATTCTAATATAAGAATTAGTTTTCATGTTAATTGTTATTGTATAGCTATTAGCTGTAGAAGTGGAAAAGGAGAAAGCAATACCAACATATAAAGACAAATCCAAAAACCAGAAGCAGTATAGCTTAGTTATTGACAGTTTAAATATGTCTTGTTTTTTGTTAGTATGCTGTGTTTGTATCGAGAAAGACCATAAAAGGGTGATGGCATTATGAGTTTATCCCTATTGGTTTCCCAGTTTTCTCGGGTACTTCAACACTT
This sequence comes from Erythroxylum pedicellare, assembly GCA_027563575.1. Taxonomy (NCBI): domain Eukaryota; kingdom Viridiplantae; phylum Streptophyta; class Magnoliopsida; order Malpighiales; family Erythroxylaceae; genus Erythroxylum; species Erythroxylum pedicellare. The sequence continues at coordinate 16,182,316 of JAOQMP010000210.1, read as the reverse complement.
TTTATTCATTGCTCTAATTCCACCTTGTTTTGTTTCTTTAGTACCAATTTTTTCCTCATGCTTATTATCAATTGTTCTTTTTCTTCCTTTACTTTATGCACTGGGATGAACTAAGATCCGTATTGTAGGTAGGTTGTTGATTAATTAGTTATATGCATTATGCAAAAAATCCGTTTTAGATGAAATTCAAGTTATTTATGTAGGGCAAAATCTGTTTCCTAGTCAAGGGCAACAATCTAATTAGAACTGAAAAACAACAAACGATGCTTTGAATCTTGAAACTATTCTTCTTTATCTTCTAAATTTTGAGTGTTGTCTCGTCATTGTAAGACCCCTTGTCTAATGTAATCATTTTCCAAAATCTACATTTTTTAGATTTTTAATTTTGTCACCATGTCTTTGTTCTTTATGAATCATAATTCTAACTTTCTTACATTTAAATATGTAGTATTGTAGTTTCCTCTCTCTCTTTCCTCTTTCTTCTTTTCCATTTTTCTTTATCCTTTTTCTCAGGTTAGAGTAAAATTTATAAGATCCTAATGATCATAGCTGTCATAAGTTAAAAGATTTCAAATTTTAATTGCTTTTTTGCTTATGGTTTGATTAATTGTGACAAAACTCTTAGCTTTCCTTCATTTATATCTTGAAACATAGATGGAAATTATATAGAAGTTATAATTCATTTGTATATGCAATGAGTTATAATTTGCCTTACTTCGATGTTTACCCATATATGCATCTATTATGGATCAATTTTTTTTATTCCAATGGCTTGGTTATTCATCAATTATCCTGCAGAATTCCAACCTAAAAGCAACTATTTTATGTAAATGTTATCTGATAGGTGCAAAATTATACTATGTTTTCATAGATGTTTAAGTATATTTTTAAGTGTTTATTAGATGATTATCATATGTATAGGCTTAGAATTATGTTATTGTTAATGCTTGTTTATGGTTTAGAGTATGATTTAGATCATAATTTTATGTTTCTAATACTCAATTGTATGCCATGATGTTGAGGTGTTTGTTATGCTTTCTATGATAAATTTAATTGTTATAATAACTTTCCCATCAAATTGAATTCTTTGGATAGTGATATGGCCTACCATTATTATAGGTATTAGAAATATTCCTTTAATTATGTTGATGCCTATAAGGGATGTGAACAAGTGCTATGGTATTATACTTTATATGAGACCTATTGTAAATAGAAGCTTGATTCTTATTTGCAAAATGATATTTAGGCTTAAATAAGCATAAATAAGATTGTATTCTTCCTTTTTTTATATAGAAATTATTTATATTTTTGGTAATGTTAAACTTTAGGCTTAAATTGAAAATCATATATGAACGCATGAGACTTGGCTTTAAAGTAAGATCTAGAAGATGAAGCATGTGCATATAATTTATGTGTATGTTTAGACGAGAACACACCATATTCATAAGCTATCTGAGGTTTAAAAAATTTTGTTATGTAAATCTTTTCCCTTGATAAATGTAGTCTTAGTATTGGATGCACTATCATAATTGTATCAAATCCTATACTTATTGTTAGATTTCTTTTATATTCCTAGTATGCTTTCTAGTTCTTACTTCTTTTTAATGAATTTGGATAAGGATTCATTGAGAGTGTTAACCACCATATTTAATATCTCATTCTCACACTTTGATGCATCTAAGTAATGATTGTCATCAACGAGCATAACCTTAAATGCTTTGATGTTATGTAATTCACTATTCATCTTTTCATTTTTACTCATGTATATATGTAACTGCTTTTGATCCTCTATAAGTTTGGAAGATACTTTTGTCCTTCATTATAGGACAATTCAACATCACCATCATCACTATGACTTGATTTAGAGTTGGAGAGTTCCTTATTATCATTATTATCCATGAAGCACATATAAACTTCTTCTCTTTCCAAATGTGAACTTTCAAAATTGTGACATCCTAAGTGGAGGATGTAAGTTTCTTTTTTGTTATTGTCCCTAATTGGTATAAACTTAAGGCCAATATTTGAATCAAGTATAAGTGCATGGCATGGTTGTAGCTAGCACAGGTCTAGCCTACGGATTAGATTTTGTTTTTTAATTAAAAATAATACTTAAACAAATAAAATAAAATAAGAAACAATAATGAACACATAAATAAAGGAAGTTACTTAAAAAAATTAATATGCAGAATTAGTGTATGGGTAATGAATCCCTCTAAAACCATTGGATAATTAACCTTTTATCATGCAATTATTTTATTGACTATTGGACAATGAAAATTCCTATCTTATGTTAATAACTCTCTCGAGACTACTAACAACTAATCTATAGGTTTATTAACTAAAATCATTCAAGTTAAAGTTTATAGGATTGCTTCATCGATTTGTGAATTCCGCCATTAGATTTGACCATAATCTAAAGGATTTATGTTGACCTATATCTAGGTTTGCAATCAACTCCTTTCAATTATGATAGACTTATTCACACACAAGATTTCTCAAACTCTATGCAATGAAATCAAATTATGTACTAATATTTCGAATATATTAGAACATACATAAAACACATAATTGAATCACAATAGATCAATTAAAACAATTGCATTAAATAAAAGAATAAAAATATATTATAGTAAAAACTTGGATTCATCACACCTAGACACTAAAAAGCATTTAGTTACATATGATAGAAAATGAAATCAAACATAAACATGTAGAAAACGAATAGAAAAAAATGGTTTCATAATCCTAAATCTCCCTTCTATTCTGTTGACTCATCTTGTAAGTTTGGATTTGATGTAGCCTTTGATCGAATCTCCTTTGATGTTAACATCATGATTTCCTTGTCTTTGGAACTTTATCATTGCCTCTTAGAAGTTCTCACGTCTAAAATTGGCTCCAAAAGTCTTCTCTCCTCAATTGGCCTTCGCTTACGTCCTTTTATAATAAATTTTAGGGTTTCGTGTTGTACATGATCTAATACATCGGTGTGTAATAAACTGTGTATATTCCAAAAACTCCATAATTTATGATTTTACACAAGCTGTGAGATTTACACAGGCATAGACACGGTCGTATATCTCTAATTTGTTTCAGAACTTTGTATTATGTCGTGTTTTTATCTGAATTCTTCTCGTTTTAGTCTAAAAAGGCAATTATAACCTATAAATGCACTGGGAGAAAATTAAATACCAATATATAATAAAATTACAAAATATTAAGCAAAACATATCAAATATGGGTGTATGATAATAGTCAAATTAGCATCTATTAGTCCCTCTTCTTCTTTTTGTCATTTCTTTTACGTTTTTTATTTGCAGCTAGGAGCGTAGGAACTTATATGACAAAGTTTCTTACATTTAAAGCAAATAATGTTAATTGATTTATATTTAGTATCAATTTAACTTTCTTAAAATCCTTTCTTTTAAAGAACTTCTCCTTAGAAACTTTTATCATATTCTAGGGTTAAAAGTAATGTCTTCCTCATAAATTCTATTTAAGGCCTTCTTCTTCACTTAACTCCTCTTTTGAATCCTTGAAAGCTAAGTTCTTCATTTTAGTAACAATATCTTCTTATTATGTTTCCTTATTTCTTATTTATAAGGTGAGTAACATTTAAGTCCTTTGCTTTTTGCATGACTATCACCTTGCCTTTTAAAATCTTTGAAAATGACCTAAACAAGTTGCTGCCATTTCAAAATTAGTATATGTTTTTTTCCTATGCCTTTAAAAGTATTGATAATGTCAATAAATTTAGTATAAATGCTAAAAATATTTTCATCATGTTTCAAGCTAGAACTTTGAAGCGATACACTAAAATTACAGGGCTTTAAATTGAGCAGAACTAAGACCGAGTACTTAGATTGTAACTTTTTGGAGCATAAGGTGGCTTTTGATGTGGAAGTACATATTGTTTTCAGATTTATATCACAAAAAGAGTATTTTAAGTATCTAGGATCTAACAACCAAAGTAATAGATAGAATGATAAAGACATAGTTTATCGTATCAAATCAGGGCGACTTAAATAGAGAAGTGTGTTAGGAGTTTTATGTGATAAGAAGATACCATTCCAGCTCAAATGTCAATTATATCATTTAGTGACTAAATCAACCATGCTCTATAGAGCAAATTGTTGGCCCATCAAACAAGTGCGTAGCTATAAGTTAACGATGACAAAGACGTGCAACTTTACTAGAAGAGATAAAGTCATGAATGAAATGGTAAGAGACAATTAAAGGAAGTTGATATTGGTAGAAAATTAAGAGAGACAAGGCTTAGTTAGTTCGGACATGTTAAAAGGAGATATCTTGACACTCTAATGGGAAGATGCAAGCAGATTATACCTAGGGACTATAAGAGGGAAAAAGGAAGGCCTAAGAAAAACTGGGGAGAGGTGATCATGAATAATATGACTTTGTTGGAACTTACAAAGGATGTGGCCTTCAATATGACACTTTGGCGTCCTAGGATACGAGTAAAGGATTTCATGTAAAGAGGTTCTTTTCTTTCTCATAGGTTTCTTAAACATTTTCCTTGGAGTCTTATGTTTTGTATTTAGCCTAAACATTTGATATGTAGTGCTTCCCTCTTAGTTGTTTAACCTAAATATTTCTGTACCTAGCCTAAATATTTTCTTATAATGAATTGTTTGCCTTATTTATTTATTTTTATTCTTATTTGTGTATTTATTTACTTAATTTTATCTTTTATTTTTATTCTTTACATTGTTTTATATTTATTAGATTTTTTATTTTATTACTTATTTTTATATTTTTATTTGTACATATTTATTTATTATCCTTTATGTTTATGTTTATTTTTAGTTTTTGTAATTTTATTTTTATTATTACTTTCATTATCGTTTAATTTTATCTTTTATTATTCTTTATTTCTATTTCTATTTTGTCTTTTATTTTTATTCTTTACCTTATTATATCTTTATTGTATTATTTATTTTATATTTTTATTTGTAAGTGTTTGTTAATATTTTTATTATTACCTTTTATGTATTTTATTTTTATTCAATATTAATTCTATTATTTTAATATGTATCTTTTA
>JAOQMP010000210.1:16160027-16177160 GCA_027563575.1 Erythroxylum pedicellare | reverse complement strand
AAGAAAATTTTGATGATATATTAAAGGTATTTGAAAAGTTGGGAAGAACAGTTTAAATACTTGAGGAAAAATGTGTAAATCATATTAAGTAATGAAAGTAAAGAGAATTTTGAGGAATTATAACACCGATATTGATTCTATCATCTAGTCTTGGAGATTTTATAGTATACAATGGTGTTGTTTAAGAGATTAGGATAAAATCCAATGTAGCATAATAAAGTGATTTCATATGCATGGAGAAAATTGAAACCTCAAGGGTTGACTATTTGATACATAAATTAAAACTTGCTACAATAGTGATTATTTGAAAGTTTGAGACATTATATGTACAGAAACATTTGGATATATATAAATATACAGATCGTTAAAGTTGGAGGTAATTATTGAGTTGAGAGAATTGAATACAAGACTGAGACAATGGATAGAAGTACTGAAAGATTATAATGGTACAAATGAGGATTTCCTATTAAAGTTAGTGTTGTATCTAATACATTAAGCAGAAATCGCAATAGCAGTGAAACACGAATTCGAATATTGAGGTTATCAAATTTAGTGCAAAAAGGATCATAGAATGTGGAGTTGAATTTTGGGCAAATCAAAGTACTAATTGCTATAGAATTGAAGATCAGTTTCACATGGAAGGATTAACAAAACCCAAATTGAGGATTCATAAATTGAGAATCTTATTGAGGAATTGAAAATGGATCTGAATTTCAAGTTTGAATTGGAAAATGATGTTTTGTGATCGAAATGAAAAGTACGTATATCCGATAAAGATGATTGAGCAAAGAAATTACTAGAGAAAGCACAAATAACAACTTAATCTATACATCCTAGTAAGAATGCGCTGAAACAACATTTAATGGCTGAGAATATAGACTCAAGTAGCTGAATGTTTGAATTTGCCGACAGTCTTAACTGTAAGAGATATGCTTAAAGTTTATATTTTTGGAGTTTATGGGAATATGAGATCAATGTACAGCTTTGATTGACTTTAAGTAACACAATCATTATCAAAGTGATAAGATTAAAATACCATGCAACATTATGCAACATAAAGAGTCATCCACCTCTTTATTTGGATGAATAGGGCCAAAGATGGTCGAAGGCTAGAATTGATTCAAGGTACGGCTGATAAATGAAATTGATCTATGGAATTAAGTGACTCAAGAAAAATGAATGAATTAGGTGGATCAACACCAAAGGTATGGAATACAGTGAGATAGACATAAAAGTTAAGCGTACTGACACTATAGAGATGTGAACTATGAAGCGAAGGATGAATTGTTTCTAAGAGTATCACGTTCCCAAGGTGTGCTTAAATTGAGTGCAAGATGTGCTCAGGTTAGGATAAAGAAGCAACCAAGCTTGAATTGTATTGGTCCATATAAGGTTATTAAGAACTAGGCCATTGACTTATGAGTTAGTATTATTAATAAGGATGTCTCATATTCATAATGTGTTATATGTGAGTATGCTAAGAAATATCGATATGATATGATATGATATTGGTGTTATCGACGCAAGAAGTGAAAAATTGTGAGTAATTTGAAACATAATGAGGAACTAGTTAAAAAAGTGAATGACTAAATGAGTAATTGAAAGATCGAGTGAGTCTATTAACTATGGTCATTTATAAGAAATTATTTGAGTGAAGAAGTTACTTGGGGGACTGAGGAAAACATAAGACAACATTACCTTCATTTGTTTGATCACTCAGGTAAGAATTTCGAGGACAAAATTTTTTAAGGGGGAGAATTGTTGGACCCAAACTTTTCTTGGGAGTTAGAACTATTGAATGAGAAATTGTTGGTGATTATTCATGTGTAAAGAAAAAGAGAATTCTTGAATTTGAAATGAAGTAGAAAAAATGGTTTAGGTACAAGATGGGTTATATGCGAAATGTTGGAAGTTATAAGCTGGAATATGTAGTTGAAACATGTTCACTGAGTATGCTTTGGTTTTTAGCCATAACTTTTTCTCTAGTTATCCAAATGAGATGATTCTTAACTTGGAGTAAACTAGAGACATAGGGTAAAAATTGTATGATGAAATTGAGTTTTAGTTCAGTCTATAAAAATTTCAATTTTTGGATGGAATTTGAGCATAAAATATTGTTTCAGTATAAGAATAGTTCGGAAATATTAGGGTATAACTTTCCGATTTCTGAACCAATTTGGATAATTTTGGTGTCATTAGAAATTAAGACAATGAGGAACATTTTTCTAGAAGGAAGTATTATCAAATTCCTTCAATTTTTCCACGATCATTAGTTAAGGAATTAGAAGTATAAAATGTTCGTTTTAATAGACATAAGGGGTAAAAGGGGAAGGACAAGGTAAACGAAAGTAAAATAGGAGAAAGACCAAATAAATGGTCTTGAAGTAAGAAAGAAAGAGAGAAGTCGTGAGAAGCCAAAGAGAGAAGGGGAAAACGTGCGAGAAAGAAAAGAAGAGGAGAAAAATCGAAGAAGCTAAGGAAGAAGGAAGAAAATCGTGGGAAGAAAAAGAAGGAAATCATCTTGTCAAGGTAAGTTCATCTTTTTCTTCTTGCTTTGTTAGAGAAGGAGTTAGAGAGAGAAAGGAGTTTTGTGTAGAGAATGGAGGAATTGTGTTGGAAGAAGATGATTTAAGAGAACCCACTTAATTTTAGGGTTTCTAAACTAGGTTTTGGTCTTTCTAACCTGGATAGACCATAGGTAAGTTAAGGTTAAACCCAATTTTGTATTTATCTCATTTTTATGTGATTTTGAAGCTTTATGAATTTCTATGGGAATATTATTTTAAATGAAACCTTGGTTGTTTTAGGAAACCAAGAGACTCCTACCCAAGAGTAAGAGGAAAGACAACCTTGAGTTGGATTTTTGCAAATGATTTAGGTGGGTAATATATTTATGGTTATTTTGTAATATGGGCAAGTTTGTTTTATTGGCGAATATATTCTAAATTTCTTGAATTGAAAGCATGTGTATTGTATGTTAACTTACTTGATAGTGAATTATTGTGATTGTTGAAAGTGCATTATGGTTTATGATATTTTGATCAAGTTATGCCAGTGAAACATGTCATGGCATTTTGTATGAATGAAAAGATGAGAAAGCATGAAAGTATGAGCATATGATAAAATGATTTGAGCATGATTATGTGCTTTTGTTTAGGCGAGAGTGGAACCTTTCTGTTCGTCATGTGCACATTGACAAGAGCCTTCTCCTGGCTGCCCGCTTGTGGAATATGAGCTCCAAAAAGTGGACTCATTTTGTTCATAGTGTAAACTTCGGTTTCTCCATTCTGTTTCTATGAAACCCATGAGCTATTTGTTTATGTATTACGCCTTTGAATTGTCAAGAATGGTGCATAATTGAGTGTTATGCTTTGATGGTAAAAGGTACATGCTATGTTTATGTGATGATGTGTAATTACGAGTTAGAGCTAGGCTAGAGAATTTGAGAACTATGTGTTTTATGAGTTCAATATAAATTTTCTATGACAAATGAACATCTCAACGCTTTTGCTTATTCTTCGTTATAAACTGTTACCCACGAGCTTCCAAGCTTACCCCCTTTTATCTCATCTTCAGGTGATAGCTAAGAGACCAAATGATAAAGAGCCTAAGGAAATTACTCCAAATTTAATTATTTTATATTTTGAGTTGATTTTGGGAAAGCAAAATGTTTAAGTCGCATTTTAAGTTTATTTGTTCTAGAATCTTTTGTAATTGAGATTTTGAGACGATGATGTATTGTGGCTTACAATGCCATTAATGATTTGTAAAACTTCATTGTTTTGATGTTAATGAAATATTAATTATGTATAGATGATATTGATTTGGGATCAGATATACATGAAGAAATTATCATCTTGAGATGATTATTAAATTGAGAAGATAGTTTTTGAACATGAATTGTTGATATATATATATATATACATAAATGAGACATTATGGAAAAGAAAGATAGGAATTATGACTTATCAAATGTAGTTGAATGTGATGAGTCAAATGATTTGAGATTTGAGAGTTTAATGAAGTCAATTTGATAGTTGAATGGTTATGCTTAGGACATTCTAAGTTTGTACAGTGCAAAATTTCAAGTCTTCCATAGGGGTAAAATTCGTGTTCTGAATTAAGGGAAAAATCTACATTTATCTAAGCTAAATTAGACAGAGTTGTTTTAAAAGTTGTAGCTTATCTTTCTAGCTTTCCAATGGTATATAGTATGAAATTTTTGGACATCGGAGTCGAAAGTTATGATCTTAATAAGTGGAGAGGCCCTAGAGAGTGTAGAAACTTCTTCTGGTGCACTGTAGATTGAAACTTCTTTTGATGCATTGTAGACTGAAGCTTCTTCTGGTGCACTGTAGACTGAAACTTCATCTAATGCACTGTAGACCAAAACTTCTTCTGGTGCACTGTAGACTGAAACTTCTTCTGGCTGAAACTTCTTTTGGTGTATTGTAGACTGAAACTTCTTCTGGTGCATTATAGATTGAAACTTCTTCTAGTGCATATCTTCCGGTGCCTATCTTCTAGTCCACATCTTCTAGTTCACATCTTCTAGTGCACATCTTCTGGTGCACAACTTCTGATGCCTATCTTCTGGTGCCCATCTTCTGGAGCACATCTTCTGATGCCTTTTATCTGACATATCTTTTATTTCAATTTTGACCCTCTAGATGACAAAATATCACTTTAATGTCTTCACAAAAGCTGTATATCTTGAAGTCCTCCTCGAAACCGTCTAAGTATGAACTTGATCCAATATATTTAGGGAAAGTTATACGAATATTCCCAAAACAGGTTCAATATGATTGAGGAAAAAACCTTGTTTGATTCTTTTGGCCATAACTTTGTTATCCGACCTCCAAACGAAGTGATTCTTAGACCAATAGATTCCTAACACATTTTTATATCTCTGTATAAATGTTTTTAGCTTTTTACATTGAATTGAGAAAGATTAATGGAAATCAAATTAAGGGTATCAGATGGGAGATTGTGAATTGGATATTTTACTGAAAATACTTCAGTATTTTGATAATATCTTGATCTGTAGATCTTTGAATGAGATGATTCTTATTTTTAAATAAACTAAAGACATAGAGCTACAAATGATCTGAAGGAATACAATTTTATTTCATCCCCTAAGACCTTAAACTTTTGGATGAAAGTTGGGTATAGTATACTATTCCAGTTTAATAACAGTCTAAAAGGTTTGGGCCCTAACTCTTAGAATTCTAAACCAAATTGAATGATTTTGGTGTCATTAGAAACTTAAGACAATGGGAAACAAATGTTCTAAAGAAGTAAAATTGTAATTCTTGTTTGAGGTTTCCCAAAATTTGTTTAGAAATAGGAGAAATGAGTTTGTCTTTGATGACTAATGAGGGTTAAATGGAATAACCATGCATGGTAACAAGCACAAACACATGCTTTTATGACATCTGAGTTGGACTTCGGAAGAGGGGTCTAACATAAAATGCCCCCATCAACATCTATGAGTGACATGGTTGTCTCTAGGAATGGTCGCTGGAGGACTAAGAGTACATCAAAATCTTCCCTTATGTCTAGAATGGTAAAATCAATTGCCATAACTGGTATACCTTCTATGATTCACCTAAGGCATTTTAATGATCTCTCAGTCATCTGAATGCACATCCTAGTTGGTTCAAGTTATCTTATTCCCATTTTTTGAAATAAGGTGTAAGGCATCGTATTTATGCCATCCCCTAAGTCGGTCATAGCCATATAAGGAATATAAAAATTTCCTAGGTCAGTTTATTTCTTTAGTAGTTTAATCTTGTTGTCGAAGCTCTCCTTAGTCAACACTTTAGTCTCTAACTTCCTTAGTTCCTCCTTGTCTAATAATTTCTCTTTCAATGCTTCAACAGAGGAAAGTTCCTTCTTCATTTGTTTTAAGAGGTCAAGGACACTGTTTAACTCTACTTCTTATAACTTTCTCCATGCTATGATAGATAAGGAATTGCAGGTTGATATTCCATGACTCTCTTCAGGTAAAAGCTAAATTCACCTTTTGAATGATTCTCAGTATTCACTTCCTTTTTCCTTCTTTTTAGTAGCCTGGGTGATTGCCATTATTCTTTCCTTTAGATTTGTTTAAGTTGTGCTTAACAAACTCCCCTCTAGTCTCTTAGCCACTGACTTGGCAAGTTAGTCCATTTTAATTTCTAATTTTCATATGGATGTGTCTATTTACTGATGTTTCATCGTAGATTCTTGAGTAAATTCCATAATCATCTAATCCATACCATGTTTTCTTAGTTGTGATGCTTATGGTTGGAATCCAAGTAGGGGTTATTTCTTTGTTTCCATTGGTTACCTTATGGAAAGCTAGGGTGGTTCCTCCAACTAAGATTGTATGTATTTTTGTATATAATATTTTAAGGACTTAGAGCATTTCTTAAATAATCCATATGTTCGGGTTGGGTTAACTAACATTCTTATCCTTGATGGTCTAACCCACATGCTTTATATTGCATCACCATTCCTTATAGAGCCATAGTCAATCATTCTATCTTCTTGCTTAAGGCCTCCACTTAACTCACCATTTGTGTCACCACATTAACCTCATATACTCCTCCTGACGTACTAGTTCATGCCTCGCTGAACACTACTGGTAGTTGTTTATGTCCATATCTTTGATGAACTCTTGGGCCATTTCAGGAGTTTTATTATTCAACGTCCCTCTAGTTTCTACTTCGATCGATTGCCTCAACTTGGACTTAGCTTATTATAAAAAGTTTGGATTTGCGTCCATAATGGTAATCTTTGATGTAGGCATCATCAAAACATCTCTTTGAATCTCTCTTAGGTGTCATACAGTAAGTCACCTTCAGTTTGTGAGTATGACAAGATGTCATTTCTCAACTTCACAGACTTTACAAGGGGAAAGTACTTTAGTAAGAATTTGTCTATCATTTGATCCTAGGTGGTAAGGGATGAACATGGCATTGAATTTAACCACTATCTAGGATATCATCTTAAGGAGAATGAAAATAGACGCAGTCTGATGGTGTCATCATTTGCTCAATTAATTTTAAAAGTATCACAAATCTCTAAAAAGTTAAAGATATGGGTGTTGGGGTCTTTGTCTCAGATACCTTGGAATTAGACTGACTATTTTACCATATGGGTTATAATTGACTTGATCTCAAATTGTTTGTCTGAAGAGTTGATCTCACTATATTGGATTCTGCACTAGTTAGGTCTAGCTCTAAGGTAGTCAAACATTGTCTGTGTTGGTTTTCCATATGGTAAGATTCCTTAGTGTCTATGTGACCTTCCAAATGTTTTATCTGATGATCTAGCTCAAACTCTCATAGATTTGTCCTACGAAGATTCCTTCACATTGTTCTTTTTATTTCAGGATCTGCAACTAGTAAGTTTTCCTATGTACTCTAGGTCATAAGTTGACCTGGATTCTAGGTCTAAAAATAAAGAAAATAAACTAAACAACTAAAAATAATAATATAATGTAAAGCAAAAATAAAAAAAATAAAAAAAATAAAGTAATGACTATATTAATGAAACTAAGGTTTTCCTAATATCATCATCCCTTGTAATGACATCAAAAACTTGATTGACTAAAAATGCATATGTCAATATTGAATTACCGTAAGTGCGTGATATAGCTGTGGCTAGTACCGACAAATACAAGTCAATCCTACGAGGACAGTGATTACTAGTAGCTATCATTATTCTATTATCTAGTCTATGACTTGATTGTGACTTTTAATTAAAAAAACAAAACTAGAGAAAGTAAAATAAACAAGTAGCAATATTAAATCAAAGAATTAAGGAAGCACTAAGAAAATTATCGATATCAAGAAATTAGTATATAGGTTTCGAATCCCCCTAAAGCTTTAATAGATTGATCTTTTATTATGAAATTATTTTGTTGATTTATTAGACTGTGGAGACTCCTATGTTATACTAGTAGTTGACCTTGAGTCTATTAACAACTAATCTTAAGGTTTTCAACTGAATTACTCAGGTTAAAGTTTATAAGATTGTTTTATCAATTTATGAATCCCTCTATTAGGTTTGACCTAGATCTGCAATATTTATGTCATCCTATCTCTGGGGTTATAATCAAGTCCTTCCAATTATTGTAGATCTATTCATAAATAGGATTTCTCAATCTCTATGTATGAAATCAGATTATGAAATGATATTATGGATCTATTAGAACATAAATAAAACATGTAATCGAATCTCAATATATCAATCAACCAATTAAATTAATAAAAGAATCAAATAATTTTAAAGCATCAACATAGGATTCATCTAACCTAAATACTGGCAATATGTTTAGTTACGCATGAATGAACATGAAATCAAACATTAATAGAGAGAAAAACAAATTGAAAATAATGGATTCATAATTCTAAATCTCTCAGATTGTCTTCTATTAAGTATTCTTGATATATAGAGGTTTGATCTTATATCATAATGGATCTTTTGATGAATTCTTCATGTTTTCAACTCCTTTGGATCAAAATTTCCCCTTAAGTTGCCTTTAAGAGTTTCAAAATGCCTTTGTATGTATTCTCCTTTAATTTGCCTTTGAAAATGTCATTTATATTAAATTCTGGGGTTTTGGTCGATGTAAAATCTAATGCATGATCATGCATCAAACTGTGCATAACCAAAATCTCTAGAAATTTCAAATTCATATGGTTTGGGAGATGTACATGGGGTGATGCACGATTGTGCATTCCTTCTATGCATCGAATCTTTGTTTTATTTTGTGTTTTCTTCTAAAATTTTCTATTTTAAGTCTGTGAAAGCAATTATACTCTATAAACACACTTGGAACGAATTAAGTACCAAATACATGAAAAAGTATAAAATATCAAGAAAAAATGCATCAATTATGAGGTATAAATATGATCAATTGTGGATCTATCATAATGTACATCAGCTTGGCCTAGCCTGACCCTCTAAAGGTGCAACTCGAATCCAGTCTAAAATATGATCGAACCTAGTTCATATTACTTGAACTTGGGTCTGATTAGATTTTGAGAGGCCTAAAACTTAGCCTATTCTTAAATTTAACTTAACCTAATTCATACAATAATTGGAAAGAGCATTAGCTAGAGAAAAAGAGTTCTACTAACAAAAGAGCTTACAAATAAACAAAAGGTAAAGACAAAGTAAGAAAGGGAAGAGAACAAAAAACAAGCATATATTGCATGTGGGGGAAAAAAGGAAAAATCTTTTTAGAGAAAAAATTATAACTATAAGACAGAGGGAGAAAAAGAAGTAATAAACATAAGATCAAAACCTTGCTTTGAATTGGAGTGAGAACAAATAAGCTGTAGAATGAGACATATTGAATGGTGATAATGAGTGAATCGAGAACCTTTTTTTTTTAATTAAAGTGAACACAAAAGGTGGAGCAAGAGCCATTAAATGTTTGTGGCAAGAGATAAACAAAAAATTGAAAAAATAAAAAAAGGATGAAAAGTGGAGTTGGGTTTTATTAAAGTTAAGCATATATGTCAGAACTTTTGATTTGTTTGAAGTTTGAAAAATTAAATAAAAAAGTGCTGATAAGAGTACTTTAGGACCAATCCAAAGACCTTTGTTTTTTATATGTTCCCAAATGCAATTTGCAAAAGGACATATTAAGAACAAGTGTCCTTAATTTTATTTGAACTAAGTACAAAAGGAAGGAACTATCAACTTCCATATATTTAATTCTATTAGTGGTATTAACTATATTCTTTATGGTGAGCCTGAGAAGAAAGGAGACTTTGGGTAGTAGAGCCTTGCACTAGATTACTTTGTGTTAGTCAACCATTGGGTTTCTTCTTCTAAACATGTCTTTAATAAGCATAATGGATAGTTTATGGACTGATTAGTTTTTCCAATAAAAGATATTAAGGGCAAATAAATTTTGGAGATATTGAGGTGGCAAGTGTCTTAGACAGTCTGGGAATTGCTAGTAGTTGTCATTGATTAGTGAAATGAGCTTAGTGTGAAGAGGAAAGATTAGAGAGCTCTTTGATATATCATGGAATTATATAAGCTAACCTTATCTAGACCAATTATTAAGCCACAGAAAAACATATCTTCTGTGGTCAGTTTTACGAGAAATATCATCTTAGACTATATCCCTTAAACATAGTAATTGCTTTAGGAACTAGGATGTTGATGATTTTTTATTTATTTCCCATATGCGTTTACCCTTGAGAAAATGAGTGTAACCACCTAATCCACATAGATTTTCTATCCTCAAATGTCCACTATATTCTTTTGAGGATTAAAGCATTGTTGGTGGTTTTGATTGTTGAGATGCTTAAGCCTCCTTCCTCTTTGGGAAACATAACTCTGACCATTTGACTTTAGCAACACCCTTAGTGCCATTAGAGTGATTCCATAAGAAGTTTTTAAACAATCTTTCAATTGATTTATTGACATTCTTATAGAGAAAGATATGGGAACTCTGGTAAATATGAAGAGTGTTAAGAACATATTTAATAAGGTGCAACTTCCCTGTATAAGATAGAAATATATTCACGAAGGATTTTATTCTCTTTTAGATTTTTTTTTCAATGAGTGGTAGATAATCAAAATAGCTAATTCTTTTGGTGTAAACAGGTTGTCTTGGATAAAAAAGTGGGTTAGATTTTATATGCATGCCAGTGATTGTTGCAATGTGAGATTCCAAAGAAGAAGCACCTTTATAAATTAAGAAATTGCTTTTGTTGAAGTTGGTTTACAGACCACAGTGTCTTTTGAAATTGTATAGAGCTTTTAGAATGATTCAAATGGACTCCAATTGAGCACTACAAAATAGAAGAAGGTCATTTTCAAAAGACAAATTAGTTAATCCAATTTTCTTACACCTAGAATGGAATTTGAAGTTGTAATTGGTTTCCACTTCATGCTTGATAATTGAGTTTAAAGTTCCCATGCAAAGGATGAAGAGGTGAGGGAGAGAGGTCCCCTTATTCGAGGCCTTTAGTATATTTGAAATAGTTTATGGAGCTATCATTTACCAGCATAGAGAAGCTGGTAGTAGAGATTCATTCTTTAAGCTAACTAACGAAACTTTAAGAAATCCATAAGCTTTCAATATTATATATAGGAATTACCAACTCAAGCTATCAAATGCCTTATGAAAATCAACTTTGATAATGCAATTGGGGGTGGAATTAGATCTTATGTAATCTTTTGGAAGCTCTTACATAATTAAAATATTGTTCCAATCTGCTTGTTAGAAATGAATACACCTTGATTATCACTAAAAAGTGGAGTTATGGCTTTTTTCAATCTTATAACAAGGATCTTAGAGATGATCTTGTAGAGGAAATTAATGCAAGTAATAGGTTTGAAGTCATTAAAATAGTAGGTGTTCGATTTAGTATCAAGCGTAAGAAAGTTTTGTTGATTTCTTTAAGGAGGATACCATTAGAGAAGAGACATTGCATTTTTGCCAATTTGTCTATTAGTATTCCAAGACTTGTGGAAAAATTATCCATTTAAACCATCGAGTCCTAGTGCTTTAATTCCATCCATACTAAAGACATCCTCCTCAATCTCCTTTTTATCTACATGTTTGGCTAGTAAAGAGAAATCTCTAAGGGAAATTTTCTTCGAATAAAACTATAAAGCTCAGAGTAAGAACCAGAAGCTGTACTGGGAGTACCGAGTAGAGAGTTAAAGTACCCCACTACCTCATCTTGGATATCATTATGATTATAAAACACTACATCATCATTTTTATGATAAAATATTTTTTGTGATTTTTCCTTGCAAAGATGCTATTAATAAAGAATTTTGTACACGTCACCATCCTATAGCCAATTAACCCTTGCTCTCTGCTGAAGTAAAGATGAGTGATTACTAACATCTTGCAAATAGTAGGAGAGAACTTGCTTTTCTTTGGATAGAAGTTGAGGATCATGTGGAGATAGATTAATAAGACCTTGGATATTAATGAGTTCATCCTCGATAGTAACTAGAGCAGTTCTAGTACAAGATCCCTTTGGAGAGTTGAGCACCTTGATTCCTTTCTTAGTTTCCTTAATTTTTTAAAAGCATGTATATTTCTTGGTTCCCACAAAATGAAATTTAGTACCTCTTATGTAGGCATCCCTCAAACCAATATTATTGGCCAAATAGTTGTTGAATTTCAAGGCGAAGTGTCTAGCAAATTTCTTAAATAATTCTTCCACTATTATTGTTATATAAATAGAGAACAGAGGATCTTTAAACTTTGCAATGTTGTTAGGGAATTGAGTTAACCAGTTGGCATCACCAAGAGCTCTATCTAATTTTTTCCTGATGAAACAATGAAAGCTATTTTTTTTATACCCAGTGGAGGAGTGGCCAATTTGTTGTAGATTAGTGATCGTATATAATCCATATAGTCTTTAAAGTCTTCAAAAAAGTTTCTTAAGTTGCAATGGCCATAAGCTTTTGATGTGTAAAGAGTCACATTGAAGTCTCCACATATCAATCATAGTTTGTTAATGTTCTTACTAAGATTGATGGGGTTATTCTATAAGTTTTTCCTCTAAAATCCAAAGTTACTAGCATATATGAGAGAAATAATAATGTTAACCTTCTCTTGTATAAAGAAGATGCTAAGGTGCGCGACTTGGTCATTTGAGCCTAATATATCCACTTGAATGTCATCAGCCTTATATAAATAGGATCTTTCATTGTCAAATACATAACTAATCAACAGTTAAAGAAATTTGATAAGAAACTCTTTTCTTGCAAAAAATTCCTTTAATTTGTGTTTTGTTCAAATGATAATCATCAGCCTCTTAATTGATCATTATCTCTCATTTATAGGTAATGTCAAATTTATTAATTATTCTTTAACAAGTCATAATTTGTGGTTCATAAGACAAACTCATTAGGTGTTCTTATATTTGTCTAATAACCTATGCAATCAGTATATAATTAGAGCATAAGTTCATATATATATATATATATATATATATAAGGAATATATGATGTCTCAATTAATGAATTGATTCTTAAGTAAATTTTATACTCTATACCCTAGGTAATATCTTACATTTAATTCTCCTTTGATCATATTTATTTCAACAAGTCATAAATGTATCTAATTCTCTTATTGAGAGTTAATAGCCGCCTTTGAATATATAAAATTTCTTATGCAAGTTAATAATTAAAAATGAGTTTCTTTTTCACTTGAATTGAATTTAAATTGCTTTCTTAAAATTTTCACATAAGATTTATCAAAAATAATCTTCTAGTGACATTCTAAAGTATAAAACCTTAAATTTAATTTTTTAGGAGTTAAAAAAGAGTTTTAAGGTTATATTATAAAGTTCTTTTTACCTCCAGGATTCTATACAATATAGGTCGAGATATTAAAACTTACATTAATCCCTTTTCATTGTCTTTTTTATACATATGGTAAGAGTCACCTGCTAAGATATTAATGCCTATTTTTTAAGAGCATATGTCTTTTATGTATGTAATTCCACATAGAAATTGGTTTAAACATACTTAATATTTAATTTGAGTTCACTTCTCTACTTTTATCATCTAATTCGACATTCATGATTTATGTTTTTACTTTATCTATCAATTATTAGCTTGATAATAAACTTAAAACATGCCTCATCTCTAATCATCATAAGTACTAGAGGTGATTGCTTATGTATAAAGGACAATATTTTACCTGTTTGATATATTATTTGATTTGCATAAAAATATGTCATATAAAGTGGAAATATTTTAGAATTGATACCTAAGTAAAGCTTATTACTTAATAAATGATATCAACTTATATTGTTATTTATACATAGCAATACATTGAATAAACATATATGGAAAAATGTTAATCAATTACATTAGAATATCTACATAATCTTAGTGACTCTATATGACTAATATATGTGTTTTGGGAAATTGGTTTTTTCATTAGGTCCACCACCATATTTCGTGTAAATATATACTTTATTTTCATTTCTCCTTGTGCAAATATGTTGTCTTCCACATAATCGTACTTGATATCTATATTGTTAGTTTTACAATGAAATTTGTGGTCTTTAGTATAACTAATTGTTGCTTTACTATCATAGTTAATTCCTAATAGATTAGTCTCATTTTGAGTGACTCCTAAACTAACTAAGAAGCACTTAAGACACACAGTTTCTTTTACCAATATTAAAAATGTTATAAATTTAGCTTCCATTGTGGATAAGGCAATATATGGTTTTTTTCTTAATTTTCCATAATATAGCACCATTGTTGAGTAAGAAAATAAATCCAAAGGTAGATTTTGTCTTATTTAAATATCCTCCCTAATTTGTATTTGTATATCCTTGTATATGTAAGTTGTTACCTTGATATCGCAACGTATAATCAACAATTCCCTTTAGATACCTTAATATTCCTTTTACTACCTCCCGGTTTGTATATATTGGTGTGGTTTGATTGGTATCTGCTCACCATTACAACAATATAACAAATATTTGGCCTTGCACACATCATGGTATAGATGAGACTTCCAACTACATTAGAATAGGGAACTTTTTCATTTGCCCCTTTTTTTATGGTATAGATGGCAAAAACTTCTGGCTGAGAGCTATGCCTTTAGTAATAAGATTATCAACTAGTTTGTAATCTTAAATATGAAATCGTTCTAAAGTCTTTCGAATATAAGTTTCTTGAGAAAGCTCTGCCTTTAGTAATAGGATTATTAACTCGTTTATAATCTTAAATATGAAATCGTTCTAAAGTCTTTTGATATAAGTCGCCTGAGAAATTAACAATAATCTTTTTAAATGATCTCTTGAAATTTAAATCTAGGAATATATGTAGCTTCACCCATGTATTTCATCTCAAATTCATGTGACATCCAATCTTTAATTTGCTTAACTAACTCACAGTTATTAGCAACAATCAAAATGCCATTCATATATAAAGATAAAATCACAAATTTATATTTGTATCTATAAATATACGTAATGGTCATCTTTAAGCATATAAAATCATATGAAATGATAACTTTATGAAGAAATGTACAACTGCCTTGAGGACTACTTCAAACTATAATTAATTTTAATAATTGAGACACTTTATATTCTTATCATATCTTAATGAAACCTACAATTTGTTCAATATTAACTTCTTCTTATAATTCTCTATTTAGAAAAGTAGTCTTCACATCCATTTGATGTAATTCAAGATCCATATAGCCAATGTGAGATGAATTAATGAAAACATCACATTAGGTGAAAATGTCTCATCACAATCAATTTCCTCTTATTATGTATATATTCTTTCTCTAGGAAGCGTGGCTTATATCTTTTAGCACCGCCAATAATATTTTGTTTTAATTTAAGAAATCATTTATTACTATCAGCTTTGCTTCTCCTAAGGAAATAACAAAGTCCGTACTTAATTCAAGCCTAAATAAGTGATTTCTTCTCTTATTGCTTGTATCCATTCTTCTTTATGAAAATAAGAAAAAGCCTTATGTGCATTTATTAGCTTATCATATTCTTATGGAATAATCTGTAAAGTTTTGCTTTTATTTTTGATAGGGTGTGTCGAGTGCACTGCAAAATTTACCTAACTCTACACAGTAAAAAATTGTATATGTGATGAGTTAGGATCATATCTATAGGGAATTTTTGGTTAATTCTTGTAATGAAAATAATTGATGTAAAGGAAATAAATAGGGGGTTTTGGGTTTTATGTAATTAAGAAAATAATGTAAAATTAAACTAGCAAGAACAAATTATAGAAAACAATCTAAATTGATAAAAGTGTCAAATATGTGTAAAGTCCAGTTCTATGATCTTGGCCTAAACACATTTAAACATATCCCATCATTCTAATGTTTTCACATCACTCCTCAAACTATTGATCATAGACTAACAACATACTCTACTAATCCCAGTTTTCCCTTAGGTTGTGTTTAATTAAGAGACGCTTGTTAATTAAACCTAGCTACCAAATAACCTAGAATATGATCTCTAGATTCAATTGGTTAGCTACATTATGAAGTGGAAAACGAATCAACATAGGCAGTAACGTCACACATTCGGGTTATCTAACCTAAATTATGTTGTTCCTAATGATTCAAGACCATTAGTAGCTACTAACGAACGTCAAATATAACAATTACAAATTATGTTAAACATTCTAGCAATAGGTTCGTAATAAAATAATCCAATGAATGCATTATAATCATCTTTATAAAACCTGATTAAACCAACATCAAACAACGATAATAATTAGAAAAGAGAGATTCAACATTAAACTAGATGATATAAGCTTAACCGTGACCTGGGTGTCAACTTGTAACACTCTACCCTCTCGAGACACATACTCGACATCTGTATGATATCCGAGTTCGTGCCCTATGAGGATGGCATGCTAGAGCACTCAATCATTCAAAAATCAATACAAAATTTTTTTTTTGAATGACAAACATAATATGCGGAAATCGATAACCAAATTGGGCTCACTTTATTTGTAAACCTTTTCAATCATAATAATACAATCAATAGAATTTCAATAGCCATTTGGGGGCCTATTACAAATACAAACAAATTAGTCATAATGTTTTTACATTACAACATAAATACATTTGTATACACATCGTGCAAAAGTTTATGAATACATTATTCAATATAAAAATTGCGGTATATATATACAATTCAATACAAAAATAGAGAAGTACAATGTAGACATGAATTGATCCTGACCTCTAACCTTTACTTGTATGCTATCGGTATACTCCCGTTTGCCTAACGGGGTATTCTTTTGATCCTAAAAAATATTTGCAAAATTTGGGTGAGTTTTACGAACTCAATGAGTGACCATCATCGATGGCTCACCCAGTCATATAACACATAATTCACATTCACGTCATTCCACATTTCACACTCAATACATGTTAATCATTCATATGCATATGTAGTGCACATGAGACGCACTTTTCATTTATTCCTTTGTTGTGACTGAGTACCTAAATTGTCCCGTATCCATTAGATACCAGGCTCATTACAAACTGTCCCTTATTCGATGGGGATACAATGCTCATTTTACATAGTGAGCCTTAGGCTCTTAATCACTTTCTGAGCTCGAGGCTCTTTTCACACTTTGAGCTTTAAG
>JAOQMP010000210.1:16141399-16156932 GCA_027563575.1 Erythroxylum pedicellare | reverse complement strand
ATACAACCGCATGGTTTTAGATGTTTCGTGTTAGGTTTTCTTCTTGTTTATAACTCATTTAGAGTGTTCATTACGTATTTTGTGGGCACTTGAATACGTACAAAAGTGGTTGTAAGCAATGCATTTTAGTAAATTTGGTTGTTCCATCATGAACTAACCATTTTTAGTATTGTTTTATTATGTCTTTTTGCAACACCATTTTTTGTAGGGGTTCAAGAAATAGTTAACTATCTTCCTATTCTTTTCTTACCATATAACTTCTTGAACTTATCAGACAAGTACTGTTATCCATTATCAATTCTTAATACTTTTATTTTCTTTTCTAGTTTATTATCAACTAAATTCATATACTTTATGAAACTATTTAATGCTTATGATTTGTGAAAAATCAAATAGACATGATTATACCAAGTATAATCATCTATAAAAGTGATGAAGTTTATATCACCCCATCTTGCCCTTGCATTCATGAGACACATGTTAGAATGAATTAATTGCAACGGATAGGAAGCTTTTGTTCCCTTTCCAATTAGATTTCTTTCCATTTTACCACCTATGTAATGTTTAAAAATAGGTAAATCTACTTAATGTAAATAATCTAAAAGGCTTTTTTTTAGATAATTGATTTATTCAATTTTGACCAATATGATATATTTTAGCATGCCACAAAATTGTATCATTATTGAAATTAGTAAATGATGTAAACAAGTAATAACTTATATTATTATTTAAATAAGAAACATCTAGAGTGACAAAACCATCCAACATAAAGACATGACTATATAAAATGTCTCTAAGATATAAATCCATACCATCACTATGGAAATTTACATCAAAACTAAGATTAATTAAACTTAACACAGAGAGCTCAGATTTTGTTGAATCTTTAGAGCATACAACACTTTACATAGGATTAAGAATCGACCACTACGCATATCTAATTTATAGTTTCCAATCCATTATACAACAACCCTCAAGTTATCTCTAACATAAATCTACCGTATTTTATATAGGATTTTTTCGAATTCCAGGAAGGCATTTCTACCCTTCACTAGATAGTTGGTTTCTCCTAAGTTTGCCATACATAAAGGATGTGATTTAGTTAAAAAATAAAAAAAGAGATTTTCAAAACAAATGTATATACAATAAGATTGTACCTTTTACGCTCATTTAAATGGTGAATAGAGTGACCCTTATTATCATAATTAAAGTCCTTAACTGTTTTTATGTTGTGTTTTTTGAAAGGATGTTGATCACTAAGGTGCCTCTAAAATGTTCAGTTAAAGTGGACCACATATCGTTAGGAATTTTATATTTGCAAAACTTATTTATGATATCATTATCCATGCTACCCAGCAATGTAATGCAAGACTGAGTTCTTTTTCTGCCATATTTCATAATCATCAGTCATTTTAATGATATGCCTTCC
Organism: Erythroxylum pedicellare; assembly: GCA_027563575.1. NCBI lineage: Eukaryota > Viridiplantae > Streptophyta > Magnoliopsida > Malpighiales > Erythroxylaceae > Erythroxylum > Erythroxylum pedicellare. Next base: position 16,155,503 of record JAOQMP010000210.1, on the reverse strand, counting down.
TTAGGAATGTCTATGGTTATGTTACTAGTTTGAAGGCCTCTTTCTTATCTAGTACATACTGAATTTTCATATTTTATATTTCATGATTTTCACTATTTAATTTCTCTCATTTGTTAAGTTCAACAAAAATATTCTTTAATGCAGTAGCTATTATTAAAACATAAAGTTTCTATAAAAAAGAAAGAAATAGTATACATGTTAGTCAATAGTATATATATATAGTCAATAATCTGTGTTTATAAAATCGAAAGAGTACTTATTTTCTCAATCATCATTTGTAAGACAACTGAATATAGTTATCATGGTAAAGAAGAATTTTCAAGTGAAAATCCATATAACATATGTTCTGATAAATTGAACAATATTAAACTTGACATATATAAATGAATATAATTTATATAGTTCATCACAACTTAGTTTGATTCATAATAATGAACTCCACAAAGAATATAATCAACTAATTCATATGATAAAACCCTTAAAGCTTGATGCATAATTATTGTAATTATTTTGACTGGAAGATCAATTGAATACAAAGTCCTAATCAATCTTCACATTTTTATCGTAAACATTATCACCAATTATTTATATGTTTTTAGTTTACCTAATCTAAGTTCGAAAGCATGCTTAATAATTCACTATATGGTTGTACTAATGATGAAAGTAGAGCCACCTACTTCACTTTAGCCTTTACAAAGGCTAAACAATCACTAAAATACAACTCTTGCATTAAGATATTAATAGTAATAACATGTTATGTTAGATCTTATCTAGGTAGGTATCATATTTGTAGTAACTACATTAACATGATATTGACTTATGCTACAGTCAATTGAAATCTGAGTGACATTATCATAATTGACATTTTTCAAGAAAAATTAGGAATTACGACCTGCCCACAAAAACCTAGAAATATTAAAATACATGATTTGACTAACACACTAATAAACTTATTCTCATAATGAAATTATGGTTATTGTTTTTCCATCAAAATTTCAATTTCAATTAAACTAATCATATTAAATTATAATTATTTCATTTGTAATTAGAAACCCATTTCTAGTTATTACGTAATCAATCAAATTAAATTATGAATTTTAATTTAATTAGAAACTACTCCTCACTAGAAACATTTCCACTCCCTAATCAAGTTGAATATTCCCTTTTCGTAAGCTTGGGTTTTGAGTTAGTTCATCAATACTTGAATGATTTTTCTTTCCTAGATGGTGGCACTGTCAAACCTCATCCTATTGCCACCACTGTGTGTCCATATTTAGGGATTTTTTTTCATAATTAGGAGTTCGTTTGGTTGTGTTTACTATCATATTTTTGTGGTTTTTGATCTTATCTAAATGAATTTCTTGTTTCCACTAAACATAATCTAGATTCAAAAATGAACATATCTAAATTTTGATTTGTTCTCTATGGCCAAACTAGATCAATAGAGTTTTTAACATTTCTTTTTTTAATTTTTTAATGCTAAAAGTTTTGTTATTTTTGGAATTAAATTGAATATCATTTTCTTCAGTGTTTATTTTTGTATGGATCTAGTTTATTGTATACTAATAGGCCTAATGGTATCAATACAAAATAAATAACATTCCATCTATAATGGGAAATTAGTATAAAGAATAAACAATAAATTTAGTAAAATATTATCTATAATACTCACTTTATGAATTTTGTAGAATATAATTCTATGTTAAAAAATATAAACACATCCAGAAGCATATAGATGCACGTAAGAACATTCAAATTTCAAAAATTATCAAATAAATAGAATATAATTTCAATTTTACTAAGATAATTGTACTAAACTAGTTAAAGAATATTCTTTTCTTGTAGAAAAATCTTTAATTTATGTTATTTAAATGATAATCATAATCATTAAACTCTTAATTGATTATTATATATTATTTATAGATAATGTCAAATTTATTAAGTGTTTTTTAATAGTTGATATGCTCTAAACTCATCATGTCCTTTTATTATAAAAAAGAGAGGTCTTATTCATTTTAGATTACTAATTCTTAATATAAATTAATTTATTGTTATAATTTGTTTAATCTAATATATGTTTGGCAACACAACACAATTAAAATAGTAAAATTTGAGTAATTGAAATATATGATAAAGGGGCTACTCAGTGTATTTGGATTAGTATAAATAAGAGGTAAGTAAGGATGATGAACTAGTGCCTTGATTCTAATGACTTGGGAAGGTGATAGAGATTAAGCTTGGTTTGTTCCATACTTAAACATGAAGAAAATAAATTCTTAATGTATGATTGAACCTATGTTTTCTATATTATTTAATGATATTTTCATATTTTTGTTATACTTTTCGGCTCTTTTTGTTGGATATTGTGCTTAATTTAGCTTAAGAGTGCTTGTTTTGAATTAATGTAGTTTGAGAGTAAACTTGTCATAATTAGTTATTAATTGCACTCAATTAGTTTCTAGGACAATTGATACTACAAACTATTTCTTTTCATTGCATAACACTCAAGAAGTAGAGCCAAGAGTGAAGACCAAGAAATTGCAGCACACAAGATCAATAGCATCAACATTGGCAGATTCGTCGCGATAAGGAAAATATTTCAGCATGGTGAAACTAGAAAATATTACCAAAGACCTCTCGGGAATGGTTTGCCACGGCGAAGTCATTCCTTCACCGCAGCAAAACCTTCGAATCAGCAACCCAGACCTGAACAATTTTTGAAAATTTTGCTTACCCATTTGGGCAAACCGACCCAGTACATAAATATCAATTTAGAAACCCTATTTTAGGATAAAAGAGAGGATGGACGAAAAAAAGAGAAAAAGGGGAGTATAGCCTCTGAGCAAACTGACCCAGTACACCTGAATACCGATTTAGAAACCCTATTTTGGGATGAAGGAGAGGATGGACGAAGAAAAGAGAAAAAGGGGAGTATAGCCTCCATCTCTATCCTCTCTCATCTTTCTCTCATCTAACCCTGATTTCCTCCATTTTTCCACTGTCAAACCTCCACCATGGGTGACTCAGATTCATGCCTAGTTGTGAAGCTTCCAGGTGCATTGTGTGGATAGGTGTTTCTTTTCCTCTTGAAGGTGTAGCAATGGCTGGAGTTCAATAAGCTTAAAAAGGGAGTAGTTTAATCCATGGTTCAACTATGAATTTATAAATTCCTAGGTCTAGGATTTGTAATTTGTATTTCAGCTATTTGATTATAGTTCTAATCAAATGTTGGATATTTATTATGTGTAGTTTGGATTGGTTTATGTAGAACTTTGAGCTTAAATATATGAATTTTCATATATGTCTATTTGTAATCTTCTTGATTCTCTCTTATCTTGCTTGGTTATGCTTAATATTGAGTTGATTTTGGATTTCATTTTACCTATTGTGTTAGTTAATCCTACTGCACACACTAAGAGCACTTAACAGGATCTTAAGAAATGGATTCCAATTGATTAAGATCCTAGGCTTAAAGAGTACTTTAAGGTTTACCATTTTGAAGCTTAGTGATTTCTACTCCCACTAAAATCAATTTCGAACTATGATAGTCAGAGCTCACTTTCAAAAGGATTCTATCACTGTTTAATTACCTGTTTTCATCTTTCTGTTTTCTATATCCCTAGAATCCAAAAATATGTCTTACAATTCAATTTAGTTCAATTAATGATTTCAAAAAAATTCAAAACCCCCCTTTTTCCCAAGTAGTTTGCATTGTATGGCATATAGGTTAACTTAGGTCTATTTATTTTAGGCTCTGACTAAATAAATGACCTCGGGTTGCACCCTATAGTGCAATCCTTGGATTATTTTGATTTCAAGTCCAAGGGCCTTACGATTAGGTAAGAATCAAATGGTATCATTGCTGGGGAACTAAAAAATTGGTTCTCTAGGTTAACTTCTATCATTTTGCTGCTAGGTGGGGTTAAAAGCCTTTTTAGATTACATCTTAGATAGTTTAGCTTTATACTTATCGATAGTATATGTTTTCATTTTGCATAGCATCAAAAATTTTGGAAATATAAACAAAGATACTGATTCTCTTCATTTTTCATCCTTAGCATTTTGCATCTGCATAGTTCAAAGTCCTATTTGCTGCTTTCTATGAATGTTCACTACGACCAACTTTCTTGCACAATTTTGAATTTTTTAATCTTTGCATATATACTTTCACACCCATATACAGTTGCATCCATCACATCTCATCTTTTTACTTGACATTGTGTACTTGCAAGTCAAATTTTTTCACTTTTATTCTATTTTGAATTTTTCCCTTACATGCCCCAGAAAACTAAACTCCTACCCTTCAACCTTAAAATTGAGAGAAGTTTGAGAAAAATTAGAAAGGAGAAGAGAATAAAAGGTAGTTGTTGAAGAGAAGAATGTCTCAGTAAAGTCTAGCCTGTCAAGCAGTGAGAGTGAATCTTAGAAGGTGAGATAATGGCTGAAAACCCAACTAATCTGCAAAACCCAAACCTTAATGCTAACTAACCTAAGAATGGTGGCAAGAGAGGTAATGGGGAGTAAGAGTGAGTTGGTGAGAACAATGGCAACCTTAGAAGGAGGTGGGGAAGCTACTACCTCTGATGTGAATTATTATCTTTTTACCACTGTTTTCCCTAATTTTGATGTGAATTTTGAGATTAAAGGATTGCTTATTAACACTCTTCCTAAATTTCATGGTTTAATAAGAGAAGATACCTACATTCATTTGCAATTGCTATCTAAGATTTTACAAAGCATGAAACTAGTGGGCGCTTCTCTAGATCAAGTGTTATGGAAAGTCTTTCATCTATCCTTAGAGGGTAAAGCAAGGGAGTCGTACATGAGCCTTCCAAGACACATGGTGAATGCCTATCACAGCTGGGGAAATTTGAGAAAGGCATTCTTAGAGAAGTACTTTCCTGCCTCCAGAACTTCATCAATGAGAAAGTAGATTTACTCTGCACGACAAGACTTTGATGAGTCCCTCTATGATTATTGTAACTATTTTTATGATCTACTATCAAGATGCCCTCACCAACAAATACCAGACGAGCAGTTAGTGCAGTACTTCTATGATGGGCTGAAGATTCAAGACAAGGGTATGTTAGATGCAGCCTCAAGAGGTTCACTGATTGACCTCACTGTAGAAGAGGTATGGGATCTGATTAAGAAAATGACTCTGAATCACCAATAGTAAAGTGTTAGGGACACTAAAGGACTATATGAGTTGGAGCTTCAACAGTTCACTCTTGAAGAATGAAAAGTCTTGAGTCTAAGGTCAACTCTTTGGAAAGTAAAATGACTTTTCAACTATCCCTCATTACTGCAGAGTTGAAAAATATGAATGTGCATCGTCCACCAACTCCGATGGATCTTATTGCACCTAGTTGCGAAACTTATGTTTTCGTGATGCATATTTCTAGTGTTTCTCCCAATCGTTATGAAGACGTATTTGCTGTCTATCAAGGTCAGACAAATCAGAAGTGGGACCCTTATTCTAATACATATAACGAGGAATGGAAATCAAATCCCTAACTTGGTTGGAGGAATGAAGAAAGTAGACCTCCAAACAGATTTTAACGAGGTGGAGGGGTTGGTCCATCTACCAACCAGTTTCAAATCCAACAGCAAGCTTTAACCGTTCCATAAAAGGAAGACACAAATCAACTCCTGCATAATATGATGGCATTGAAGAAGGAGAAGAGGACTTTTAATGACAACCAGTTCAATTCCCTAGCTTCTCTGATTCAACAAGACTCTTCTCACAATGCTGCCAAATTCAATGCCCTAGAGGAAAGAATGGAGCAATGGAAGACAAAGACTAAAAACATCAACTCCTATGTCACTCAGCCATCTAATAATGTGAGTGAGCAAAAAGCTAGGAGTAGTGACATTATTCCCTTAAACATTGTTATAAACACCAGGGGATTGAATGCCATCACTCTTCAAAGTGGGAAGTTAGTGAAGTTCAGTGATGAGGATGAGGAAGTAGTTGATAAAGAGATTAAATGTGATGAGTTAGCTCCCATACCTGCAAGGGTAAAAAATTCTGAAAGCTCTAAGGAGCGAGCATTGTTAGCTAAAAAGGAGTCCACATTTTTAAATAACAAAGGAAAAAATTCTGAGAGCAACCATAAACAAGCAACATCAATGGAGTATGTTGAGTCAAGCAAGCATGGAGCCAATAAAGCCAATGGTAAGGAGGTAAATTTTAAAGACGCTTCCTTTTCCTAATTCATGTTTGATGCGCAAAAGAATGACTGAAACTAAGCATGAAAAAGATATTATTGATTTGTTTAGTGGAGTGGAAGTCAATATTTCTCTACTTGATCTTGTTAAACGGGTTCCTACTTATGCAAAATACCTTAAAGACTAGTATACCCATAAAAGGAAGTTTAGGCCAAATGAAAGAGTTTAAGTAAGCTCAAATATGCCTTCCTTATTTAAACCTCAAATCCCTGTGAAAAGCTAAGACCCTGGATCCTTTACTATCCCTTGCACTATAGGTAAAGTTACTATAAGGGGAGAATTGTTAGATATAAGACCAGTTATTAATGTCATGCCTAAATCCGTTTACACTTCATTAAGAGTCAAGACTCTTAAGTCTACCACTGTAGTACTGTAGTTGGCTTATAGGTCTGTTAGGTATCCTGAGGGAATGATAGAGGATATTTTGGTCCAGGTTAAGGATTTGGCCTTTCCTGTTGATTTTTATGTGCTTGACTTGTCTTCTGAACTTGTTTATAACACCACACTGATTCTTAGTAAACCTTTTTTAAGGACTGCTAACACTATGATTAGGATGAAAGAAGGCACCATCATAATGGAAGTAGGTGGTCACAAAGTTTATTTTAATATTTATGAAGCAATGAAACATCCTTATGAAGATTACTCACTTTTGGGTGTTAATATGATTGATATTGTTGTTGATGATGCTTGCTCTGAATCTGAATTGCAAATGATTCCTTTGGCTCTGAACTGTATTGACTTGATTCTACTGATAAGGATGACACCATTTCTTCCTTTTCATCTATTTATTCCTTTCCGTCCACTTGCTCATGTGGAGGTGACATAACATGCTTTAACGGTACAGTAGTTAATTACATGCTTTCCATTCCACACACATTTGTTGTATCATCTACTAAATCATATATGAGTTTTATTCTTTCTATTATCAGTGATGACCCCCTTGGGGAAAGGTTTTTTATTAATATTTCAGGTCATTCTACCATCGTGGAGGCTGACACTGACGTGGCAATTGATGAAGTTGTTTCACCATAAAAATACTTTCTGACTGAAGACAATAAAGATGGCCCACTTTTAGCTATTCCCCTTACTTATTTGATGCAAAGACACCTTAACTCTAAGGATTATTCTCAATCCCTTACATCTCCTAACTTATCTACTTTTAATTCTTCTCATACCTTGACATACTTGGATGAGATGTTGTCTAGTGATGATTCAGGTATATAGAAGGATTTATCCAAGGCATCTGTTGCTATTGATCAACCTGAGGTGGGTTCAACACATGGAATAGATGGAGATTATAAAGCTAACCGCATGGAACCTAAACTATCATTGGTTGAAGGAAAGAGGAGTAATCTGTTCTCTCTTGAACTTCATAAATTGATCCCTTTTGTTGTGCAACCTCTTATAATTGAATTAAAACCCTTACTGCCTATTTTAAAGTATGCTTTCCTTGAGTCTAATGAGTGATTACTTGTCATAATTGCCAATTCCATGTCTAACAGTGAGGAAGAGAGAGACTCCTTGCTGTGTTGAGAGAGCATAGGAGGGTTATAGGGTAGACTTTCATAGATATACCTGGGATTAGTCCAGCTATTTTCACACATGGGATCCTATTAAGTGAGGGTTCCAAACCTATGAGATAGCCCCAAAGAAGACTACACCCATTTATCCTAGATGTGGTTAAAAAAGAAATCACCAAACTTTTGAGTGTTGGGATCATCTATGCCATATCTGATAGAGAGTGGGTTAGTCCGATACATGTAGTTCCTAAAAAGAGTGGGGTCATTATGGTTAGAAATCATAGGGATGAGCTTATTCCTATAAGAGTGCAAAATTCCTGGCGTGTGTCCGTAGACTATAGAAGATTAAATGATGCCATATGAAAAGATCATTTCCCTCTTCCTTTTATTAACCAGATGCTTGAGATACTTGCAGGCAAATCTCATTACTACTTTCTGGATGGTTTATCTGGGTACTTTCAAGTACTTATTGTACTAGAGGACCAAGATAAAACTACTTTTACATGTCCTTTTGGTACCTTCTCCTATCAAAGGATGCCTTTTGGATTATCTAATGCTCCAGGGACTTTCCAGCATTATATGATGGCTGTTTTCTGTGAATTTTTAGAGGAATGCATGGAAATCTTTATGGATGACTTCACTATTTATGGTGGTTTTTTTTGATAATTGCCTTACTAGTCTTGAAAAAGTTTTTAAAAAATGCATTGAAAAGAATTTGATTTTAAACTTTGAAAAATGTCATTTCACGATCAATGAAGACATAGTGTTAGGTCATTTGATTTTTAGTAAAGGAATTAAAGTTGATAAAGCTAACATTGAGGTCATATCTTCTTTGTCTTATCCTATCTGTGTTAACGATATAAGATAATTTTTGGGTCATGCAGGATTATATAGGCATTTTAAAAAAGATTTTAGCAAGATTGCATTACCTCTTTCAAATCTTTTACAAAAAGAAGTAAAATTTGACTTTGACGATTCTTGTAGAGATGCTTTTGATAAGTTAAAGTCTAAACTCATTTCTCCCTTTATTCTTATTGCCCTTAATTGGAAATTACCTTTTGAGCTTTCGTGTGATGCTTCTAATTGTGTTGTAAGAGCTATGTTGGCCCAAAAGGAGGAGAAGCTCTCAAAAGCGATTGCATATGCCTCAAAAACACTGGATGCAGCTCAAATCAACTACATATAAATAGAGAAAGAGTTGTTTACAGTAGTTTTCTCCTTCAAAAAGTTTAGGCCTTATTTGTTAAATTCTCATGTAACTATTTTTACTATCCATGCAGTTCTCCGCTATCTTCTCAAGAAACCACAATCCAAGCCAAGATTGATAAGATGGGCATTACTTCTTCAAGAATTTGACATTGAGATAAAGGAACAAGCTAGGGCAGTGAATCATATAGTCGATCACTTAAGTAGGCTACCAGAGGATACAAGGGGAGTACACTGTTCTGAACTCACTTGTGATTCTCTTCCTAATTTAACTTTATATGCTTTAGTTTTAAAAGAGCCTTGGTATGTGCATATAGTTAATTATCTCATGACTGGACTCACCCCTCCTCTTATGTCTAAGTAGCAGGCACAAAAGCTCAAGAGCAAAGCGAGGCATTACATTTGGGATGCTCCTCACCTGTAGCGGATATGCAATGACTAAGTCGTAAGAAAGTGAGTGCCTAGTGAAGAATTCGATGTCATTATTCCAGTTTTCCATTCCATGGTTTGTGGAGGGCATTTCAGTGCAAGGAGAACATCTAGGAAAATTCTATACTCTGGTTTTTACTAGCTAACCCTTTTTAAAGATTCTTTTACATTTTTTCAATCGTTTGACAAATGTCAAAGTTTTGGAGGGTTAGGTAAAAGGCATAAAATGCCTCAATAGCCTTTACTATTTTACAAAATCTTTGATGTTTAGGGAATTGATTTTAGGTTCGTTCCCTTTCCTCCACTGTAGTTGATAACTTGTTTTCAAATTTTTGTGTCACTCATAAAGTCTCCACTGCATATCACCCCCAAACCAATGGTTAGACTGAAATATCTAATAGAGAGGTGAAGCACATCTTAGAGAACATAGTAAAACCATCCAAGAAAGATTGGAGCTTACGATTAGAAGAAGCACTATGGGCTTATTAAACTGACTACAAGTCACCAATAGGAATGTATCCCTACCACTTAATCTATAGCAAAGTTTGCCACTTGCCAGTGGAGTTGGAGCATAAAGCATATTCGGTAGTCAAGCAGTGCAAAATAGACTTATAATCTTCTGGGATGGAGAGAAAGTTGCAGTTGTAAGAATTGGAAGAGTTAAGGCTAGAAGAGTACGAGAACTCTCGACTCTACAAGGAGAAAACAAAGTTTGCGCACAATAAAGTTCTCCTGAGGAATAACTTCAAAGAGGGAGACAAAGTGGTTATTTAAGGCTCGTTTCGCTTTTAAGCAAGGGAAGTTTAACACTCATTGGGATAGGCCATACACAGTCACAAAGGTGCACAACTTTGGTATGGTGGAGCTTCTACATGAAGAGAATAGAGCCAAGCTTAAGGTGAATGGCCATCTATTAAAGCTTTACCATAGGAACCAAAAAGCTCCATGACTCTCAAGTTGTTTCTTTCCTTCACTTGTTTACTTGCTTTTACCCTATGATTGCTCATAACATGTTTTGGTGCATTAGTTTATTAAGTAATTGTAGGGGAGAAACTGCTCTAGTAGGAAAAAGAGTTTAGTTTTTAGTTTAATTAGTATTTTTTCAATTCAATAATATCCCCTTCTAGTTTTGTCTCTTACTTTTCTTCTTTTCTGCTTAATTTCCCTGATGCATGATATATCTTCAAGTTTGGAGAAGTTTAGTATTGATGATTGTGTTGCATTTTCTTTTCTTGAGCTTACTTAGTACCTTATGACCTTATATATGCATTTAAAGTTTTTCTTAGTATCCAGCCTATGTCCTATGTTTGTTTGTCATGTTTGTAATTTCTTTGTTAAAGTTTTCTATCTATCTTGTTGAGTTTCGAGCTACTTTCGCTGCAGCAAACTCACGGTTTTGCTGCAGCAAAGTCCCCTCAGTTTCATTGTGTTGCTCTCAGGATACCTTTGCCACGACATACATTCCGCGTCATCACGGTGAAAGTCCCCCTAGTTCTTCGTCTATTTCTTTCGGGAGTGCTTTGCCGCGACGACCTCAAACTTTTACCGTGGCGAAGATAGAATCTGCACAAACCCCCTCTCATTTGTTTAATTTTTACTTATCAGATTACCATTTTGCCCCTATATATCATTTACCCATTCATATTCTTTCTACTCTTTTTCATCTTTTCACACTCCCACTCGCCTTAACCCTTCTAACTCTCCACATTCGGTTTCAACACACATAACCGGCGCCTCCCCTTGTCTCCCTCTTCTCTTTTTCATCTTCCTATCTTTCTTGCTCCCTCACTATAATTTTTCTTCTCCTATTCCATCCGGTAACCTCTTCTCCCTCGCCTTCTATCTCCCATTCCTATACCCTTCACTAACTTCTAATCCCTTTGCTTCTCGACACTCTCTCTGCGCAGATTTCTTCCTCCTTTCTGTAAGTATCTTCATCTTCTCTTCTTCTTCCATTTTGTTTATTTCTTCTATCTTACCTTCTGTTGGTGTTTAGGGTATAATAGTTTTACATTTAGTTCTTCTTTAATTATAGTATTAGATTAGTTTTGTTTCGATTACGTAAGTGTTAGGTTATACGATGATCTATAATGCATTTTTCACTTTTGCACTCAATTGGTTTCTAGGACAATTGATACTACAAACTATTTCTTTTCATTACAGGACACTCAAGAAGTAGAGCTAAGAGTGAAGACCAAGAAATTGCAACACACAAGGTTAATAGCATCAACATTGTTAGATTTTTCCACGACAAAGAAAATGTTTCACCGCGAAACTAGGGAATATTACTAAAGACCTCTCGGGAATGGTTCATTGCATCAAAGTCATTCCTTCGCTGTGGCAAAACCTTTGAATCAGCAACCCAGACTCGAACCATTTTCAAAAATTTTGATTACCCATTCGAGCGAATTAACCCATTACACCCGAATACTGATTTAGAAACCCTATTTTGGGATAAAGGAGAGGATGAACGAAAAAAGAGAAAAAGGGGAGTATAGCCTCCATCTCTGTCCTCTCTCATATGTCTCTTATTTAACCCTAATTTCCTCCATTTTTCCACTATCAAACCTCCACCATGGGTCACTCAGATTCATTCCCAATTGTGAAGCTTCCAGGTGGAATGCATGGCTAGGCATTTCTTTTACTCTTGAAGATGTAGCAATGGTTGGAGTTCAATGATCTTAAAAGTGGAGTAGATTAATCCATGGTTCAGCTATGAATTTATAAATTCCTAGGTCTAAGATTTGCAATTTTTAGTTAAGCTACTTGATTATAGTTGTAATCAAATGTTGGATATTCATTATGTGTAGTTTGGATTGGTTTATATAGAACTTTGAGCTTAAATATATGAAGTTTCATATATATCTATTTGTAATCTTCTTGATTATCTCTTATTTTCATGGTTATGTTTGATATTGAGTTGAATCTGGATTTCATTTGACCTATTGCATTGGCTAATCCTACTATACACACTAAGAGCACTTAACAGGATCTAAGAAATGGAGTCCCATTGATTAAAATCCTATACTTAAAGAGTACTTTAAGGTTTACCATTTTGAAGCTTAGTAATTTCTACTCCCACTAAAATCAATTTCGAACTATGATAGCTAGAGCTCACTTTCAAGAGGATTCTATCACTGTTTAGTCACCTGTTTTTCATCTTTCCATTTTCTATGTCCCTAGAATCCAAAAATACATTTTAGAATTCAATTTAGTTCAATTAATGATTTCAAAAAAAAAATCAAAACCTCCCTTTTTCCCAATTAGCTTGCATTGTATGGAATATAGGTTAACTTATGTTCATTCATTATAGGCTTCGATTAAGTGAATGACTTGGGGTTGCACAATTGTTGCCATTAGTTGTCACACATTTTACTAATTATCAAGATTATGATATTAATTGTCAGTTTAAGATAAAAGTTGTCAAACTTTATTAATGTAGAAAACATATATTGTCTAATAGTTATCAAAGATTGTATAAACTAACTTATTGCAAGTATTAAAAGGGTTGTTATGCTCCAAAAATTATTATAACAGGAGGGAAAATGTGAGGTGAAAAATAAAGAAATAAAACTCCAGCGTCTTTAAATTAGAGTAATGAATGGTATTTTGTAAGGCTATAACTAAAGCCTATATTGTATTAAATGAGTGTTTTCAATAGATTTTGTGAGTTCTTTATTCAATCAAAACAAATTTTATCTTAAGCTACACCACTATCTGCTGTCAGAGCCAGTTGATTTGAAATGACCTCTGGTTCAATTACAACATCTTAAGAAAGTCAAGTAATCCCATCCCATCAATTGCATATGTTGCAGATTCAACAAATTCAATAAGTTCAAATGGTAAAGTTTAATGGAAGAAGTAACTTTGCTATTTTGGAAACACTTGATGGAGCTCATATTATGGAACGGCCTTAGTGATATCATCACACAAGATATCGATGAAGTAGTGGAAGAATCTTCAGAACTTGATTGAGCTTTAAATGAAGAGTGTTGGACCCTAATTCCAGAGCCCAACTGGGACGTCCTAAAACATGTGATTGTGCTTGTTACCAAGCATGGTTATTCCAATTAACTCTCAATAGTCATCCTCGGTTCATCTTTATTCTTTGATACTGTAAGTGTCGGGCCCTATTTTCTTAATCATCTTATACTGAAGCAAATATTCTATACTCAAATTCTATCTAGATATTGAATATCTTAGAGGCTGAATTAGAATTCGACCTTTTCATATAATTTGTAAACCTATGCCTCTAGTTTACTCCACATTGAAAATCATCTCAGTTGGAACTCTAAAGATCAAGATATATTCAAAAATACTGAAGCATGTTCAATGAAATAACACCAGTTCATACTATTCCAACAGATTCCTTTACTTTCCTTCATTCAAAACCTTTATCCAATCAATTTAGAATTCTGCCAATTTTTTTGTGGACAGATAGCACAATATGTAAGGAATCTATTATCTCAAGGATCACTTCGTTTAGAGGTCGGATAACAATTCCCATCCAGAAATTATAAGTCTTAAGGATTGGGTTAAAATTTTATTCCTTCAAATTGTTTGTAGCTCTATGTCTTTAGTTTGTTTATACACAAGATTCATCTCATTTGGAGGTCTGATAACAAAGTTATGGCCAAAGGAAATCAAACAAGGTTCTGTCCTCAACCATATTGAACCTATTTCAGGAAAAAAGGCATAGATTGCTCTAGGGATATCAT
>JAOQMP010000210.1:16124538-16139532 GCA_027563575.1 Erythroxylum pedicellare | reverse complement strand
TCTTAATTAATGCTAACTAAATTACTTAATTAGTCTAATCATGCTTTATTAAATAAATAAATAAATAAATAATATTTTTTAAAAAAAAATTTCGGGACTAATAATATTGCACACTCAAATTTATGTTATATGGAACTCCTTTTTTGGGAGGTAATAGATACTTTATTGCTTTCATTGATTGATGATTTCATTAGGAAGACATAGATTTATTTCTTAAAGTAGAAATATGAAGCAGTGATATAATGAAGAATTTTATAGCGTATGTTCAAAAACAAAGTGAGTATATTGGTGAAAATTTTGAGAAAAAAACATAGGATTGAACGTAGTATGTTCAATGATTTTATATGAAAGAATGGGATCAAGTTTTAGCTAACTTCATGATATACACCTCAACATAACAAAATTACAAAGAGAAAGAACAAAACTATTATAGACATTGTTAAGAGCAAGTTGTTTTACAAAAACTTACTAAAGACTTTGTAGACAGAGGTAGTAGCTTGTGATGTTCATATTTTGAATAGGAGTTTAATTAAAAGTTTTTTTCATAAAACTCTTAAAGATGCTTGGAGTGGACAAAAGCTAGATCTAATCCACTTGGAAGTATTCTGGTATGTTACTTATGCTCTTGTATATAATGAGCTAAGAAAGAAATTAGACGGAAAAGCAAAAGAAGAAAGCATCTTTATAGGATATAGTCAAGTAATAAAGGCTACAATTTATATAATCCAATCACTGAAAAAATAATTGTCACTAAAAAATAATTATTAGTAGAGATGTTACATTTCAAGAATATGGAATTTGAGATTGGTTAGAGAAACAATAAACTTTATCACCAATGCCTATGTCTAGTAATCAAATTCCTCCTCCTGTAGCTTCTACTAAAGTACAAAGATATCCCCAATGAGAATGTCAAATACTAGTTCATTTTAAGGATGTTAACTTGGAAAGGATATAAATCCAATTGATATTGATGAAGAGGAAGTTATTTATTATGCTTTCTTTACATATTGAGATCTACTAAAATTTGAAGAAGCAATAGAAGACAACAGATAGATTTTAGCTATGGAGGAAAAAAAATCATGCCACTAAGAAGAACCAAACCTTAGACCTAACGAATCTTATAGTAGGACAGCAGTCGATTGGAGTCAAATGTATATACAAAACAAAGTACAACCTAATGGAGATGTTGGAAGGTATAAAGAAAAGTTGGTTGAAAAAGGATATAAGCAGAAACATATGATTGATTACTTTAAAGTATTTGCTCTAGTTACTAGGTTAGATATTATACAAAAGATTATTTATGTAGCCTCTTAAATAGATTTGAAAAGTTTCAAATGAATGTCAAGTCAAGTTTCTTAAATAAAGTTCTTAAAGAGAAAGTTTACATTGAATAACCATTAGGTTGTGAAATGAGGGAATTAAGATAAAGTTTACAGATTAAAAAAGGTACTATACAGATTGATGCTATTGTCAAAAGCATGGTATACTTGTATTGAATCATTTTATTAGCTAACATATTCCATAGATATTCTTACGAGTATGCCTTATGGTAATATCATGATTGCTAGCTTATATGTGGATAAACTTATCGTCACTGGAAATAATCTTTAAGTTGCTAGCAGAGTTAAAGGAGGCTATAATATCTCAATTCGAGATGATAGATTTAGGTTTGATATCTTACTTCTTTGGAATTGAAGTAAAAAAAACAAATTAAGGGATATTTATTTCTTAAAAGAAATATTCTTGAGATACTTTAAAGAAGTTTAAGATAAAAGACTACAATCTTTAAAGTAAAAGGCTACAAACTAATATTGACTTCAGTTGAAGAAAGATTGAAGCTTTACAAATATAGAAGTGAAGAGTTTAATAAATGCAATTTAGAAGACTTTTTGGAAGTTTAATGTATTTAACATCAAGAAGATTGGATATTGTTTATGGAGTTTGACTTATGAGTAGATTTATGGAAGTACCAAGACAAGCTCATTTGCAAGTTGTAAAAAATAATTCTTAGATACATCAAAGGTACATTGGATGATGGAATCTTCTAATTAAACGGTAATAAGGTGGAGATAGTTGGATATACTAATAATGATTGGGCTAGTGACAAAAAATTGGAAAAGTACCACTAGTTATGTTTTTAATCGTGGTTCAAGAGCATTTTCTTAGTCGTCCAAGAAATATGTTATGGCCCTTTCAATGACATAACTTTAATATATTGTAGTAATAGATTGTGCAACTTAAACAATTTGGTTACAGAGAATGCTTGGTAAATTATAATATCAATAAGACGGTCCATTGAATTTTTTTTTATGAAAAAAAGTCAACAATTGCCTTAATTAAGAGTCTAGTTTTTCAAGGTATAACAAGCATACCAATATTAAGTACCATTATGTTTGTGATTTATTAAAGGAAATGAGATTATAGTTGAGTTTTGTGCCTTGTAGGATCAAATTGCATATATGTTCACAAAGCAATTGTTCACAAACACAAAAGGAAACTTGGAATGATCAAACCAAGAATAAGGGTGTTTGACTGAGATTAAGTTTGGTTTGTCCAATACTTAATCACAAAGAAAATAACTTGATAATGTACAACTGCTGTTATTAGCTATCACGAGTTTTTGTTAGTTGTCAAGATTATGATATTAGTTGTCAGATTAAGATAAAAGTTGTCAAGATCAACATAAATCAACTCAATGAAAGTATAACAAAAGTTATTGTACTAAAACAATTATTGTAATACTAAGAAAAAAAGACGATGTAAAGTAGAGTTAACAAACTCCAATACTTTTAATTAGAGTGATGAAGGTATTTTGTAAGACTATAACAAAGGCCTATATTATATTAAAAGAGTATTTTCAATAAAATTTTTAAATTCTATATTCAATCAAAACAATTTTTATCTTGATATACACCAAAAAGTGGTGAGGAAAGTAATAGTGGCTACAAGTTTATGAATAATTTGAATGTCTACAGTAAGTATAGAGAACTATTCCTTACAGAGATTTATTGGCAACTGGAGCAACTTGTGAGCAATTATTCATGGTCTTGGACAGCTCTAACAAAGCCTAGAAAATCGAACCTTCCTGGAAAGCGGTTGCAAGTTTGCGTATGACCTATGAGAACTTGATAGACAAGCATGTACAGTCTACAGAGAGAAATCCTCAGGTGGATAAAATGATCATTGTTCCATGATAGAGAAAGACACTTTCATCGTTAAACACGAAAGCCCAAAAGACAGAAAGTGGGAATTCGTGTGATTGAAAATACCATTTGTCTCTTTGCTTTTCTTCTAGAGCCTTGAAGCATATATGGCAACTGTTGCTGATAGGCATGTGACTAGTTAGCTCCTTTCTTGCCACTGATTTAATGACCGACTCATTATCAAGTGGCTAGCACCCGAAAACAACACTAATAATATTCTTAACGATGGAGGATAGAAGCATAGTTTAGCAAACTGCATAATTACTGGAATCAGACAAAAAGAGGCCTTGAGTCATTAACTCTATGTCTAATTGTCCGAGCTATGAACTCTGCAGTAAAAATAAACAAACTTTATTTGTTTCTTTTCAGCTAAAAGTTCAAGCATCAAAGTACATAAACCACTTTCCAGTAATATATCATGTTCTCTTCCTGCATTTCCCATTTTGTTAAACCAATACAAGTCTCTTGAAATTTACGTCTCAATAGTAGCATAAAAACCTGATGAAGACTCTACTCAAAATCAGATCATTCCCAGCTTCCAAATTTGTATCATTGTCCGAATGATGAAAAGAAGGCAAGTTAAACACTTATATAACCTAATGCACCTACCCCTTTGAACAGTTAGCTTGTAATTGACATACACTTTTCCCATGTTTTGTGCTAAACTCTTAAATGATATTAAAGTCAATTATGTCCATTTTTAGAGCCCAACTAATGTGACTGATGATTAGGTCTTCCATCAATCTTTACTACTAAAGAATATTAATCATTTTCAAGGCATAAATTAGGAAAGCTCACCCAATTTTTGAGAATGACCAATGTAGCCCATAAAGGAGACCTAAAAGAGAGTGACTTTCAAAAAAAAAGTGATAATGTCTCTTGAGCACAGCGAAAAGGGTTTTGCTCCTTGCAATTGATGATTATAAAGAGCGAATCAGTGCTCACATCTTAAAATATAGCACGTTTAGTACAATTTATATCCTCCTAACAGAGATAGTACACAATAAAAGGACAATGACAGGGCTCGGCTCTTCCTGCGGAGCATGCAAATTCCTGAGAAGAAAGTGCACGAATGAATGCGTATTTGCTCCTTACTTCTGCTACGATCAGGGTGCTGCCCACTTCGCAGCAGTGCACAAGGTGTTTGGTGCCAGCAACGTTTCAAAGCTACTCTCTCACTTACCACAGAATAACCGCAGTCACGCTGCTAGTACCATTTCCTACGAAGCGTTGGCTCGGATGCGTGATCCTATATATGGTTGCGTTGCTCATATATTTGCACTCCAACAACAGGTCAATTATTAACTGAAACCTTGAAACCTTTTCAATCAAGGCATACCGTGACAACAAGTCCATCACATGATTTTGCCTTTCATGTCTCAGGTTGTCTGTTTGCAAGAAGAGATACAGTTTCTAGGAAGCCAAATGGCTAATGTAACTGTTAGCATTGCTGCCTGTGCATCTTCAGGAAGAAACTCAAACCCAAATTCTGACATGCAGTTCTCTTTGCATGAAGATGATACAAATGCACAATATAATCAGAATCGTCCAACTGGATTCCTAAATCAGTCAGGACCCACAAATGGTAATTTCCAAACTTTTGACAATCAAATGAACATTGATTTTCCTCCTTCATATGGATGGGAAGACTTCGATCTGGTTTATGACTCTTATCCAACCCCTTTGGAGAGACTTCTTGAAGGAGTTGACAGAGACATCATCGCATGTTCTTCGATGTTGCCCACTGGATCCGAAACTTAAGATTGTCAAGACCACTGACCTAAGTGTCTAACAAGACACCGTTTTTGCTACAGGAGATATCTTCTAGCTCTACATGGGACACCTTCTGTGTTACTCATCTTAATAATGATATGGTGATAAGCATAATTTTCTGCTGGAATGTGTAGGCTAGGCTTTTGTAATTTAATTTCCATATATATATATATATATGTGAGTGTGTTTGTGTGTGTGTGTGTGTGTGTGTTTGTCTTGTCTGCTTTGGCAGTTGTACTGTCTTAGACTTGTAACCGATCTTCAAAAAGCCCTATACATAGGTATAAAATTTGAAACTAGATCTCATCATGAATTCCATTCAAGGCTACCTCCTAATCCCGGAAGGCTCATCACATTTGGAAAGTTAAGTCAATCAGGCATAGAAAGAAAACAATCAGAAATCACGCACACAAAATTTATATATCTGGGAAATCGACAGAAGCCCAACAATATAATTGGACAGTCAAGCAGAAATATTTACTGGATTCCAGAAATTTGCGAGTGCGGAGTGTAGATAATAAAGTTTAGCCTTGGTGGTCAATCCAAAATTTTATAACATTGTAGGCAACACAAGCTAGTTATATCCTTTAATGCAAAGCAGAGCAACTTGAAAGTTCAGATAAACGGGTGATGGTATCCTTGCTTACACCCAATTCCAATGTCCAACCCTACAAATAGAACTAAGATGATACGAAATTATGTTGAACGAAACAGACTAAAAATATGCAGTCTGCAAGATGAAGTCCAAACGGGATAAGTTCAGCAGTTCCTTTTTAAGAAGCCTAATAATACTCGAATGTTGGGATCACTTCCTATAGGGTATCTTCCACGTCCACACTTACAATCAATTGTCAGGCCTAAATATGCACGATTGTTCTATTCCCAACAACATTATGAGTTCAGTTAGATACTCAAAATGTTAGTACCGTATCGTCGCTAGAAAAATATCAAAAAATTTTAGAGGCTAAATTATAATTTTTAAAAATTAGGGACTAAATTAAAAAAATTAAACTCTAAACTAAACCCAAACAATCTATTCTCTGAATCTCTCCTTCGTTAACTCTTCAATATCTTCAATAACCCCCTAAGCACTAACCATCTTCACGCCTGCATGCCCCTACTCTCCTAGTGTTAGACCCTTAAATTTCAAAGCACCTTGAAGCGATCTTCACGATGCGCCTTAAGTGGAAGGTTAACTAGATTACACAGATGAGGGAGGCATGTAAAAATACTAAGGTAAATATGGGTAAGTGAGATCAGAATTGATGTAAAATTTGGTCTAGTCTTAGACCTTGTAGAGATTGACACAATCTAGACAAAGGATTTAACGAACTAAGGACTTGGCCCACATTCGGATGAATAGACCAAGACTAGCGGACTTGTAGTAGGAAATATTGGATCATATCAGTGTACTATGTGGGCTTCGGCAAGATCACACTGTATCACCAATAAAGAGAAATCATGGGGAGATCTTGGATGATGTGGCGACAACTAGGAGTTAAAGTTGTAGTGAGACTCAACATCTGAAGATAACATAAATCTTCAAGGATAAAGATGTTAGTTTCCTGTTTGAATGTAAACTTTATCTTTTTGTTATCTTGTAGATTCTATCTTATCAGTTAGAGTCCTACTTGGATGGGGATGTCATTCAATTGGTCCATGTGATGTAATATGATAGAGATAGACATGATCATAGCACGATCTTAGGCAGTTCAGTTTAAGATTAAGAATATAACTTGGCTTCCAAGCTAGAGTACCTATATATAGCTCATTCGAGTTTTGCTCTCCTCATTCAGTCAGAGAGAGCATTCCTTGTATTCTTTTGAGGAAAAGTAATATAAAGGTTAGTTTTATCGTATCTCTGTTATTTTATAGTTGCCTTTATTTCTTATTACCTTTGTAGCATTGTTTCTTCGAGGGTGTGAAATAAACACTTCAAGAGTTGTTGAAGGCTAAAGTCTGCTTAAGCAAACCTAAGTAAGACTGTCATACAATGGTTATTGACGATCAACTTCAGTGAAATTTTGAGTCACAAGGTAACCTTTATATCAATTGGTATCAGAGCCTAATTTCGGTATAGCAGTAGGCAACTTGACAGAACGAATGACTAGGGTAGAGGCACTCATTGGACCGATTTCTATAGGAGAGGATGAGGTCTAGGATTTCATCCTATCAATCGCGATTTGAGGCGATGGAGGATTAGATTCGATAATTGCAACAACAGATGGTGGATTTGTTGATGGCACACGAGGAGGCACAATTCGAGATTACCGTCCTGAGGCATGTCGTTGCAATGCTTGATGTTGGTTGGGTTGAAAGCTACACACCATAACTTCCATCTGTGAAGGTACGTGAATCCAAGGTGTTCGAAGCCATACGAGATGCCAAGGTGCTTGAGAATTTCTTGTGACATATGGAGCAGTACTTTACGGCTGCTAGGGTGCCCAATACTGAAAAGGTAAATGTGACAGCCATGTACTTGGATAAGGATGCTAAGCTCTGGTGAAGGATGAGGACCTCTGCAGAGATCAATGTGGGTAGAATTCCCGTGGATACGTGGAAGCTCATGAAGAAGGAGTTGAAGGATTAATTTCTTCCGTTGAATACTTCATAGCTTGCAAGGGATGCCTTGAAGAAACTAAAACAAGAAGGTTCGGTAAGAGACTATGTTAAGTCTTTTAGTTCTCTATTACTTGATATTGAAAACATGTTAGACGAGGACAAGCTCTTAAACTTTTTGTCTAGGTTATAACTATAGGCGCAAATGTAGTCGTGGAGGCAAAATGTGAAGGACATGGTTGGTGTAATCGCGACTGCTAATGCCTTGGTGGACTTTGGAGTGATGAAGGAAACTAAGGCAAGCTCCTCTATTTCTGTGAAGGGCAAAGGCCATGCTCAACAAGAGAATACCAAAGGGGAGAAGAAGAAGGATTCCAATAAAGGAGACTTCAAGGGAAAAAGCAAGCAAAATGGTGGCTCCGAGAGTGGGGAGATGTCCTCCAAAAAGGGCAAGATTACTTGTTATCTGTATGGTGGATCACATTATACAAGAGAATGTTGGAGGAATGAGAAGCTAAAGGCTCTGATAACTGAAGAAGAGGGAGAATCTTCAGATGATGCGAAGCTAAATATGATTGCGTTGTTGATTGCAGTTAATAAAGAACCTAATCCCTATAATGACCTAATGTACGTGAGAATACATATTAATGGGATAGAGGTGACCATGATGGTAGATATGGGTGCGTCACATTCCTTTGTGGTAGAAGGATGGTGCGCAAGTTGGGGCTTAGAGTGTCCAAGACGCCGATAAAGTTAGGAGCCCCTACGAATAAGGCACAAGCGGTGATGAAAGCTGCTTACAACGTCCTAGTGAGCATAAGGAGTTGGCGTGCCAAGATGAATTGCATGATTATACCACTTAAGGATTTCAAAATGATATTTAGTATCGACTTCCTTAAGGCAGTAAAAATAGTGTTTTACCTAAGTTTGGGAGATATGATGGTTATATATGATGAAAAATCTTTCTTTGTTAATTGTTGTAGATTCGTTGGTGGGACAAAGGAGACTATAACATCGGTAGCACAACTGTTGACTTTGATCATTGAAAAGGAGTCAATCTATGCTCGAGAAAGCCTAAAACAGAAGGCAGGTAAGGAGCATATCATTGCCAAGATCACAAAGGATCAAGGTGATAGGAAAAGCTCAGCAGATGGAGCTCTTCTCATCATATCTTTGGTGGGAGTGATGAGCCTTGAGAAGGCGAGTCCAAGTGGAATCAAAGGCAACCCCAATGGATTAGGAAAATGGTACATAGGTGAAGTGTCAATCGATATGAAGGCTTGCTATCATCTTCAAGAACTAACTAAGGAGTCTTTGAAGAAACCACTCGTGGAGGAGTGCTAATATACTAATTCAATGAGGGCGTCGAATCCATCTGGTGGGGGTGGTTGTCAAACCCTTGAACTTTGGAGCACTTCTCAACAACCTTCACAACGCGCCTTAGGTGTAAGGTTAGCTAGATTATGTGCAAGAGGGAGGTATGCGAAAATGCTAAAGAAAACAAGGGCGAGTGGGATCGAAATTGGTGTGAATTTTGGTAGAGTCTCGAACCTTGTGGAGATTGACTCAACCCAGGCTAAGGACTTAATGAACTAAGGACTTGGCCTATACTCGAGTGAATGGACCATTGACTAGTGGACTTGTTGTGGGAAGCATTGGATCAGGCTAGTGTACTATATGGGCTTCGACAAGATCACACTGCATCATTAGCAGAGAGAGATCATGGGGAGATCTTGGATGATGTGATGATAACTAGAAGTTAAAGTTACAGTGGGACTTAACATCTAAAGATAGTGGAAATCTTCGAGGGTAAGAATGTTAATTTCCTATTGAATGTAAACTCCATCTTTCTGTTAACTCGTAAATTTATCTAATCAGTCCTACTTGGATGGGGTGGTCATCCAATTGTTCCATGTGATGTAATCTGATAGAGGTTGATGTGATCTTATCACGATCTTAGGCAGTTTAGTTTAAGTAAGATTTTGAATGTAACTTGGCTTCTAAGCCAGAGTGCCTATATATGGCTTATTCGAGTTTTGCTCTCCTCATTCAGTCATAGAGAGCATTCCTTGTATTCCTTAAAGGGAAAGTAATATAAAGATTGGTTTTACTGTATCTCTCTTGTTTTTTAGTTGCCTTTAGTTTCTTGTTGTCTTCATAGCATTGTTTCTTTGAGGGTGCGAGGTAAACACTTTCGAGGGTTGTTGAAGGCTAAGTCTTGCTTAAGTGGACATAAGTAAGACTACTATGCAAAGGGTGTTAGTGATCAACTTCAGTGAAAGTTCGAGTCCCAAGGTGACCTTTGTATCACCTAGTATCCCATGTAAACCCACCTCTTACTATCACTAAAACTGCTCGAAATCACTACTCTCCAATATTGTTGCTCATTGGTCATTGCTCTCTACACATGATCCGTGTGTCCAGTGACTTCGATCAGCCATTCTCCAGTGTAGAATTAATCCAAAGTTATCTGTATCTGGTTGAATTGAATTGAACCATAACTCGATCTGCATTACTTATTAACTTGGTTTCGCTTTTTTCATATTTTTGTATGTTTTAGGTGTTTTGTTTTTTTATGAATTGTAATTTCATTGCGTTTCGATTGTGTCATGTCTGTAATGTCAATTGTTTATAAAATATACATTGGATAATTTAGGCTTGGAAGTTGGAATTGGTTGTGTAAATTATGTATAGTTTAATAACATTTAGACATTGTCAATTCATGAAGAAATGAGATCAAAATAATATTATGTATGAATTATGGAAGAATGTTTAGGCATTGTGAATTGTATAAAATTCAAGAACATGTCATATTATTTGTTATTTAATATTCATAAAAATAAGATAAAAATAATTTATTAAATTGTTAATTTTTAATTAATTTTTATGAAACATATAATTTACTGATTATTGTTTGTATATAAAAAGTATTTAAGATATGATTAATCATTTAAATAAGATTTAATATATAATTAAATCATTTAATATATATTAAGAAAATTAAATGTTTTCATTTTTATATTGTTCACTGTTGTCATTAGGAAATAATATTAAAAATATTAATCATATCTTATGGGTAGCAAATGTATATTCATCATCTTATCTTATGGATAGTTAAATGCATAGTAAAAAAGAGTATATGATTTTATAAGAGAATACTCATTATTCAACATAATATGAAATTGTAAGTATTTAAATCATTTTTATGATGTGTGTTATCATAAAACAAAAGTCATTTTTGCAATGTTTGTTATCATAAAGAAAGATGTAAGATAGAGTCTATATAGAATTTGGATATGCTTATAATTGAATATTGAGCTTTAATAGTTATATAATGATATTATATACAAAAATTGTACTTTTGAGTATGAATTTATTAATTTAATTTTGACACATATCTTCATTTATTTATTTTAGATAAATAAAGGAGAGTTTAATCACTCTTGGTAATTAAACCTTTCAAGAATATTTGTTGATGAAGTTTAGGCTCATCCTAGATTGGTTCCTAGAATGAAGAAACATAGTATTTGTGTGTATTGCAATAAGCATTTCAAAGATGTAGGAATCACTAGATTAAATAAGTATTTAGCTAGATCAAAGGTGAAGTAAAGTCTTGTAACAAGGTGAGTCATAGCATGAAATGGAAAAAAACAAGTTTACTTGAAGAATATCTACGTGAAAAAGATAGAAAACAAAGGCTAAAGAATGAAATTAGCTGTAAAAGTTCTTTTTTCGATGGTCAAGATAATAGTGAGGATGTTGAAAGTGGTAGTATTCTTATCCAACAAGAAGGAAATATTGCACCTAAACTGAGAAAAAAAAAACAAGACATGTTTTTTTTAACCACGAACGATTCATAAAGCTTAACTTTACAATCTAAAGAAACTACTCAGAATGTGGATATAACAATGACTAGAGGATGGTATAATGTAGATGTATCATTCAATGCTTCCTAGTCTTATTATTGCCAATCTATGGTGGATGTTGTTACCTCTTATGGTCCAAGATACAAGGTTTATTCAATTGATAACTAGAAAGGAAAACCTCTAAACAACTATGTTTATAAGATAAAGAGTTATTTGGATAAAAGAAGGATGACTCGAGCTACTTATGAATTTCAATCATGAGTGATTGTTAGAAAAATAGAAGACATTAAACTGTTATCAATTTTTTAGTTTATTACGCTAAGGAACAATATTTTGAAGTCTATTAATGCATTTGACCTTGTTAGAAATGTTGATACTCTATTTCATATAGTTGTGAAAGAATTTAGGCTAGAAAACATTATTCAGCTCATTATTGACAATGATTCTACTTACAAAATAACTAGGAAAAGATTGTAAACTAGGTATGATTCTTTATATTAGACTCCTTGTGCTGCATATTGCATTGACCTGATGTTAGAAAATATAGGGATGCTAGATATTTTCTTATTATTAATAAGACCGTGCAAAATGAAAAGAAAGTGACCAAGTTTGTCTATAATCATGCATGAGTCCTAAATATAGAAGGATTCACCAATGATAGGAATTTGTGCTGTCATGCTATAATAAGGTTTGTGACTAATTTCTTATCACTTTAGTGTTTTATTCTTATAAAGAACGAGTTGAGGCAAATGATTACAAGTAATAAGTGAGTCATATAAACTATGCAATCTCTAATACTAGAGTTGAGGTTTCTAGAATTATACTTGAAGATTATACATTTTGGTCCCCATGTCAATTAATAATTCGAGTTTATGAGCCTTTGGTAATAGTACTTTGTCTAGTTGAAAGTGATGAGAAAGCAACAAGGGTTATTATTATGATGCTGTTAAGAAAGGGAAAGAAGATACCAAGACCAATTTTAAAATAGTTATTTATGCACGCCTTATTTTGTAGTCAGTAATGATAGATGAGAAAGACAAATTTACTTTTTGTTGTTTGTAGCTGAGGCATTTTTGGGCTCTAAAATGCTATTAACTATTATAATTTACAACAATTATTGCTCATAAGAAGATGTAAGATCTTCTATGTATTCTCACAAATAAACGTTTATAAGGATGCTTTTGGTGATTTTGGGATGATCATTGTTATGTTTCTAAGAGACAAGCTTAATCGAGGTTTTTTTTAACCTTTGTCACATCTTGTAAATTGATCATTATTTTATTTTATCTATAATGTTACTTTTGTTTTACAGTTGTTTGATGGGATCAACTATATAGTGATATTTGAGAATTACAAAGATTTTTAATTCAAATTCTAATTCAATATGTGAGTGTAATAGGGTGTGAAAGGAATTGGAACACAGTTGAATTCATCAATTCTAAGAAAAGGAACAGATTGGAGCAAAAAAGATTTAATGATTTGTTCTTTGCTCAGTACAACTTAAAGCTACAAAAAAAGTTTGTTATTATCATTGTTAAGTTGAATATAATTTCTTATAATTTATAATTATGTTATTTTATTTGTTTTATAGATTCAACTTACCTTGACCATATCAACCTTTTATCAGATTGGGTTTCTGAGGAACCAAGTCTGATAGATGAGAGTGATTTAGAAGATAATCCTAAATAGGAAACTATTGACATGTCATTTGGTAAAGTAAATTTGAATGATATTGATGATAAGACTCCTCTCAATAATGAGGATTTTATACCAAATGAGAATTTAATTCAATGCAATTTGAGCGAATATTCAATTGAATGAGATTCCAGGTTTTCATTTCTCCTCTTCTTTTAATTTCACTTATATTTGATATATATGTTAAATTCTATATATGCAATATAAATATAACTGTAAATGTTTTTGTTTTAGGTTTCACTTGTAGTTGGTTATTTCTTTAGTATAAATTCTTGTTCAAAATTGTAATTCTTAGAGAGTTATAAATTTATTATTCTTTTATTTGATGTTTTGATGTAATATTATATATTATATGATAAAATTATAACATTTCAATTACTTTGTATTGTCCTTAATTTCATATTTGTATGATATTTTTATATTAATTTTTTATTATTTATATGTCAAATATATGAGAAGTAACATTAATAGAAATTAATAGATTATTGTTATTTCAAATTTCTAATATTATAATTTTTGAAGATACTATTTGCGTAAAATTATAAATTACATAGTAAAATATATTGAGGGAGTATTTTATAAATTTAAAAAATTGCCCAAAATGATATCTGGTATTGATTGGTGCCGATACAGTACTTTACCAAAACTAAATTTGATATTGGCATCGATACGATATTTATAACATTAATTCTTAATTTTAAGAAATTTTATCATGGGTATGGACCTAAATAATTGAATAAATATCAGTGATATTTTCTTTGACCTTATAGGATTGGATAAAGATGTGCCTTATAATTCAAAATCTTTTAAGTTACTCTTCAATAAATACACCATGACATAATATGATGTTTACTTCATTTGCTTGTTACTTTTAAATTTATATTCATTATTGTTATTGAATTGAGCTATATAGGGTGTCTAAACTACCATCAAATATGTTAAGTACTTAAATTCTTAATAGCAACATTTGGTGCAATTAAAATTTTATTTTCATTTAAGTAACACTTTATTTAGATGGAACTTATTGCATTAAAGAAGCAATGGATCTTCAAGGAAGTACCTTACCATTGACATTAAAACCATCATCCCTACAACCATTTTTCAATTATTGGAAAGACAAAAATCTCACACTTTCCACCTAAGTTATCTTTAAAAGAAATCCTTCAACTCCTTGTAATCACTTGGATTCATGTAACATGAACTAGATCAAATAATGGATATGTAAAGTGCTAATTTAATTGCAAACAGTCCTATCATTTTAAAATTATTAGTTAAATCACTCTCTCTCAAATTTAAGATGTCGAACCTAAATACTTAAAACGAGATGTAATATAGCAACCCACTCTCGCAAGACACGTACCCGACATCCTCAGTGATGTCCAAAAACTTGCCTCACGAGGGTGGCATGCTAGTACAGTCAGTCAGTAAAATCTCATAACAAAATTTTTTTCAAAACAACATATGCGAAAATCAATAATCAAATTGGGCCCACTTTATTCAAAATCTTTTTCAATCACAAGGGTTACATTTATTTCACAAATCATCCGAATTTCATTAGTCACTTGGGCCCATTTCAAATACAAAACATTTTAGTCATAAAGTTATTATATTACAAAATCATTCATATACGTATTGTACAGTATATACGGAATACACAATTTGATACAGAAAATAAGAAAATATAAATGCAGACGCGAACTGATCCCAACTACTTTTTCTTACTTGAATGCAATGGCTATACTCTCATTTGCCTAACGGGGTAACTCTTCTGGGCCTGAAAAATATTGCAAATTTTGCGTGAGTTTTGCAAATTCAATGAGGGACCATCCTCGATGGCTCACTCAATCACATAACACATATCATCACTTATAAACACATAATTCACATCTTTTCATTTA
>JAOQMP010000210.1:16110807-16124438 GCA_027563575.1 Erythroxylum pedicellare | reverse complement strand
TCACATTCACATTCAAGCAGCATTTCAATATACATTCCACATTTCACAATCATCGAACCTTCTGTCCAAAAATTAACACAAATCAATTCGCACTTATTTATCATTCAAAACATAATTTAAGCAAACAATAATTGAGAGAAACGGTCTAGGTTACTCACAAGTTGCTCTTGAAGCTAATGCCTGGAAGTTCTAGCAACTTCTGGTAGTTAACATTCCAGTTGCTCCTCTATATCAAACAACATACACATATATCTCAATTTGTACAATCATAAGTGTTAACAATGGACATGTATGAAATGAAATATGTACAATGAATGTTCATGAAAATCCCAAGTATCATTCCATCAATTTCATCACAAAATCATTATCATATCAAAACTCATCTAGGTATAATTTATACTTAGGTTTATGCCTCTCTAAAACCATTAAAATCACAATTCATTTCTCATTGACTTACTTTCATATTTTTTTCTAAGACACACTTTCGGGTCTACTGTTAAAGTTAAATCAGAGAGTGAAATTGATATAATTTAGACAAACTCTCTTCTAGAAAAGTGTTCCTATATGTCTTATGTTTCCATTGACACCAAAATCACTCAATTTGGTTTAGTAATTTGGAAGATATACCTTAAACATTTTCAGGTTGTTCTTATCCCAAGTCAGTATACTATACACGACTTCCATCCAACATTTGAGCATCTTAGAGACTGAATCACAATTTGATTTCTATATATGATTTATAGAACTATTTCTCTAGTTTATTCCAAATAAAAAATAATCTCATTTAGAATCCTAAAGATACAAATATAATCAAAATACTGAACCATGTTCAGTAAAATATTCAATCCATGTTCTTCCAACTGATACCCTTACTGTGATTCAATCAATCTTTTTCAGATCAATACCAATAGATATAAATTTTCATGGAGAGATAGAGAAATGTTTTAGGAATCCATTGGTTCAAAAATTAGGTCATTTAAAGGTTAGATGACAAAGTTATGTCCAAAAGAGTGGAGTATGTTCAGGCTTGGGTGGAAAGATCAACGGGTCGCGATCGTGCAAATGCGCGATCAGGACTCTGCGGACACGACCTACCGCTTCCATCTTTTCTTCTTCCGATCTATCTTGGTAAAATGGGCATAGCGTTCACTACAAATATCAAATTAAGGTCATTCAAAGACCATTTCGAAGATGACTTCTAGACCTACAACTTTTATGAAGACTCCAAAAAGATATTTTATCTCTAAAAGGGTTAAAAGTTCAAATCAATGCAGCTGTCCCAAATGTCCATCCTATGCAACATGACAAACTTCTAATTATCATATCTCTCAACTCTAACGTCTAAAAACTTCATACTTTATATCAATGGGAAGCTAAAAGAAAGATATACAACTTTAATGAAGACGATTTTATCTAATTCAGCCTAGATTAGTATAGTGAAATCACTAAAGTTTAAATCTAAATTTAACTCTTTAACTATATAATCTCAATAAACTTCTCCAACGTATTTTCCCTCACTAAATCCAACACTTAAATTTTTATTTCTATTCCTTCTACTCCATTTCATTCAACTGATTCACTACAACTTCACTCTACCCCTAAATATGCAAGTTTAGTCAAAATCCTCAAAATCATCAAAAAAGTCAGATATTAGTTATTCGACTCTTCATTTGACCATTCTATACATTTTCCTATATTTTCATTCTCTGCATTTTCTTAATTCTCTTCCTCTAACTATCATTTATACACTCATTCCCATCTCATACCATCATTTTACATCTACTCTTCAACTCAAGAATCATTTTCCTGATCATCTCTAAAGCACTCACCTACTCACGTATACACATACATATAAATAAACATGCACAGTGAAAAAAAAAACAAAGCATGTATCTGAATATCACCTTTTTATATATAATTTTCTACACTATCTCATACACCATTTCATTTCCATTTCAAGCTCTAAAAATCATTTTTCCCTCACCTGATCACTAATAATCCATCAAATACTAAATAACACTATATCCATATTTTCCCATCCTATTTACACAGTCGTCATGTATATATACGAAAATCTCATGTTTATGCTTATTTCATAATTCCATAACTCTAACGAGTTTACTCAATATTTGTTAAAAACTCCAAGATTTGCAACTATTCCAAAGCCCTAAACTCTATGCAAATTCACATATTCTACTGTAAACATTGACCAACTTCTGGTTTTTCTTAGGGTGGAAGAATAATTAGCAATATGGAAGTGGTATGGGATATGGAAAAACAAAGAAAACTCTTAGAAGGTATTTGAAGAAAACTCACTGTATTAGAAGGAAATGTGAAGAAAGTGGCTACGAAATAACACTTAAACAAATAACTTAGTCCTTTTTAACTCTCTGTGATCGAAACTCACTCTTAGACAAAATTACCAAAGCCACTTAACTAAGTCAGTGACACTTGTCAATTTTATAAGGTCTAAGCCTAACCAAGTTCCTTTTGAACTAATTTTTTCAACTCTCATCTTTACAATCCAATTATCTCCAATATTCTTTTGTTTCCTTTTTCCTGTTTTCCAAAAATTTCTGAAAATTATTCCTAAATTTACCAAAATTCAAAAATACAACAATTCCACTAATCAATAAAATTTCCGATATAAATAAATTCAAAATTTCTCAAAATAACACAAGTCAATTCATTTATACCCAGAATTATCCATGAATGCATGTACACTTACTTTCATGTGCAAGATTTCACTATTCACGTGTATAACAAATTATGCATGAGCATGGAAATGCATTTCTAAGCTCTCATTAATCACTCATATTTACTATTTTAGCCTTCCCGTAGATAATGGGATGTTAAATCCTTACTCAAATCTTTTAATAAGAAATTTATCATAGGCTATCAACTTTCTTATATAGGATTGAATGTACACCAAGTTACTTAAAATGAACTTATAGAAGATGCCTTTATATAGGCTTATAAGAACTTAGGGACCAAACAAGCTAAAACTACCCACTTTCTCTACTAACCTACTAATTTATTAGGTAGTTGTCACTTTTTCCACTAACCTACCAAGTTATTGAGGAGTTTTTACCTTCTTCACTAGCCTACCAAGTTTGTGGGGGGAGTTATCCACTTTAGGCCACTAACTCCTCTTTTACACATGGGATAAGTGTTTGTTAGATGTTCATCCCATCACCATAATATCTAACCACTTGCCCACTACCTATAGAAGTGCTCCCACTTCCTTAGATAGTTCTCCCACTTCTTTAGTCCAATAATTCCATGTTGTTTTTGTGTATCATCTCATCTTGAAGAGCCTTCAGTATAACTTTCTAATAAGATGTTAATTGATTATGTTAATTAGATTTATCTCTTTTATTTTAGATTGATTTTGGTGCTCAATTGGTTAAACTAATATTTATTTTATTTTAGGAGATGATAAGTAGATATTGGATCAAATTAGAGTGCTATTTATTAAAATAGTAGATTTTGGAAAAAAAAAGATAGATTGCTATAGTGGATAAGGCGATATCACACCTAAAGTCTGATTCACTCTAAGAGTTTCAATTTAAGTAAGAGACTTATTCTCATCCCTATTATATAAGGATTGGATTTGCTTAGAAGAGAATCTCTAGAATATGGAAAGAAGTTAGTTTTGGTGTAGGAAAGAAGAGGGAAAAAAAAGCGTCATACACCTTCTCCATTATATGAATACTATGAGAGGTTTAAGGAGTTAATGTGCTAGCTACCTATACAATCAAATTCCTAAGCAACTTTTGATTCAGTAATTTTATAAAAGGTTACTACCAATGGATAGAAGTATCAAGATGCAGTTAATAGAGGAGATTTAGTAAATAAAACACTAGAAGAGGCCAAATAACTAATTTCAAACATGGAATGAAAATTCTCAACAATTTAGGATAGATATGGATGGAACTATCAATTGCAGGAATAAGGTAAGTAATACGAACCTTAAGGATAAAATTTTAAATTTAACTTTTAAATTTCTATAGGTCAATTAAAATTAGCACGAGGGTGAAAAATATGCTCATTCCTTGGGTATCGTACAAATATATGCCCTACATAAAGACTCTCTTCAAGAAGCTAACACAATAGGGGGATTTCCTAGCCAACCTCAACAAAAATATAACAATTATTCTAATTATTATAATCTAGGATAGAAGGATCATCTGGACTTTAGCTATGGAAATAGAAAAAGATATGAACCTTACAATTTCAATGCAACCTCAATAACCTACATATATTTAATCTCAATCACCAAATTCAGGTATGTCTTTTGATAAAAGTGTTAAGCCACTTGCTACTAATACTCACCAATCTCAATACGAAAAAAGGCAAGTCTTCAAAACTTAGGAAATCAAAGCACTCAATTAGCCACCTCTATTAGTAAATTGGAAGTGTAAGAATTGAGAAAATTACCTTTATAAATGGTGATTAACCCTATGGAGAATGTGAGTGCAATAACATTAAGAAATGGGAAGGAAATTATTTGTAGATCTCCCTTACCAATGGAAGTAGAAATCATAATAAAGGGAGAAGAAAGATGAATCTGCAACTCAATATTTAAAAAAGGTCAAAAATGATTTTTCTTTGCCTATTCCACTAATGCACATGTACCTCCTTTCCTTTATAAGTAGCTAAATCAAAAGAAGAGGAATAAAAGAAAGAGATCTTAGACACCTTCAGAAAGGTGGAAATCAATATACCACTTTTAAAAGTCATCAAGAAAATTCCAAGAATATGAAAACTTCTTGAAATAACTACGCACAAATAAAAGGAAACTAAGGGATAAAGAGAGAATAATTTTAAGTAAGAATGTATCAGTTGTGATAAATAGAAAATTATAGAAAAATGCAAAGATCCAAGTATGTTTATACTTCCTTATATCATTGTTAATAAGAAATTGAGCAAGTTGTACTAGGCTACGTGCATCTATTAATGTCATATTTAATTTACTGAGCTTTAAATTAGAATTCTTTGTAAGAAACTAATGTGATTATTTAGCTAGCTAATCATTATTGTGTGCATCCTCTGAGTGTATAGAGGATGTTTTTTGCTCAGTTTAATGGTTTGGTATTTCCAATGGACTTTTATATCTTTAAAGTGGATAGAGATAGTATAAAATATTTAGCTTCAATTTTTTTGGAAGGTCATTTATGAAGACAAATAAACTGATAAGGGCACTCTTTCCATTGAGTTTGATGAAGAGGTAGTAAATTATAATTTTTTGAAGCAATTAAGTACCCTAATGATTTTCACTTTGTATAATATACAGAAACTTTAAATGATGAAGTTACTATTGCTTATAAGAAAGTGTTGCCTTCTTTTTTACAAGCTTTGAAGATAAAATTGAAAGCCTTACTTGATCTAAAATATGTTCATTTAGGTCAAAGAGAGACACTACATATATTTATCTAGAAAAGGTTGAATGAAGAACAAAAAGAAAGATGCCAAAATACAATGGTGACTTTGTTTAAAAAGAATTGAGTGCATCATTGACTGGCTACTGCATACTATCCAAAAAAATGGACAGGTAGAAGTCTTGAATAGAGAAGTGAAATATATTTTGGAAAGGACAGTAAATCTAGGAAAAACAGATTTAAGTTTATATTTAGATTATGCTTTTTGGGCTTACTATATAGCCCAAAACACCGATAAGAATGTCTCCTAACTGATTGGTTTTTACTAAAACTTTTCATTTATTAGTTAAGATATAGTATAACGTTGCAACATGGAATTGTCAAAAGCCAGAGAAACAAAGAAATGGCAATTGCAAGAGTTAAAGGAACTAAGGTTAGACAACTTATGAGAATTTGAGAACTTGAGAATTTACAAAGAGAAAACCAAAAATTTCCATGATAATATGTTCTTGAGGAGGCAATTTAAAATGTGAAAGGAAGTGTTAGTATATAATTCTCTATGAAAGCTCATGCCACGTAAGTTACATTTTAGATGACCTAGTCCTTTTATTTTCACTAATGTATTTCCTTATAATGTAGTGGAAATAAAGAGTTTAGATATAAAATTTTTTTCAAAGTGAACGGACATAGATTGAAACTATTTTGTGAGGATATGATGGTTTCAAGTGCGATGGATATTTATTTGGGACTTCTCCGGCACATAGAAGATTAAGAAGAAAAAAAGGCTCTATTAAGCATAGCAACGTTAAATAATTGTGCCTTTGTGAGGCAAACAAACATGATGATTTTTATTAATTTCATTTCAATTATTGATAGGTTTAATTTGTTTGTTTTTTTAGTATTTTATTAGTGTAAGGAAAAACTAAGTTTTGAATTCTAGAACACTAAAATTTATAAGGCAAGGCCTTATTTAATTCAGCTTTCAAGATGAAACACCTAAAATTCCAAACTAATCACTCCTTATATAACTCAGGTTAAAGAGCATTCATCTTAAATTCCAGAATACTAAAATTCATAAGGCATGATCACACCTCATGTGATTCAGCTTTCTAGATTAGATTTCCTAAACTTTCATAATACTAACATTCATAAGGTGAGATCACACTTTGTAGATGTTAGTAAACTGTTTTATTTTAAGGATTTTTTAAATAATAATACAATAATAAAAATGATGATGAAAATAAGTAAAAATAAAACATTAGATCTTTTATATGTTTAAAAAATAAAATAATAACAATGAAATAAATAATTAAAAAACCCTAACTTTTTTTTTTTTATTTTCCAAGTTTTGTCTCCACAAATCGCTTATCTTTAGCCACACCTGCATTCAACACTTTACCAATAAGCAATCCATAAGTAGTGCCTAACAATCTATGGATCTAACGTCCCACTTCATCGTATAACACCATGAATTAGGCGTGCTACCTTATAGTTCTAGTAGCACTAACACACCGGATCATGCACAAAAGAGCTCCAGTTATAACATAACAGGCAGAAGCACCGCCTCCAGTAGTTAAGTTCGAAAATCCCAAGCTCCCAATCCATCTTCTGCGCATTAAGCCAGCATAAAGCTTCCAGCAGCAAACGTCATCCACCAGCCCAATTCGGGGTCAGTCCTAAGTAAAGGAAGGAAGGACCCTTGCCTAAGGTCTATACTCATTAAGGGCCTACTAATTACAAGTTATCTTACAACATAGAAGTTTTCCATTTGAGTAAAATAGGTCTAGAACAAGTTGTCCTTTTTTAAAGATTTAAAAGAGCTTATTTAGAGAGAAAATATCAATCTCAATTTGTTTAAAATATTGCTTGGTTTGTCATCATACATATGAAAACTTCTTATTGAGAGGTAAAACAACAACAGAAGGGGTATGTTAAAATAAAATTATTCTTTCTAAATGCCATGATTCATATTTTTCTAATTGAAATTCATTAAAAGAAGGCCTTAAATTCAAGAATGTCGCCTTAGCCCTTGCTTCTATCATCATTCTTATCTAGGTAAGAAATGCATCTCACTTATTCTTTCAATTCTCATTTTTTATTTTTTATTTTTGCTTTGAATTTTATATTTTCTTAATAGCTCTTTTGATCTAAAGACTAGGTAAAAATTTAGTATTTGGTTATGTGTATAATGGTTTTTTCTATTTGGGTTTAATTTTTTTAATTTTTAAATTGAAACTCAGATTAAAAATTTGGGTATAATCTACCTTTCTTTCATTTCCTATTTCAATTGTAGTTTATCCGAATAAATTGAAAATTTTTAATTTGATTATATATGATATTTGTCAATTGCAATTCTAAATATAATTTCAATTTGAATTGAAGTTTATTTAGATAAATTTTATTTTTTTCATTTTGCATATATCATGGTTGATAATTTATCCCTTATTTCCTTCTTTAATTGCAATTTATCTCTCTTTCATTTGCTAAGTCATAATTAGTATTTTCTAATTTATAGACTCATTTGATTTTGTATTTATAAATTTAATTTTTATGAAATCTAGTTTCAATATTTCTATAATGTTTATATTGTTTTTAATCTCTATTCTTTTTAATGAAAAGTGGATCACTGTCAGTTTTCAATGTTTTACAATTACTTAAAAAATCGAAAATTAATTATGAGTATGATAACTTTTAACAAAACTTTTACTATTCTTTTTTTCATTTTTAATAGAGGATATTAAATTTAGCTCTTCTTTTTTTTTTTTTTGCTTTGTCACAGATATATAACACCATTGATATATATAAAATGTCAAGTTATTATTGGTCAGTTGTGCCTATCAGCGTCTTCCAATTCCATGCATATGATTTTGCTCCTTTTCTAGTCTAATTGTGTTATAGTTATTTTACATAATGTTGCCTACAAAGCATTTGTTTAGATTTTAAAAAAGAAAATGAGTAGAATAGTTAAAATTTTAAAAATAAATAATTAATAAATTTGTTAAAAGAGCGGCTCTTCTAGTGAGGATTATGAGAAATTATATGAAATGATGAAATCCATATTCATAAGAATTTAAGTGTAGATGAGCAATCAATCCCTCTGTTGAATATTTATGACCTTAGAAATTAGAATAATCTTGACAATAAAATAAGGAATATTTTAATTGAAAAAGGCCTATAAAGGAATTAAATCATATGCTTTCTTTAGAAAATACACATTTACATATTTTCGATTCAATGAAGCCCTTCTTCTTACTTTGTCCTAAGGCTATAAAAAGCTAAGAATGACCTTGGTCCAGTTGCACCAAGGTTGCTCCACATGTCCCATTACATGCGTCCCACATCAAACTAGTCCATATACACATAACTTCCTAGTACCCAAGCAACTAGCTTCGCTAGTGTCAAGTTTCATCGTTGCATGACACAACCAATGCATAAACAGTAGGACCACCATACCACCCACATGGATAATAAGCTAAACCAGCTCCAATATTCACTTATCAACATTAAACATCAAATTCACCAAGCACAAGTCCATCTCTTTGTTAACTATTTTAGGTGTGGGGGAGAATTTTGGTCAAATAAATATTTATCTTTCTTTGGAAACATATGCAATTTGTGTTTGGACTCATGAATACTATGATTCATAGTTGATTATTCTTCGTTGCAGCCTAAAATTTTCATATTATTCTTTGAAAATAATTCCAAAGTTATGAAACTTTTTTTTTTTGAGTTTTAATGCATGAAAGAAGCAAACGTGATTATTGTTTTCATTAAATTACTTAAAGTATCTCATTGGATTGAATGAAAATGTGAAAGAATTAATGCATTTGGACAACTATGTGAGCTTCTAAGCTTAAGAGCAATTTATAACATTCATGCTCATATACTTTTCTTTGCAGTGTGTGTTATCAAACATAACTTGTTCATGCTAGAACTTGCTTTTGAATACATTTTGAGACCATGTTATTAGTGAATTTATGCATAGAGATGATAGGGGCATTTAGCATAACCATTTTTGACCTAAAAAAAACCTACTTTAAATTTTACCCCTATAGAACTAATTTAAGCCTTAACCTTTCTTTTCTTGCATACTAATCTTGTTACATGCCACTTTTACCCTATTTTTGTTGATGTTCTTAATAATTTGAGCACCTAAAATGAAGGAATTTTATAAAGATTATTTGTATAAGATTTTGACTATTTCCATGAAAAGTAAATTAGTTGATTCAAGTTGCATTGGTTTGATTTTCCATTTTTTATAAAATGGGGGAAATATGAAAAAAGAAAAAAAGAAATATCCTCTTTAATGTTCTTATTAAAAATAAAAAAAATGATGAGGTTATTGAAAATGATGTTATTTGAATCAAGTGAATTTTAGGATTGAGTTTAGTTAAAAACTTGTGTGGATAATTTTGTATAGTTTCCTTCAATTTGTTTAACCTAAAAACTTCTTTTTTTCTAGGCATTTACCTAAGCCACATTACAACCCTTATTAAAGCCCTTTGATTTATGTAATAAATTCATTTTTTGTTAAGTAGTGAAGTTATGATTCATAAGCAAGCTTACAGAAATAACTTTTAATGCTTTGAATAGAGAACTTATTAAACCCTAAGCACTTTGAGTGTATAGAGTTAAATTTGTAAGAGGGTGTCAAGTTTTGTTTGAATTGGTTTTGATGGAATTGATGAGAAGTTGTGTTTTCATTATAAAAATGTGTCCCATAAGTGTTATTCTCAATTGCTATTTTACATTAGAACTTTAATATCTAATAGATTTTTTTTGGATAATATGATAAAAGATGGGAGGTTGCTATGGGAATGAATGATGGATTGAATCAATCTATGCTTGAGGAAAAGCATAAGTCTGGCATGGAGGATTTGATAATGTACAATTTGAATATGATTTTCTTTGTTTTGGATTGATTTTGGTGCTTAATTGGTGAAATGAACATTTATTTTGTTTAGGAGATGACAAATGTAGGTTGGATTAAATTGAAGTGTTATTTTTTAAAACCACAAAGTTTAGAAAAAGATGACATATTACTACAGTGGATAAGACGAGATCACACTTAAAGCCAGATTCACTCCAAGAGTTTCAATTCAATTAGGAAACTTATTCCCAACCCTATTATGTGGGGGGTTTGGATTTGTTAAGAAGAGAATCTCTCAAATATTGAAATAAGTTGGCTCTAGGGTAGGAAAGAAAAGGGAAGAAAATTTCACAAACCTTCTCTATAATTCTCTTTCATTTTTCTTTGTGTTTTCTCTTCGTCTTTCATCTTTTCTTTTATTTTAGTGGCGAAACTAAAGCCATGAGTGGCTAAATCTAAACAATTTGATTTAGGGGGAATTAAAACTTTATATGTAACCTTGTAATGTTTATTCCAAACCTATATTTTTATTTCAATTCAAGTAATTCTTGTTTTATGTTCTTATACTTCATGAATAAATAATATTAATTGTTTTAACAAATTCAATGTTGATTATTTTATAGTTATCCATAAATTCAATGATCCATAATTGTCAAGAATGATTAGTATAAGTAGTAAATAGGTTGTTTATGAATTTGCATATTTAATTTATAAGAAATAAGAAAACTAAATTAGATAATTGCAGTTATCTTAATTATTTAATTTAGGGTTTAGTTTTTTCATTAACCTTATTGCCATCATTTAATTGATACGAAATAATATCATACCTAATCAATTTATTTTAAGTTTTAGTTTGAAAATTGATTTAGGAAAAATTGAGACTTATTATGGCTATCTTACTATGTTTCAAACTAACTATTTCAACAACAACAACAACAACAACAATTTAGTGAAAGTCCCTCTTAGATATGGGATAGTATATAGCCTTACCCCTAACTAATAGAGAGGTTGTTTTGGACTATCTAAATTGTGAAAATTATTCTTTTTAGACCAATGATTAAAGTTACAATTAGATGATATTTGTTCTTTAAATTGGTATTAAATAGAATTAAATATCTCATTTTATACTCAATTGATTTGTTTTGATTCCTTTTTGTTTTAAGTTCATTAGTTAATTAATCATAAACTCCGCTTAGTTTTATCAATCGAAATTCAAAACAAGGTTTTAGTTTTGTTGGGATTTGATCTGGTTCCATGACTCCAATAAAAGTTTAATTAATTAGAATTAATTTAAAGGGCTTTAATAATCTATTCACTATCCCAAGTTATTCTTATTCATGTTCCATCCAGCTACACCTATAGTGCAATCACATTACTTAATGCCCTAAGTTAGTAACAATTTATGCTATTGTATAATAAACTTTACAAGTTTACATACCTTTTAACCTTTTTATCGAAGTTACATGCCTTTCCACACCCTCAAACTTAGCATAACTTATTTGCTCATTTCATGTTTCTGGTTATGCATCTGAGTCTTACCTTACTTTAAAGATTTTCGCTAATATACATTAATGTATACCAACGCTTACCTACTCTCGATCTTTCATTAACATTTCTCACTTTCCCTTGCCTCCTCTCAAGTCTTTGCCTTATTCTATTATCAACATAACATGTTTATGTAAACTTTAGTGTCAAACATTAACCAAAGCTCTCCAACACTTACAATATTTCAAAT
Source organism: Erythroxylum pedicellare (assembly GCA_027563575.1). NCBI lineage: Eukaryota > Viridiplantae > Streptophyta > Magnoliopsida > Malpighiales > Erythroxylaceae > Erythroxylum > Erythroxylum pedicellare. Next base: position 16,112,452 of record JAOQMP010000210.1, on the reverse strand, counting down.
GAAGCATTGTAATTTTAAAAAAATTCCCTATAATAGTGACTATGTATAAAGCATCTCCTCATTATCACCTTCTTATCCTCCGAGCTGTAAATAGGCATCTCATGGTTCCTTCACCTGTTTTTCACAAGTTGATCCCACCAAATAATGTTATATATAGTATAATTAATTAAGGATGTCACTTTTGGCTCGGCTTGACCCAATTTTGGCTTAGGTTGACTGGTTCACAAGCAGGCCACGGGTCAAAAGTAGTTAGCTCGATTGGGCCAATGGCCGAGCATGAGCTGGCCCGACCCAGCCATGACCTGACCATTACTTCAAAAATGACATCGTTAACCTTTTTTAAAAAATACATATAAGATAGGTCATATAGGCCCAACTCGTCCGTGAACCGTCGGGCCATGGATCAGATCATGAGCTAATCGGTGGGCTAGGCCACAGGCTAACCTATCCAGCCCTGTTGAGCCACAGGCTAAGCCAAGGGCTAGGCCAAGAGCCACAGGCCACCTAGCCTAGCCTGATCTATTGACATTCCTATACTTAATAACAATGAGTTTTACCTTTTTCTCTTTGGTGTAATAATGTTAGTCAAAAAATTGGCCACACCTTCTTTTTCAATTCTAATTTGACCTCATGATCATTTCTCTTTAAAATGAAGGAATCTTCATTTTAATGTTCCCAAGATTGCCATTTTGCATAGGCTTCCTTTTATAGTCTCTATTATGTCATTCACCATAATATGCAAATTTGTCCATATTATTTCTCAGTGATTAGTAATTATCATACAAGACATCTTCCTCTTTTTCTTCATCAAAATCATCTTAGAGTACTTGTTGTTGTAATCAACATGCACTAGAAACTTATGATGATTTTCTTTTTTTAAAACTAACTATGATAGTTTCTTGCAACTCTAATTAATTTATAATCTTACGTAACATCATATTCATGCATTTAAATTATTGTTAAATAGCTTGAAGCATATATTTGTTATCTTTCCTTCCCCTTACAACTTTGTTATGAATATATATGATTCAAACTATAAAAGAATGTTAGTAATAACCTTATAGCTCTCCCTTATATATTTCTCTCAATTTCTGTCTGTTAATTCACTATAATATTATGGTCCTAACTTTTTCCAATCTTTGCATTCTTTGAAAGTTCTTAAATAGCTAAACAAATTCAAATAAGACTTCACCTTATAAAGACCAAAATCCTAAGAATAATTGGTTAAGAATAGAAAAATAATTCACGGGTTAAATAAGAAATATGAAAATCAAGTAAAAAAGGGAAAGATTAATAAGAATTTCACAATATATTTTGAAATGATTTCTTGATGTGATTGTTTATGCACTACTTAATTTTATTTTCTATTCTTTTCCTTTCTTTTCATAACCATAAAAACAATTATTATGGACAATATGAAACAAAGGATTGAGGAAAGAAAATATCTTAACACAAAATAGAGATAGGCAATCATAAAAATAAGAGGATAATAACATTTTAAAAATAAGAAGTAAATTCAACAGAAGGAATTATAGAATAAGTGAACTACTGGACAATAATAGAATATATTTAAATGATATAAAACAAAGATTGAAAGGGATAACCACACCCTTAGAGCCAAACTCTGATACCAACTTATACTAAC